>OZ037935.1:73164060-73764060 GCA_964035585.1 Polytrichum formosum | reverse complement strand
ATCAACTTTTTGACTTGTAAGCATAATGTATGGATTGGTTTCCTTTGAATTTTCATGTTGGCTAATATTCTAGGTATTCTCAAAGGACTTAATTTATGAGAATCTATGATAGCAAATGATGAAATCGATTTAAAGAATGATTAGCTTAGGGGAGAATGTGTACACTTAATGATTGTCAATGGGACCTCCAAGGAGACACAAAGCAAGCACATTTTGAGATATTACATGAGAAATTTAATAGTCAGAATGGTGTTGTGTTGACAGATGGATAATAACATTACAACATTTGTTGTTGAGGGTGTAACATCTAGTGTGGCTTCAAGACCTTCAAGGCTAAGTATTTGGTGTGTTGTGACATTAAGCTTTGCAATTCTTAAACCTTTCACAAACTTATTGTCACAAGAAAATAGGAGAAGGAGCTACATGTCTATTTCATTCTTATGGAAAATTGTGTGTCTTGGGTTCATGAAAATTTGGGGCTACAATATTTTTTAGTATGACCATTGATTTCTTATCTTATGGGTGTATCTAGATTCAAGACTTGGGTATTAATGTGTTTGAGGTCCAAGGAGTGGAGCCTCCAACATCTTTTGAAAGTTTGAGAGTTTTGTGGTTGATTTGCTCGTTTTCTATGTTTTAAGACATGGTTAAAGATTCCTTTGCACCCTTGACAATGTTTTTGTTGTGTTCATTCTTTATGGAGTTCAAGATGTTTGTGATTGCCCCATTCAGGTAATTGAAAAGGGGTGGACATAGAAGCCAATAAGGATTTGTATATGCCATATGTATGTAGGGGATGGGTCTATCTTGTTCATTGTTGTTTCCTCATTTACTAAACAATCATAACTTTCATTCCCAATGATGTTGGAGTGTGTTCTTACTTTTCTGAATGTTAAACCTTATCTTGAACCATCTTATAAGATGTAGTATGCATGCAATTGTGAACTTATTCAGGATGGTTGAGTTGAGATGAGGGAGGATGGTGTTTAGGTTGTCTGTGAATATGAACACATCAAATTCATAATTTTCTGAGATCATGGAGTGAAAAATGGTAGTTACTAATGCCCTAAAAAATTTTGGAAGTCTTTCTACAATCTTGAGAATATCTAGCGCCATATACACAATTGGTCATCCTCTATTATTCTAGGCCAATGAATTGAGACAGCCATCAATCTCCAGACATTGTAGAGGGTTGAATTGAGAGGAAGAGTTTCTTAGAATTCAGTGAGGAGATGAGGAGGTCATGTGAATGTATTTTGTAAAGACAATGCTACTTTTAAGAGAGTTATTCCATTTTGGCGTGGACTTTGACTCAGTATTCTCGTGGGGTGGCTTTTTTTTTCTTCATTTTTTTTTCCCTTTTCTCTCTGATTGACAAAGTCATAATGGGACGGCGAATATAATTTGTTGTGGATATCTCAGATTCGTGTTTGAGTTTGGTGATTGATTGATTGATAGATAACCCAGCTTAACCTTGAAGCAACACTGACTAGATGAGTGTCTTAAGAATGACTTCAAAAGAAGAAACCGTGATTTTTGGTCACATAAACATAGTCAATACAGACGCTCTATTTTTATCTCAATTGACCATGTCATCGGCAAGTTGAATGATTTCTTACCCAAAAACACGAAACCCACCCAGTGACCTGAATGTGTGACAAAAACTTGAGAAGCAGCCTGGTCAAAGCTTGGTTTGATTTATGCAGAGCTGGGAGGCTGTCGGCCTGTTGGGCCATGAGACAAAGCCACAATACTACCTCATCATCGTCATCATCAGCAGCAGCAGCGGCGACGCTCTGCTTCAAGAGGTCAAGGCCTAATAAATGCAAGCCAAGACTTGGAGGACACAGCATTTGGAGACAGAGCGCAAAGGTAATAACATAATGTGCGTGTCCCACGGGACTACCATGCTTGACGGGGCTAAAGCCTGGGTGCCTGCCCCCGCAATGTACCTCCTACTCCAGCGGACCTGGAGAAAGGGAAGGAAGGAAGGACTCGAACGGGGGAGGGGGCGGCAACAAGCTATCTATGCACATAGTCCACAAATTTGACAAATTACTCACACACACACACACATCCACTTGCTTGTAAATCTGGCAAAGAAAATGTCACTTGGTGAAAATAATTGTGACTTGGTGTCTACGAAGTCGTGTGCCATGTTCTTGGTCTTCGGTGAAAGGAATTATCAGATACAATCATGCATCTCGTTCGCCCAACACAAAAGTCTTAGAATAATGTTAGTTTATTTAACATTGGAATCGATCTCCAAGACCCGGAATTAGTGCAGTCGAAATTATATAAGGTACATCAACCACAAACCTATAGGGGGTTAAGTTTTCATGTTAGATGGATGAGAGGTGCGCTCATGTATGATAGTTTCCTCACGACATGGTCTTCGTATGTTATTACAATCAATGTTCTTGAATTTTATTTACAGATGATTGAACATGCTCAGTGCAGGAGGGATAAAAACACGTGCAAGTACTTGAGGTCTTGCATTCCATTTTTATTGTCAAAGCTAGGGTGGGTTCACATTAGGGTCCAAGACCAAATCTCAAAGATACTTTGAAATTGAACAATATAACTGGTCAAGAACATATTTTTGGACCCAAGTAGGTTACATTAGAGTCTAAAGTCAAAGCATGAAAGTCTGAAGTAATGCTTATGTGGCACCACTTTCCCGCCAAATCTTGTCCCTAACTTCGAACTTGGGTTTAATATCGAGTCCAAAAGTAAGGTCCATGAAAGGGTGTTTTGGACCCCAAGTTTCTTGAGCATGGACCCCCTAATGTAAACACACCCTTAGTGTGCATGATAGTGCACCACTTATCATACCTTTCCTAACACTCAGCCTAGCTTGTAAATTGGCGAGTTTGTGTGAGTCACTTAGTTTGCAGGTCATGCTGTTCCCAGTATATAAGTGAAAATTTGTTCCAAAACCAGATAGTTTAGTTCAGGAGGATAAGAAGTTTAGTCATCTGAACATATGGTGATAAGATACCAATTTATTGATGTTCAACTACAAAATCTACTGTAAAATATAGATATAAATAATGTTATTAGAATAGTTGAAACGATAATTAGTGTGACTCGTGATCGGTCCCACTAAATTCTTAACTTTATGAGAGGCCCATTTCATGGGGTTGACACTTCGTGTGACTTACAAGAGCCACGTGCGGCGAGGGTATAATTGTTTGGGGGTAATTATTATGCTCATAAGCAATCAAATGACCCATTCAATTGGATAATTTTCTAATTGTGCATGTTTTGCGGTACTTTCAATTACTTTGAAAGGTTGGGGTTAGTCAATTTTCATGTAGCATATGTTCATAATAAATCAACAAGTGGTTGGTCAGAAGAGTGCTATGCCCTACTATTATCCTCCACATAATTTGAATTCAAAGTCACATATTGTGTGGGGCCTATTTTGATTTGAAATCGCTTCAATTGTATTGATACCATTAACCCGGGGAGTGCACTTAATGCTAAGACTAGGAATCACGTGAGTGCGTACTTTCGACCCCCCTATGTATGTACTAAAAAATCATTTAAAATTTGTTAAAATAATATGAAGTTGTTAAACACAATCTAAAGTTCTTGTTGTATAAATTTCAAAAAAATACTCACTTGTAAATATTTTTAAATTGATTTTTGAAGCGAAAAACAACACATTTCAGTTCAAACTTCTATAATTTTTTTAATAAGATTTTAAAAACTTTTGGTCCTGAAATTTACACCAAATGATAGATATATACGTAATGATTTAGCACCTAAAAAATCTTAATTTAAAAACTATTTCAAGGTCAAGTACATAGGGGGGTATGCTATTAAAACGCACTCACGTGTATTCCTAGTCTTAGCATTAAGTGCACTCCCCGGGACCATTAATAAAAACAATGCCTTATCTTTGGCTGCACATAGTTTCTAATTTTCAGGGAGTGTCGGTCCTAGGGCCCGTTTTGGGCTTATGAATGAATTTTGAAGGCTAATTCATCCAACAGGAAGGTGCTAGGAAGATCACAATAGGTATCATTGCGTTCCTCATGAAATTTTCTTGTCAATGGCGATGATCCCATTCCAGTGTAAAAAGATAGTTGTTCATAAGAAGTTCTCAAAGTCAAGAATGAACTAACTTTTCCCTTTGTTGTTGATTGGAAATTGTCAATTGTTATGGAATTTGTTTCTTACTTCAAGGTGTATATATGTTTTTAATATGATCTTGAAAGTTTGGACTATAATTTCATTGCATATATTTGCCACAATTTCTTGAAGTTAAATGATTCCAAATCATTCATAAAACAAACCATGAAAATTAAATATTGCTACTGTACTGATGTGATCTTCATATCATTAGCAACAATTTTTCTTTCAGATACAATAAAGATTGAGCTCTAGAAAGCTTACTTTCCGTATGATCTAATGAAACCGCAATCTGCTCCACGAAGTTAAGGGTTAATCTGCGCACTCCAGCACGAAAGTGCCGAAAAGTGATCCCTGATCACCAAGAGCATTGTATTCGTTCTCACAAAGACATGGATTCAAAGAGAAAAGGAGGGGGAATTCACTCATCAATTTGACATCTCCTCTCCTCCCCTCCCATCCGCACAGCAGTAAAGGTTGTTTTTAACCTTCATGGCAATTTTCCAGGTTGTGGTAACTATGTGTCATGATGTAAAAGTCATGCCAGCAAGAAGTTACCGCGTCACGTACACAATCATTACCATTACTTTTGGGTAGTACTGCAGTCGAGGCCTGACTGGAGCAAATTATCAGGCAATTTTTCCACCGATCAAATATCCCCAAGGAGGTCCTCCCCGCCCACTTCATAGTTGTAAGTTAGAGCTGCTCTCCTTCATTTCAAACCAGAGTAACTTAACTCCACCTCGCTGGCCCGGCCTTGGCGCCGGTGAAAGTAACTTGCCGTATCCTGTAAACTCCACCACGTGCTTCCCACGTTGTAGCATTATTGAGGAATATTATAACAATAAAAAAAGGGACATACAATTAGATAACAGCTTATCTAATACACCCATCATCAGCATCAGCATCATAACTAACTCAGGGCCGGTTCACACGGGTCCCAAGTCCAAAGTCCCAACTATCACATGGATGCCCAAATGGCGACACTTTTTGGAGGCGAGGCTTGGGACTTGTGTTGCGAGTTGGGTTGAGCGAAAAGCTAGACCGGACTCTCAACTCAAGTCCCACGAATATTTTTGCATAAAATAATCAAGATCCGACTTTCATGATAATAAACCATATCTTAGTGGTTCCTTGAGGCTCACACGTTGAGATTTTGCCTCCATGTTGGGGTTTGCTAACATGAGTGGGACTTGAGACTTGGGATCCATTGTGAACCGGCCCTCATTAGCACTCCACAATTGGTTAATCTATTTTGGGGGATTATAGAATTACAGTGTTACAATTACTGTCACTTACCAAGTGATTTTCCAACCAAATTTCAATTATCCATGACAATATTTCATCTCAAGTTGCTGACAAGAGAAGGCAGGGTTTTGGCCAACAGATGAACTCATCCATCATCCATGGCAGTATTTGTTCTCTTGTTCATAAGAAGTGTCATCCAAAAAGTTACCTTATGACACTAAATATCATGTTTAGTGTAGCTAGGATACAATAGGTAGTTTTTGGCTGGGTTACATGAACATGCATATTCAAACTGAATCTCAATGCCTAGACCGAAATATCTCAAGCATATTTCTCACTTCAATTATGGATCCATTAACTTTGTGTCCAAGAATGAACATTGTGTTGTTGTTAGAGTACGATGATCACATATTGTCCGCCAAACAAACACAAAGAGGTGCTAAATCGGGTAACATTACTTTAGAGGGCAGTACTCTCGCTACATGTCCCACATGTTCACTCCATATGAGCACTCTAAATTGTGGGTTCCATGATGAAAACTAATATCTTACAATACACAAGGCTTTACATTATATATAGACAAATAATCTAGGTGTACCACTCAAATATAGATATCCAACTCATTGCTACATTGAAATTAGGCATGTCTACCTTAGATGGTTCAAGCACACTCTTGAGTAAATTGCAAAGAAAAACCGGTTGCAAAGATGTGAACGTGTGGTTACCGGTTGAACTTGGAAACACTAGGATTTTGACCGATTATGCCCCAAAATCTCCCCGGACACGGGCTCCCTCATTCACAACAATGTTCAAGATTGAAGCCCTCATATGAGTTTCATTTTGAAGGGCTCTCAAATTTCAGCCTTTCAGTTGAAGGGTTGGTTCAAATCTAAGACGTCAATCCAAGAATATAGAAATGAAATACAAAACTCGTATTAAACTTGTGCATGAATCGTAGGGTACATGTTTCCAGTACAATGTGAAGAATTAAGAATCAACCATCTAACTCTACTTCTTGTAGCGACAATGCCGTATGCTTGTGGGTTCTTGTGACAGGCAAATTATATCGAGGACTTCAAGTGATATCTTCATTTTCAATTTGGGGTTGCGTTTTGAAGGGCTGTTTTGAGAGAGGTACATTTTGAAGGGCCAAATCGCGTTTGAAGGGCATTGAAGACTTCAATCTTGAACACTGATTCACAAGGAACCTAATAAGAACTTAGTAGTAGATGATGCTGCAGCAGCAACAGTAGTCATGAGGTTGTGAACAGACGAACATTCTTTGTCTGTTTGTCCTTGCTTCCATTGTAGGCCGTGAGGAGGGAGGTTTGAACCTTACCTTTTGTGCTCAAATAGTAGTATAATGTTGTTCAGTGTGTTGGAGGGCTCCCACGTACCTAACTTACAACTTCCCCCAAGATCGGTTCGGTGCATGGTGGTTAGGGTGACTTTTTCATGTAAAATGGGGTACATACCATACCACTGGTGGTAGGAGTACCAGCAGCAGCAGCAGCAAGCAGCGGAAAAAGACTGCCACTCAACCTGCTTTCCTGCACCACCAGAATGTGCAGGCTGGAGAGAGAGAGGACAGCTTACTTTGAATCATGCTTTTCCCCTCTCCCACACTCCCTCGAAATCGTCAAGTACCACGCCTTCACTGGAGGACAGCACCCGCAGCAGCATGAGGAATCCCCAATGTTAGTCAAATTGGTGGATAATTTTCTCCTCAAAATAATAACAATATATATGTATTGTTATATCTTATAGGTACCGACTTTGTTGAACCCTGTTTCAACTCCTTGCATGGAGGTATGCGGGTGTCACAGCGAACGGGGAGACCCGGCTGCTAGTGACAGATGGACCGGTTGAGGTTCATCAAGACTTCAGGAAAATTACCCGTCGTTTAAGAGGAATCTAAGGAATATATCCCATTTTACCAAGAAAATCCGAAAGATGGCAACATGTTAACCAGTTGGACTTGGAAACACTAGGATTTCGACTGATTGTGCCCAAAATCTTCTCCGGACACTGGGGCGTTATTCGGTTACTTTTCCTAATCAGACCCTCTATGTGCTTGGTGTGTGGTCAAGTGAGGATTGAAGAACAACCACCACGAAAACACATGTTTAAATGAGATTGGACTACGTCTTCACGTTGTATTAACTACTCCACACTCAATAGTGAACACAATTGGGGGGACCTATGTATTCCAATAAGTAATTAACAAACATGCATTTTTGATACTAAAGTTAAATCTAGGTAAGTTCAATTTTGCATCCATTTTTACTGATGATGCATCATGGATTTGCTAATGCAACACAAGTTTTGATGTGTAAATTTAACTTTGTAGAGCTCAGAGGACACAATTATTAGCCGTGGCTATGACAAATAGGTACAATCTTGCAACCTCGTTTCCAATTTGAACTTGACTACCCCAAGTTTGGAATTTTTGGCCACTTAAGTCTCTCCAAACCTTTAGAAAACAATATCGAAGGTTCTTATGGGGTTTCATGTTTGTAGAGGGCCCTTCTTTCCCATGCAAATTTCAATTTCAAAAAATAATTGCATGCTTATTATATTGGTATTGACACAAGCACATTTAAGTCTTACTTCTCCTTTTCGGGATCAAAACGTATTGTGTGTGGGAGCAACTAGAGTGGTACGATGATCTACTAGATGTTAATCCCTCCATCTCACTCGCCAAGAGCTCTTTCATTTTGAATTTAAAGGTATATGTGGGGCGTTTGTAACATATTCGCTGCAAATCTCTACTTGGCGGAAAAACTAGCCAAGTGACCATGCGCCTCTTGTGTTACAAACAAACAAACAAACAAACAAATAAATAAATAATAAATCATTGCAAAGCTAGTTGTCTTAGTAATCTAGTTGCTTTAATTTCATATACCAAAAATTATATTGGAGAATTACCACACATGGACCTAATTACCTCAAATTGGACCCAAGAAGAAGACCACGAGGAAGGCACAAGCAAAAACACAAACTCAAAAATTGAGTAACGCCGAACCACCTACAAACCACAAACGTAATCATGTAAATTTTTTACGGCGCCTGCCCTAAGAGAGGGTGAAAACGTAAAGAGGCATTGGATAGCATTACATAATTCCAAATGGTAATTAAGTGACACTAAAGACATTAGTTAGTGTAGTAGTTATTATAATAAGTCGCTATCCCCCGTGACCAAGGAGCATGCATGGACGAAGGGCACACACACAGATTCTATATATAATCGTATTCCGCAGCATGCCTCGTGACTTTAGCAGTATGTCTATGTATACAAATGGTCTTGCTTATCATGAGGTCCATAATTATCCAGTGCAAGACTGGTGAGTGGTGGACTGTGTGGCATGTGGAACATCAATCCCGAGGCTGTCCTAGCTGGTCCAAGATGGATGCCTTAAAATACATGGAGGTGTATGTCGGGTGTTGCTAAATTAGCCTCGGGACCGGGTTATGCGATTGGGTAATCTGCATGAAAAGATGGTCTCGTGTCAGCCTTTTTTATTCGTACGACACCTGCGAATAGGTGAGGTGACGGAAGCATGCATTTGCCAGTTCAGCGTAAAATTCCCCACTGGGTCCTCATTTCATCCCCTCCATGGACAAGATTTGAAAAGCACGCAGAATTTGGGCTCTCGATTTAGAAGTAACTTGATCCGGAAGGGAGGGTGGATCTGATGGCATCCGAGATTAGAGCTCGCTTGATCGAGAAATCTGGGTTATGTCTCTTGTCCGTTTGGAAACATAATAATGCCATAATTGTGTCACCAATCACTCATCAAATGCACTGCCTCCCATAACGTCCCAAGGAACAAATCGTAGCATGTACATCACTTTAGGCACCCCAGAATACAAATATCGGCAAACACCTCTTTATTGGATACTCAACCCCTTCTCATCATTAAACCCGTTTCCTATGTAGTCTGCGTAGTACTGTAGCCTTCCACTCTCTCAAGCATGTGAGTTGTAGAAGAACAAACGGCCACAACTTTGAACAATTGCAATTTGCCACCGTAGCGCCCACCCAAAGAGCGCCAAGTTTTTCTTTTTCTTTTTATCGTTTTCCTTGGGAATATGTATATATACGGATCGCTTCATCTTAGAGTACTTTGCAAGCCGGGCGGACTCCTTTGTCTTCAGCAGTTGTCCCCAGCGTCACCCAAGCCGATTTTTGTGGCTGTGTATTGTGGTACCAGGAAAACACCAATCATCATGTCAATAATTTGCCTTAGTGCCAAGATAAGAACCGCCACCCAGCTCCCATCAATTCATTTATAGAGCTCCAGCCTCCAACAACGTAGGGATGATCAGCATGTTTCACATGCTCGACAATGTATTTACCATTTACCATTTACCATAAATAAGTGGCAAGAGGTTTAAAAGGGACAAAGGCAGCCTGACTTTGAACTGTCGTGACCGTGGAGAAATTCATAGCCTGCCAGTTCAATCCACCAATTAATAAAGATGGTCTAATGAATTCGTAATTTCTGCCGGAACACAAGGAAGCGTTATTTGAGCCGGTTGGATAAATGGTAACGAGATATACTCCCCCCCCCCCGGCTGCTGCTTTTAAAGCTCTGTGGTTGTTGTTTCTTTCTTGTTTTTACTTTGAACCTATTATTTATATCGGAGCCAGGAGGAGCTCCAAAAGCTTTAGGTTCAATGTCCGGGGAGATTTTTGGGTATAACCGATCAAGATCCCAGTGTTTCCAAGTCCGACTGGTTACATGTTGTGATCTTTTGGGTTTTCTTTATTGGTTTGAGACGTATTCCATGGATTCTTCTAAATTGGTCGGTAATTTTCCTGAAGTGTTTTCTTCCTTCCTTTCTTTTTTGAAACAAAAGGCCAAAAAGCCAAAGCCAAATGCATTAAGAACCAAAGAAGACACACCCACTTCAAGGGGAGGCAAGCCCCTCGGACGCACCACACCACCACGTAAAAGTAACAAGTAACAAGAACCTCACCAAGGACAATTTGTCAATCTGCCAAACTACCAATCCGAGGACAACCCCCATCCCACCAAGGACAACTCTCAAACCACCAAATGACCTACCAAAAGTTAATCAATGTAGCTATGTCTGTATAAATTCCAAGTGATGTGTAAATTGTTCCTCCTACAAAGCATGATCCTAGCTCCCCACAATTGGTCGAAACCTTTGAGAAGAGCTTCGGCCTAGTGAGGACTAATCTTAACAAATTTAATGAGCCTCACCCAAGCCGCTTTGACATACATAAAGAGGCCATCCCAAACGAGGTGTTTAACCTTAGACTTGTGCTATTGTTCATGGTTGAACACCCTATCGTTGAGCTCAATCCAATTCGTCCAAAGGGTGATACCATGAAGAAGGTGTTGAATCTTGATTTTCTTGACAAACTTTTTAGAAATCCTTTCCCCAAAGAGGGCTTGTTTCTAATGAAAGTTGTCGTAGTTGCTAGTTCTCACCCCCACATAATTCATGCATAATGAATGTGGCCCACCTCTAAACTCTCCGGGCTTGAATGTAGTCCAAAACTTGTGTTGGGAAGACAAAAACACGCCATGGCAACTGTAAGATATTGACCGGGAGAGGCAAGGTGAGGTGATGTTGGTGCATGCAAGAGGGAGTAGATTGCGTAGAGCATTGCAAGACAAGCACCGGATCCTCCTCTCCATCTGAGTACAATCCTACCCACTAGCCAAGGTGAGTGACATTTGTGTTGTCTTCAACAAATGCCACCATTGGTCAGTGATTTTGGACTTGAAAGTGGCCCAATCCTCGGCATCCATGTGGGTGAATTTAAACTTAGACTAAGTGACATCCCATGTGATGAATGTACAATGTTCACTATCCCAAATGTCATCTACACATTGAATGCATCAACAATAGAGCTTGTGGGCCCTAGCGTAGGAGAAACCTTTGTCAATAAATTCAAGGCCGTCATACCACCAAATATTAGAGTGGAGCAAATTCCATGAGATTGTCGGGAGGAAGTTGATCAAGGCCTTTAACCATAACCTTTCAAGATTTTTTGATGTGACCCCAAACTCTAGAGCTAGAGACGCTTTGGTGTTGTTTTCTTGTAAACAAGTCCAGACTGACCCATAGTTTCTTCCTCATTGTGGTTTAAACCTTGCTAGCCTATAGTGGAGCATAAATTGAAGGTTAGATTTTCCCAACTCCATGGCCTTAAACATCCATATGCACAAGAGGTTGGTCTTGGCAAACTCGGGATCCACAAGTCCCAAGCCCCAAAATTTCTTCTTCATGCAACACTCTTTCCAGCTAACCCTCGTGCGGGTGAGTTGCTCATGTCCTTACCAAAGGTTGTTACATGATAAAGAACCAGAGAGTAGAGAGTAAAACATGGTTGCAAATAACTACTCTACATGCTAGTGGAAGTTTCTTAGTGCTCCAATAGTCCAGTTTCTTAGAAATTTTGGCACAATGGACTTGGTCAACATCAATTGTGTTGAGGTCATGTCCAAACGGGGTACCAAGTAGCTTAGATAAATTCCCCTATATGGCCCATTTCTGATCGTAGCCTGCAAGCCATGTGGGTTTGTGTGTATACTTATCAAGCCAATAGGTACATATTTCTCCTAGTTAATCTCCATTCTCCAGTTTTGCCCATGTATCAATCTTTTTTTTCTTTCTAAATTCCCTTGCTTTATGTTTGGTGTGCTACCCACATAACATTATTCAATTGAGTATGTATGTTGAGTGGGGCCGGGAATAAGTTAGATCTACTCGGAATTAAACTATGTTTATTCTCATAATAGTGCATTGCACTAGCAGATTTATGCTAAAAAAAACTCAAGTGAAGCAATGTACTCATATTATTAGAATCGAACGATTGATAGCAACTGAATAATTTTATGTATAATAGCAAGAAATATGCATAAGTTTTTTTTAGAGGCCTCCTATGGGAGGCTTTCCCAATGTTGCCTTAATTCATAAGCAAATTCCCCTTGTAGGTGGGCCACATTCCATTTAAGTATTGTCTTCCTAATTTCTTCCATGTGAACACAAAATCCAAGTTAAACATGTGCATGACGTAACCCCACTGAGTAACCATGTATGAAGTAAGATACTAAATTGATGCCTTGATTCATGTTGAGTGGAGAATAACATCTATCAAGTCTTGCAAGTCGACTTGCCTTTCCCCTTTTGCCCATTATTCCAAGAAAATTGTGGGGCCCCTTGATACACAAATGAATCGTGAAATTGAAGGGCATTAAGGAGGTCATCCCAACTAAACATTTCTAGGTCACTAATCGCCCTACCACAATCATTGGACTTGTCATTGGGTCTCTTTGTCATATTGAAATCACCTCCAATTATCCAATTACAGTCTTTAGGTAAAGAGTTGTCAGCCATAAACCCCCACCCTTATGCGTCTGTAGTCCGGGTGGGAGCCCATGACTCACATGAACTTCACTGGCCTTAGTAATCAGTTGTAACTTATATCCATTCTAATTGGTGAATCAATGTACTTAACACCTCCTCCTTTATTAACTCAAACTCAAGTGTTTACAAACACTAGAGTATCACACTCACACAAATCAAAGAAAACTTCAAGTTCAAGGTTGTAGGCTAAATAATATCAACCTAGAGATCTAATGATATAATGCCTCTCACTGAGGTTCATTACTTGATCACAACACACATAGCATATTACCACACTTATCACTAAGCCTACTCCAACCCCGTCATTCAACCTTCATAGGATTCATGAACCCTTTGCTAACATTCCTATTATTTCCTTCTAAGAGCTTTGTGCCTTCATCTACCTAGTGAGGGAGAGAGAGAGAAGTAGTCCTAATTGCAAGAGTGAGAGAGTGAGAGTGAGACTCCTCCCTTCCCTTCGGGAGACTACCCCCTTCCATCACCAAGCCTTACCGGCCGTAGATCTAACCATACATCTAACGGTTGGAATTGCCGGCCGTCATACTCTAGCTGTCATCCCTAAAATCCCTAGATCCAACGGCCTTGGTCTTTCATCCACTTGATCCGACGGTCTTCATCGGACTACCTCCTTCCATCACCAAACCTTACCGGCCGTAGATCTAACCATACATCTAACGGTTGGAATTGCCGGCCGTCATACTCTAGCCGTCATCCCTAAAATCCCAAGATCCAACGGTCTTAGTCTTCCATCCACTTGATCAAATGGTCTTCATCCGTCCGGCTTCATCCGCTTAGCATCATCCACCGTTCGTTGCCATCCTTCATTCGTTCGTCTTCATCCTCCATTCGTTGCCATCCTCATGTCCTTCGCAAGTATCTTGACTTTTTCCTACGAATTACTTAACTTAAATCTAATTTGACCCACTAACCTCCTTTCTAATCAACCCGCGAACCTTCATAAACCGTGAGCGGTTAGGTGAATATAAGTAAAATGCTTCTAAAAAATGAAAAGTAATTGAGAAGGTTCTACTCACACATATGTAGTAACTTCTTCTCCGTATCCGCCTACAGACTATTCCTGCTTTTACCACTAGCTCATCTTGGGATAGCACTGGTCAATGGAACCAACCGGATTCGAACCCGGGTCGGTCCAGACCTTAATCCAGTCTCTTACACACAACTCGCATCCACAGGCGGATGTGCCAAAATCCAGTGACTATCTATATAGGTTAATAAAACCTCGTTTACTAAGCTTAAGCCTTTAAGCCTAGGAACCCCATCAACCAACCTCTAAATAACTCCAATAATTCCTAGTAGCATTTAAGTACTAACACCCTAGCTTCAACTTAATTCAACTAATAACTAAGAACACAACTTGTTTTTATGTTTTTGAATATTCGAACACAACTAAAAGTCCGAGTTTTGTTAATCCTTGCGATTAAGAACACATGTGGGCACCATATTGGGCTCACAAGAGTCTACCATAATGTTCCAAAGATGCCTATGCTCTGTGGGGATGTTGGGTGCATAAACACATGAAATCCCTATATATACCCCCCTCGATGCCTTCTAGGTTGATCCACACTACTATATTGTCATACAAAACTCCATGCATTATAACTAACCTAGCAAGTTTGTTGGACAGCAACCCCACTCCCCCCTATCCTACTGCATTAGGGTTAAGCCAACTCCTTTCACCCAATGCCGCTTCGAAAATCTAGCTAGCACATCCTAGCATAAGTCTCTTACCTAGGCTTTCTAGTAACCTACCTCTAAGCTTGTGCTCTTGCAGCATAACAATATCAATTTGGGGATTTAAGGAGTTGATAAAAATGCCTTTCCTTTTAAAGATGCTCTCTATGGGTCGTTCAGACCATGAAAGTTGTGAGTAGTAAGATTTAACTTTACAAATTGGTCAAAGTGTAAGTGACTAAAGAGCTCATTTATTTCCTCCTAGAGGCGACTTGCCTCTAAATTCCCATATCATGTTCCGCCTTGGAGCCATAACATGTTGTCTGAGGGTCATAAGGCTAGCTGTGCTAATTATGATGTCATTTCCCCCCTAGGAGAATCAATGTCCTCCCTTGCTTCATGGGATGTGGTAGGACTTTCTAACATGATGCTAGCCAAAATGGTGTTGTAAATGAGCTCATTATTCCCATTTCTAGGGTTAAGTTGTGTCTCCAAGACGATGTCCATATGTTTCCTACTTACTAGGGTGTGTAATACACCATTAGAGGAGGATTCCTCCTCAATATCCATTATTCTATTCGAGTAGAATGTGGCATACCTATCAGTTTTGGCCATGTGGCCTACAATGTGTGGTGGGACTCCTCTCCATGGTCTCATGCTCCTTGAATTCATTTGTGCCATGTGAAGGAGTTGTTCTACCTTCCTTCTTGGCTCCATCCCCCGCTCCTTCCTTGGTACATTCCTCAATTGTCTATTATCCCCCCTCATTAATCTTCTCCCTCTAGTCTTCCAATTTTTCTCAGAGGCAAACTCTCTTGCCGAGCTTTTGTCTTCTCCTCTTCCATCTAGCTCTCCTTCTTCCCCTTCCATCTAGCTCTCCTTCTTCCCTCTCACTTCCCTTTGTTTCTTGTGGGTTTTCTACCGCCTATGAGGGATTGAAGGCCTCTTCTTTCTAGTGATGTGTCTTGGGGACCATGCCATTTTGGTTAGTGCAAACTACTCCTTGTCCATTGGTCGGTTCTCATCTTTGACAGCTACCTTTGTGTTTTGAGTAGCATGGCTTTGGTTTGCCTTTGGATCTACGCCATTCTGGCCCCCCCTCTTTCTCAATGTCAAGACACATTGACTACAACCTCTATAACCGCTAGAGCTCCTTCGCTCCCGGATTAGCAATATTTCCCATCATGTTGCCCTCATCTAGACCTCCTCTTGTTGAAGTGGTCGTTTCCTTCCTCCGCCCTTGGTTTTCCTCACGGCTTGTCTCTGCACATGGTGCAATTGTAACGGCATCTTGCCCAGTTGCAGGGGCCTTTGCAATGGTAGGATCACCCTTGTCTGCATTTCTAGTTGTAATCCCATCTTAACTTCAGGTGTGTGAGCATGGTTGTCGCTAATAGCTGGCTTTTCCCATGGCTCTTGTTGCAAGCCCAACCCATGTTTGTCTAGCATTTCCAAATGCTTGCTTTGCCTCTTGAGGTTTAAGTTTTCCTTTGTGTGTTGCAGTGGTCACCCACCCCTAGTTGACTCAGTTGGGTTGCTCAAAACCTATACATACTTTGAATGTTGTTTGCTACATGCCTATGCCCACCAAGCATCCTTTTTGCACTCCTCATTCTCCTCAAAAATGTTTCTTCTTGTTGATTTTTTGTTTTTTGGAAGCCGTCTTGATCCATCACAATGCCTTTGTTCTTCTCTTGTGGTTGTATGTGGTATGCACGTGGTTGCTTCCTTGGTCCTTTAGATAGTTGTCTTGAAAACTCCTTGCAATCTTTCATTTCATGTTTCCACCTAAGACATGCTCTACATCTAAATGGCATGTTATCATAATCAATCAATATTTTTAGGGGTGGGGGAATGCCTTCATCAGAGCTTAACCCTTTATTGCCCCCAAGGACCCCAGGGGCTCTTTGTGAAAATGAGGTCCCACCTTTCTTCTTGGGGCAACAGTTATTTGCCAAAAAAATTGCATGGACCTCGGGGATGCCTATTGCAATCCAACCGTGGTGTTTGATTGAAGATCCACGCCTAGATGAGAAAGATGGAATTTTTGCAAGGCCAGGGATCCTCCAAGCTCTTCGTTTGAGCTCTCGAAGCCTTTGCATGCTCTTTTGCCCGTCTTTGCCTATCTAAACTGCCCGTTGGTGCCCGCTTTAGTTCCTTTTTGTGTGAAGCTCGCTTTAGTAAACGGGCAGACCTGAAATTATTTTCACACTGCCTGGGAGTTTTCCACATGAGGATGACTAGGAAACGGTCAATGGACTTTGACCAACCATAACTTCGCCATAAATAATCCAAACCAATATTTTTAAAATGGGAGAGTACTCTATTTTGAATGGGGAATATGTGTATAGACTTTTTTTGAGGTTCCATAGTCAACCCATCATCCAATTATAGAAAAAAACTAGTATTTTCAAAGCTGCCCCTACATGAGTTATTGAACTTTGACACCGTTGGATTTTATGAGATTTCCATGGATTTTATATTTTCTTGGACCATAGAATGTATGCTGAACTTATGTAACACAAGCAAAGCCCGATCGGAAAAATTATTTATTTAAAAGGCTTGGCCTTTGTGTAACAACGGAGGTGGTTTGAAATTTAAGGATCCCATGTAATGGACCTCGGGGCAAGAAAGGGTTAAGGCAATGCTAGTTATCCAACCCACATGGATGTTGGATATTATCATGGATGATGGATGAGTTCACCCATCAGCCAAAACCCTATCTCCTTTTGTCAACAACTTGTGATGAAATATTGTCATGGATGATTGAAATTTGGATGAAAAATCACATGGTAAATGACAGTAATTGCAACACTATAAATCTATAATCTCCCAACAAATTGACAAGGAATGACAAATGATGTTGGGTTAAAATTTAGTGTTGGTGACACTATACCGCTGTCGTGCGAGAAATGATTTAATATGTAAATATAGTGTAGAATGGTTTGAGAGTAGGGTTTCAAGAAAACAAAAATAAAACAAAATAATAATAATAAGAGTATAGACAAAAGGGAAGGGGGAGATCAGAGGAATGAAAGGGGAAGAGAAAGATCCGTGGTTATAACCACGTAACTTGGAGTCTCTGCGTCTTCTCACATGCTCAGGGGGTAGGTGGCGCCAACTGGTAGTTACTTGCCTAGTTTTCACCAGCAGTACCAAGCCATGTGGCCATTCGCCCGCTCATACAAGTTCAAAGGGTTTCGAACCCGGACCAGTGCTATGGCGTTTGAAGCACTTTACCAGTTGGGCTTCCGCGGCTTGTCGTTTATTAGAGCATGCTGAAGGGATTTATATCCCATCCATTGTTTATACATTGTTTTTTAAATTTTGTTTGAGTGGATTTTGATTGGAAGAAAAAATCACACTTTTGGAGAAGCTTCAAGATGACGCTTTCTTGCTAGAAAGTATTTATGTTATTAGAGGAAGGACCATTTTAGAGCTTCACCGATTTGATGTAGTTATTTTGATTTTATTTGAACATGTCGAATTGGAGAATTCTTTCCGAGAGTCAAGATGAAGAACTTCATCCAGAGCTTGAGCTGGATTTTTCTCTATCTCAACTGCCGATTCGTACTCTTTTGCCACCTAGTATTGCACCATTGCACGAGCGTCCACAAAAAGAAGCTGGGCCTTCTCGGCCGTCAAAGCAACCTCATGTGGAGCAGCGGTGGCACGGAAACCTTCAACAAGATGCTCGTGCATTGGTGATTTTGTTGCAGGTTGGATTTGTTGAACCTGACACTCGAGATGTGACGTTTGGAGGAATTTTTGAAGGCTTAAATAATGATCAATACTCTTGCTGTCTTAGGCCTATCAAAGGAAGTCGAGACCATCAACGTTGGCTTGAAGGTCCAGTTAATTCATTGTCAAAGGATGATCGTGCGGACTACATTACAGTTATTCTTCGACGCATTCTCAAGTTCTTGTAGTTGGAGTAGAATTCATTTTAGAATTATTTTCAACATTTTTTTAGACATTTCTTTGATGTTATGAGTTTAGTTTTAATGTTTTCAAACTTCATCTTGTGTGTTTGAAGTTTGGTAAATAAAAGGTAGACATAGTTTACCATTTAGGTTGACTTTTGATGCCTTATGGCTAAGATAAGGGAATGACAAAGATTAAATGATAGATAAGGATTAAGGGGTAGATAAAGATGAAGTAAACCTATAGGGGTTAGCCAATAACTAGTTGGAGCCCATGTGATATAGGTTTGGGCTAGTGTTGACTTTGATGAGGAGGCTAAGGGATCGGCCCCTCTCTCCTCAAGGAGGTGTATAGTTTAGTTTTTGTTTGTGTGTGGAGAGGGAGATCTCAGTGTGTACTTGGAATTTTTCTATGAAAATTTGAGAGTTGATACATCTTGTTGGTGTGGTTCCGAAATGCTATAGCACGCTTCATTCGGACTTTGTATGTAATTTCTATGAGTGTTAGAGTGAAACTATGTTTGTTGTAAAGAAATTTAGAAGACCATGACTTCAAAAGCTTGTAGAAATTTATGTATAGTGTTTTTGTTTTTGAAATTTGAGCGAGTGATGTGTTACTGTATCAGCTCTTTATGGAGCTTTAAAATTCTTGATTTAGAGTTTTGAAGAGAAAGTTATGGCTTTCAAGGCAAGAGGGTGTTAAACTGCCAACTAGATTCAACAATGAAAGTGTGTACCAACTTCAACAGAGCATAGAAAACGTTTGGTAAGGATTTTGAAAATGAATTTTGGAGAGACCATGTGTGATGTTGTTAGCTTTCCAGAAAGCTATCACTTGGCATTAGCAAAGCTTATATGAAACTAGAACGTCCTATGAAGTGAAGGGAGGTGCAGCTAACAATGAATTTGGGAGTATGACCTTTGACAAGCTATGAAACTTGGACAGTATTTTACTAACCTTTAATATCTATTTTATTTTGTTAAGCACTTTGATAGCTTTCCAAAATGCTAAAGCACTCTTGATTTGGAATATTTATGTTATTTTGGTGGTTCTTCAAAGTTTGACTACAATTTTAGAGAGAGATCCGGGATTTTGAAGATATGTGTAAAACTTATATGGATTTGTATATATGATGTATTCAAAGATGAATACTTCTTACATTATCTTAGTCTCCCATGTCTTATGCCAAAACTAATTGCAGCCAGAAATCCAGTATTTTCCCAAAGCAAAGACTTCTCTACCCGACACCGCAGTTTACAATTAGTATTGAGCAAGACAATTAGAATTGGTGACACTAAATATCATATTTAGTGTAGTTGATACTAGAGAACAAAAGTAGGTCAAAGGTTAAAAAAAATATTGGCTTATTATAAATAACCCTCCATGCATATCTCTCACATATGGAGGGAGATTCAGTAGGTTGTCCTTACTTTTCAACCCTCTCCTCCATATACCGGCATGAGTAAGAACTTACCCTATATTTGCATTTGCATTGCATATGATATGACAAAGTGCAAATACAGATGCATATTCAAGATGAGTGGACTTGCTATGAACAAGCCATCTCCTGTACCTGGAAGTTCGAAGCCTGATTCATCTTTCCTGAAGCCTTGAACTTCAACTGGTTATTTCTCAAACTCAACTGGTTCATCTGTAATTAGCGGTGGGTTCTTCCCACTCATTGCTTAGATTGTATGGATTGGCAATCACCGTGTTATTAACTGATAGGAACTTTAATACAAACATCGATGGAGATGGAGTATTGAGCCACTGGTTTGCCCCCCTGAAGACCCACCAAAGCCCATCATTTTCCTGCACAAGCGACAAAATCTAGCGTGCTTCTCAATCACACCTGGGCTCCATGATTATTAGTATTATGGTGACATCCTTCATTAGATGCCCACGTGGTGCCCCGCCTTCCTTGCAATTCAGGCAGGAAGGGAAGTCCTACTATCTATCAATATGATTCAATTCACAACTCTCTGTTGCAAAGAGTACCTTCAAATGCTCTCTTCAAAGTGATCAGTCTATAATCATAAATGGCCCATGGATGATGTTAAGAACCAGGAAGTGCGAAGCTGAACTTCTTTGCAGATTGGAGTGATCATCGGCTCTTTTATTTCAAGAAAGTCCTGCACTCAAATTTGTCTCTGGTGACAATGTAAAGGGAGCTTGTTGGGTCCACGATCACCACTTTCTACATGCTCTCACTGGTTCTAAAATAAGTGGCGGCCTCACTTTGTTTTACACAAGATCACCAAAAACAAGAGTAATCATGTCTGAAAATGCATGAGAAAGTGACATGGAAGTAATATGATATCCTACATGTCTAGAGATGGATATTGTTTGGCAATCGCCTGGATTTCTGAATCCAAATTAGTTATCTCAGCAAAAAACTGAAGGTGACCATGCCGGGGAGTAAAAACCTATTTTTTTAGCTTTTAATGTGATAATTTTATTTTTAAATAAAATTTATTTTGTATGAATTGTATTTTAGAACACTATGTCCCTATCCAAGTCTTTTTTTTTTACTATGTCAAGTGACCAAGGTTTGTGAGAAATGAGAATTTTGGATTTCTCTTGGCCATGGTCTTCAAACCGACGACCATGACCACAAGAAACAATTTTGAATCAATTTTTTCCATGGCCCTTGGTTAAGTGTGTAAGATGGACCTTGGTTAGGTGAGCATTTCCATGTGCGGACCCTTTTGGAGAGTGGGATGACAAAACGGACCTCTTTGCTTTTTGTACACATGCTCCATCAATTTGGATGTGAGCTAAAGAGTTGTTGTAAGTAGACATTAAACTTATAAACCCATGTGGAGTCTTCCTATGTCCTTAAGCTCTCAACAAAGGTTTCCAAGATCGTTTGTGTTGGTCTTCTAAACTATACGATCTTGTGATATAACATGTTGGATTTCTCTATGGTAGAACGTGGGTGCATTTAGGCTCCTAATATTAGGTTTGATGCAGCAGACAATTACCCTTGAGCATCCTCACCCTTCCCATGCTAAACTAAATTTTGATATCGCTTTTGCATATTTCGACCAATCCCTTTGAGTCTTATGAAGTTGTTTTCATTTCACTTGTATTTGATTCATAAGGCAACCCGTGCGTCTTAATACGAGACCATCAAACTATTGGAGCATCGCCTTTGACAACCCTTTACATTGATATGTACCTCATGAATAAATATGTATGTATGTATGTATGTATGTATAAATCTGTGAGATAATAAATAATATAGTTGCGCATGGTTGTGATTGTCTTGGTCTTTGACTTGGGCCCCACCAATCTCACCTAAACTGAAAATACACACACACACACACACACATATATATATATATATATATATATATATATAATATTGTCAAACATAGCTGACTCAAATATGAATTTATTACCTATATTATAATATGATCCGATTGGGATGAATTAACCACAAAGCTACGGGGGATAAGTTTCTATTAGACCTCCTTTTCCTTTACCGTAGTAAAAGCTTTGTAGGCCCCATTCAGAGAGCAAGACATCTAGATGCTAGATTCTAGCCCAGCTAGCCAGCTAGTGAAGGCCGATCATGTGATCTCAATTGGGATAAATCGGCAGGGAACATGTTGCTTATGGCACAAAAGTGTGACCCAAATATGGCTCCAAACCAGAGTAGCCTCGCAGGCAAAGGAAATTGTGCATCTGTTTTTTGTCCTCATGTGCATGCATTGGCCCAGCCATTTTCAAAACCGGCATGCCTTATATTATGCGACTCCCCCACGGGGAAAAAACACTGACATCATCCAGCTCAAATGTGTTGTTCAAGCACCGGTATCTTAAGTAGTTCTCGTGACATCATCCTTGCGCTGCAAATTATTCTCCATGCCAATTCCCTATACACACAGCTTTCAGCCATTATGCTTTCACACTTCATTTCATTCCAGTTATGGGTAAAGTACAGCAGATGAAACGAAACCTTTGGTTTAGATGGTCCGAGATGACCCTAAACTACCGGATGATGGTGGAGAGATACCCAAATCTCAAGGAAGATGTTGGCGGTTCGATTTCTGGCTGTGAAATCTCCTCTCTACTTGACGGAAAATTTGCCAGGTGGTCAACTACCTCCTGTACTTTGGTGTTGGCATGTCGGCCTTCTGTCTCAAAAAAAAAACCTTTGGTTTACTCCCAAACCCTAAGTATATGAGGATTCACACAAAGTCGCCCAAGTTTTTTTAATGCTTAAATTTCCATACACAAAGAGTGGTGTTTGTGCTATGAAAACATAATTTTGTAGTTGTCTTAGGGCGAGTTTCCATGTAGATTGCTCACCCACAAAATTCTAGTGTGAATAAGGACAAACCCGCCCAAATATAGAGGGAATTTGGTGGGGTAGGGAGCCAACTACCTACACCCATCTTCTCAATTCCAGGCCCACCTACTAACCTCCTCCTCTTCATGGTTATCAATGATGCAATTCTAGACCAACATTGGCTCTCTTGAGTCTTTAACTAGTCTTAATCTTTCGGTGACTGGCACTTGTGGGTTGAAGATTCTTTAGTGGGCGCATGGAGGTCTAGCAGCATGTGTCCACGGCCCTCCACATTCTAGTAGGCCACCCAAATCTGGTTGGTGGTGGTTTATGCTTAGCTACATGAGAACACCTCCGATCCACTATTATCTAGAATGTAGTGGACGAGCAACCTACATGGAAACTCGCCCTTGGGGTTGCTTGCTCACTGCATTCTAGATAATAGTGGATCGGAGGTGTTCTCATGTAGCTAAGCATAAACCACCCACCAACTAGATTTGGGTGGCCTACTAGAATGTCGAGGGCCGTGGACATGGGCCGCTAGACTTCCATGCACCGCTAAAGCACTTTTAAACCTACAAATGTCGGTCCCCGAATGATCTGAAGACCGATGGTCTAGAACTCCATCCTTGATAACCTAGAGGAGGAGGCTAGTAGGTGGGCCCCATATGAGAAGATGAGAGTACCTAGTTGGTATATACAAACCTTACTCCATCATATTCCATCTATATTTGGGCAAGTTTGTCTGTATTCTCACTAGAATTTGGTGGGCAATTGGCCTCCATGGAAACTCACCCTTACTAGGATGGGTGGGCCAAGCAAGCCTTGCATAGGCCGGCCCAACTTTTAGGGCATTGGATTTCATGCGCATCACCTATTTTAGATCCTAAAATTCTCTCCAAATTTGAGAGGTGAAAAGAGGAGGCCCCAAAAGTTTCACCCAACTTTCAAAATAGGCTCCAATTGTAGATGCTCAACCTATGTAACAAGATGGAGGAGAAGTTGCAAAGGTGGAGGAGGAATTGCAAAAGTTGGAGGATAGCTAAGAAGAGCTGCCATGATGAGAGGCTAGGGGAGGAAGACATAATTCCACTCATGGGAACGGCAACAAAGGCTCAGGAACCGGCAACGAGGCTTGGGAATGGCACCGAAGGCTCGAGAACCGGGAACAAGGTTTGGAAACCGGCAACAAGGCTTGGGAATGGCAACAACAACTTGGGAACATAGGTTAGATTGAACTCGACTCTTGTTAATTGGGTTGTGTGCTAATGACCACCCATATCAATTGGGAAGTGCATCTAGGATCATGTTTCTTAGCAATGAAAGCCTTTCGAATGCGACCCTTGGCATCAATGCATCTGGTAAGGATAGCATAGTCATTACCAATTGGAAAATTGGCATAATTCACAAGGAGTGAAAAACGTCGTCAAACCTTGGCATGAAACCAAGCAAGTCTACCTTGACAAGTGAATGCAAGTGGCCTCCCTCCCTCCCTCTAGATATGTTGGCTTGTGTTGGAGCAACCACGAATGAACAACCTCTCCGTTTGTGGAGCGTTGCCTCCTCTTAGGGGTGGGCTCTATCTTGGGTAACTGAAATAATGTTGGTTGAGGCAACCATGTGTAAGATGGTTAGTGGGTGCCCTAGTTTGTCAAACTTGAGGGTGTAGGTTTGAAACCCCACGAAGCCCCTAGAGAAGTTTGTCACGCATGAGATTTGCTATTCCTTGACCAAGACTATTAACAAGACCTACCAACTGCCTTCGCAACTTCTTTTTTTTGAGACAGAAGGCCAACATCTTCGCAACTCTCGGGGTTTGTAGTGTTCATGCAGGAGGTGTGGATGCAGGAGGGGTGTTAGCTGGATCTTAACTCCCATTGGGTTGTGTTGTGTGTAGGGGTGCATTTCTTTTTAATTTATTTTAAAATACACATTTTAAAATGCATTTTAAATTGCATTTTAAAATACTCGGAAAATTTTGAGGCATTTTTTATGTTTTTTATTATAAGTTCACGACTACAGCCTGTCCATGCCAATAGGGCAAATATAGACACGCTCAACTTCGACAATTGTTCCATATTACCATATAGCATTAGTACATTCAAACTCAATGGCAATGTTTGAGCCTTGAGCATTGCCACACAAATTGACAAATATTGGAATACATAACGCACCACATGGCACATCGGACAAGTCGTGAATGGTGGTTTGCATTCACAATGTCTTCATTCTTGGATCAATACTTGGGTGGAGAAGAGCTTGAAGACCTAATCCTAGAAGAGGGGAATGTTTTCGACAATGATTTGCCATAAAGGACCTCACGGATTGATGTCTTCGATGATTTTCAATTAAAAAAACATACAAAAATATTTTTAAATATTTAAAAAAAATTTATAATGCCGCCTCCGACTTCTAGAATAAAAAATGCAACACTAGTTGTGTGTCAATTGATAAAGGTCCCGAATTGTTGTTATAAATGATCCAGGGTTGAAACTGTGAGAGACCTCTAATCAAGTGAAAGCAAGATGTGCACATGCCCCTACTCTGGATGGAAACAGGGTGGAAATATTGAGGACTCGGTTGTTGTTCATGTACTGGAGCACTGAACACGGAGAACTGACCGCTAGTTACAGATGAACTGGTTGAGTTTGAGAAATAACTGGTTCAAATTCACTTCAGGAAAATTACGGATCCATTTAGAGGAATTTACATAACATTCCTCAATTTAAAAAAGAAAAACCAAAAGATGTCAACATGTAACCGGTTGGTTTTGGAAACACTAAGGTCTTGACCAATTATGCCCAAAAAACTCCTTATGATATTGTATCGGAGTGCAGGGCAAATATGTAGGATTTTGGGTGTATGTTTAATCAGGTGTAATAGATGCCAAGGTAGACCCTAACTTCTATAAGGGAATTTATGGGGCATGCATATTATATTGACGGACACAACATTATTTTTGAGACTTGTCCATACTTTTATTTTTGTCAAACCTAAATGCATTGTCTTCTTCTTCTTCTTCTTCTTTTGAGATGGAAGGCCAACAAGCCAACGTCAATGCGAAAAGAGCCAAGGAGCTCTTGTATGAGATGGGTGGCTGACCTGCTCATATGGGTGGGATGGCAAGTTTGACTTTACCCCATCTTTCATATAGGAGGGCAACCCACATTGCCATAAATGATGATTTTTTTTCCCAAATGACGGACTCTTAACACAAGGCATTGCTTTAAGAGAATGTTTATATTTGTTAATCAATGGTTTATTGAGGGTCCCCGATGCGGTTTTCCTATTAATCTAAGAGTGGAATACCAATAGACAATTGATAGTTGTAAGAGTTGTCATACAGTCTACTTACTTTGGGGAGCCGGATGTCACCTGATAAGGGTCCTACATGCCTACCCAGTTTTGCGATGCTAAGGGCACTGCTTGCTAGGGCCGGGGTCGGGTGGACATGGATATAGCCCCTCACCCCATGTACGAGGATTGACAAAAGGTACAAGGTCAACGCCAAAAACAAGGAGCTTGAATAGGGCATGCTTAGGGGACCCATCTTTTTCGCACAATTAGTGCGCTAGAAATAAGAAATTTTTATTGGATGATGATATGATGGCTCAACAAATTAGTTGCAAAACATGGATCGATATCATTTATGTAGGTATGGCCCATGGGAGCCACATCATGAAATTTGATGGACTTAGAAATGTAGAAAATCATGCCACTCTTGAGATTGAGTTTGTTAGTATGTGTTGCACGAGGGACGTGGGTTGTTGAAGGTACTTCATTCACCTCCGTTTAATATGATTGAAAGTAGATTTGGGCGAACCAACCCATACACTCATTCCTTGTTGGATGCCTAAACCCTTGCCTCCAAGGAACCAGTGTACGGGTTGTTTCGCCCCAGCCTTGTTGAAGGTACTTCATTCACCTCCATTTGGAAGTTGACCCCTCATTTGTCATCAACATCAATGGTTCCCAAACTTGGGATCCATACCCCTAGCTTGGTCGTTGTCTCTTTGGCTTCTTGATTTCAGCTTAATTCTTTCCCAACTAAACCAATTATATATATATAGGGGGGAGGAGATGATGTTGATTGATAAGATTTTTGGGTGAGGGTAAAATGGCTCTGTGATTTGGTGCCCTTCAATAAGTTGAATCTTGAACAGTGCATGTGCGGCTACATGCCATTTCATAAGCTTGCTTTGGGGGGCCTCCTATCTTTGACATTGCATGTGGCAAGCGTACTTATAGCTTATCTAAAACATGAAAGAAACAAGGCATCCCCAGGCACCCAGCCATTGGCTCACTGCAATTCCCACCAACTTTAGCTCTTCTAAGAGCGAGCAGACACAGGCCATGCCACCTCCAAGGCCCAAAGAAAGCCGCAGATGCGATGCCTTTGCCTTGATAACTTGCTTTGCCTAATTGCCTTCCCTGGCCCAATCTGGGTTTCTGGGTGGTTCATGGGAGGGATTTGGGCGAACCAACCCATACACTCGTTCCTTGTTGGATGCCTAAACCCTTGCCTCCAAGGAACCAGTGTACGGGTTGTTTCGCCCCAGCCCATGTGAGGCCACACACGTTTAAGAACGTCGGTAAAAGAATTTTACGTGGCGGTGTTTCTCGTCCGAGGGGCCCCGCCTCCCCTTGATGTGGGCGCGTTTTCTTGGTTCTTAATGCATTTGGCGTTGGCTTTGTTGGCCTTCTATCTCAAAAAAAGAAAAAAGAAAAAAGAAAAAACGTTGGTAAAAGCATTTCAGCCTTGGCATGTGCCTAACTCCGAAGAGCTTAGTTTCAAGGTGGGTCCCTCCTTTATTGGGTTAAAATCGCTCGTTTTCAACTCCGATACAAGATAGTGTTTTGTAAAGCTTGAAACCTCCGCTCCCAACTAGAGTTGGAAATAGATATTTTAACCAAAAAATAAGGGACCGACCTTGAAATCAAGCTCCTTGAAGTCAGGCACATAATTGTCAAGGCTGAAACTCTTTTTACCTTGGCTTACCAAACTCCATTTCGAAACTAGTGTTAACAAACACGTATGGCCTCCCCTTCATGCATGAGGCCACACACGTTCAAAAACGTGAGTTCCGAATTGGAGTTCGATGGGTCAAGGTCAAAGAATTTTGGCCTTGGCATGTACCTAATCTTGAGAAGCTTGTTTACAAGGTTGGTCCTTGGTTATTGGGTCAAAACCGTGCATTTTTCAACTCCAATTGGGAACAGAGGTTTCAAGCTTTACAAAACCGCTATCTTGTATCAGAGTTTTAAATTGGTGGTTTTAACCCAATAACAAAGGACCAACCTTGAAAACAAACTTCTCAAGATTAGGCACATTTCAACGCTAAAACTCTTTAATCTTGGCCCACTGAACTCCGTTTCGAAATCAGTTTGACACTTCTTGTGAATAAGTGAACAAATATTGTCATGGATGATGGATGAGTCATTGGCCAAAACCCTACCTTCTCTTGTCAGCACCTTGTGTGAAATATTGTCATGGATGATTGAAATTTGGTTGAAAAATCACTTGGTAAATGACAGTAATTGCAACACTGTAAATCTATAATCCCCTAAATTTTTTTTACAAGGAATGACAAATAACGTTGAGTCAACATTTAGTGTTGGTGACACTATACCGCGGTTTACAATTAGTATTGAGCAAGACAATTAGAATTGGTGACACTAAATATCATATTCAGTGTATCTAACTTAATGTATGCAATATCATCCCAAGGTCCATGTCCGAGCATATCCTAAAATATGTTCCCAACCGTTCCCAATAGAATGCCTAATAGTGGACTTAGATGTTGAATGAAACCATAACATTATTCAGATCCATAGTTTGAATGTGGGAAATATCAGGGAATATTCCGCAGAATACTGTCAGTCCCACAGAACACTGCTATGGATCTGAATAATGTTATGACAACAATGCACCTCGGATATGACTATGAAACCACAAGAATATTCCTTGTTTGTTCCAAGCCATGGACACAATTGCATGTCTAAACAACACTTTTATGTTTTCACTATTTCCATACATGGGGGGCCAAGCCTCTTTATGCATTTCATTCAGGGCTGCTCTCCGTCCCACATGCGTCTTGTGGATAGCCTAGGTTTCCATTCATTGCTACAACTATAGCTCCTAACTTAATTTCTACTGCTGTCCTTACATAAAACATCGTAACAAGTTATAATGTCACAGCCAACAGCCTTTTCACCGTCTACTGTCACGCCACTCTAGTTCAGCTTCTTCAGAAGCTGAGCTAAGTTAAATGCTTCTGGAAACAACATGCAACCCACTTGATTTATTAACTACATGACAATTTACAGGCAGTCAGAAAAACCTGCTGAAATTTACTGATAAAACTTCCAGTAGACATGCCATTACAGAACTGGCCCAGGAAAGTTCTCAGCCCCTGTCGTTACGCCACCGTCGGCACCTTCCACTTCCCGTATTAATGCTTCTGGAAACCAACTTCAAACGACCGGTAACATATTAAATTTATCAAAAAAATCCGAGTGTTTCACCCATATTGTTTTTTTTAGACAGAAGGTCAACAGGCCAGCGCCAAAGCACATGAGATAGCTAACCACCTGGCAAGTTTCTGTCAAGTAGAGAGGAGATTTCACAGTCGGGGATCGAACCGCCAACCTCTTCCTTAAGATTTTGGTATCTCTCCACCATCATCCAGTAGTTTAGGGTTTCACCCATATTGTAACTTTCTTGAATTTGGGCAGCCTTGTTCTCATTAGGGGTTGTCACACCTCCTCGGAGAATGGAGAATGAGGAAAAAGAGGAGCCAATAGGATAGCTTCTCCATGAAGAAAGGTGTGACACCCCTATTGTGGCCCGTGGAGAATGGAGAATGGAGAATGGAGAATTACCCATGAGTCAACATGTGGTAAGAAGCGGTGCAAGAAGCACCTCCAACGGTGAAAGAAGCGACCCCAGGTGAAAAATAGAAGCTTTGCGGTAAAACTTTCACACAAGAAGTTTTCTCCATTCTCCATTCTCAATCTTAAGAGAATGGGCCTCCGCCTTTCAAGGAGAGCGTGCCACGTCCTCATTCTCTGAAGATTGAGAATGGGAAGAAAGTGGTGTGACAACCCCTATTATCAAGCGTTGATTGTGTTTTCTCCCTCTAACATAAATCCTACCATCCAAAAGGCATCGCGGTAATTTATAGCCGCACAGAGAAAGAACAAACGGTGTACTTATTATTGGGCTTGCACTTCCAGTAAGGGAAAAGGGAAGGAATTGTTTGTGGATCCCGAGATCAGGTATACTTTCCCTAATTGGTGCATTATCGATTTTTCTTTTGATGCTGAGTCACCACTGCAGTGCGTGTTGTGTACTGTAGCAAGTAATTACATACCCCTAAAACAGGCAGAATGTTGCTCCTCAAAACCACAACACTGCATGCATCAACATAAAGAAGTGGTGAAACCCAGTCCAAATTAGCTTGCTGCCCATAAGTACATACTTTACACTACTAGAACACATGGTCGTTATAGAACACACTTCCCATCTGACGCGAGCGGTCACTTGCGACATGGCCCCATTTACATTATGTCGTGTTCAATCTACAATAATCATAGATTGGACTCCACACATGTAAATGGGGTTATGTCCCAAAGACTGCTAGTGTCAAATAGAAAGTTTATTCTAGGCCCCACAATCCAATAGCGCTACCTAGATGGTAGGTTAGAAGGGGGAATTCGTGGTGTGGCCTTTATTTATATGTGTGTGTGTGGGTGTGTGATCAACGAGAGCAGCTTGCAGTGGCAGTGGGCAATCTAGACATTGTGATTTTGTGGAAGAACTATAAATACACATGCATGTATGCTATGAAGTCATCATCCACCAACAAATCAACACATGTACACACCCTCTGATCCTACTCTTGTTTTTCCTGGGCCCAATTATGAAGTGGCCTTGCCCCCAAATAGCCTCCAAATCCACACCTTCCTCATTGCATGCATGGGCAAAAGTGAGTAGTGCCAACCTCTAGCATGATGGGATCTCTCCACAAATTAACTTCCCTTTTCCTTAATCCTTCTTTTTCTTTTCCTAAGCATGGCGTGCATAACATTACTCATCAACGTGGGCCCTCATAATATAACAGTGGGATGTTGGGAGTTCAGTTTGAACATGAGTCTCCCTGCACATCTTTTTTAGCATCCCAATTTTACCGAGTTACTCATCAATAACCCTCATGCTAGAAGTGGTTGGACGACATGCCCTTCCGGGATAATATCTCTAAAAACGGGAGGGAGCTGCCCTCAAAGTGAATTATATCATTTGGGATGAATGCATTTTTATATGGTAAAGTTGTATGGGGAAGGGTTTTCAAATACTCAAAAATGAGTTTGTTCTCCGTGGAGGTGTTTCTCAAGACCTTCCACTAGTCTTGGGGAGCACATGGCATCCTTTTGTTGTAGAAAGGACTTTACTATTAGTTGGAAGTGGCATGGCCTTAGCTCAAAGTAAGGGTCCTCCTAGTTTTTTTTTTTTTTGGGGGGGGGGGGTTTTTGCTTTGGTTTGTTCGTTTGTGGTGTGTGTGTGTGGCAGTGGATTTGTTAGGTGCCATTCTTGTGCGCCTCCCTTTACTCTTTACATGGAGGTGTGGCAAGTTCGAGGCGCCATGCCTCCCCTCCAAGTGGATTTTTTTTTCTCTTTTTTTCTTCATATTGGCGTTAGCAGTTGGCCATTTGTTTCAAAAATGACTAAATGAATCCATCTACGCGCCCAAATTTTGTAGTATTTGGATCATATTTAAGATCTTGATACCCCTCAAACAAAAGTTTCCAATTTTGGGTAGCTTTGAAATTTTGTAAATTTTCCAAGTTTGGGTGCATGGAAGAATACTCATTTTTTTCATCCATCATTAGTGATAGTATATTATAATACACACGTGTGGGTGTGTGAATTTCCAAACTTGGACTTCATGAGTGGTTTTTGTTGGTAGTCAAAATGCATTCAGTCCTTGGTTATTTATTCATTTGGCATTGGCTTTTTGACCTTTTATCTTTAAATATATATTAAAAAAAAAATCACTTTAGAGTGGGATGATTCTATTATTATTATATTGTCCAAAATTAGACATAAAGTTGCCCGTCTTCATCTTTCAAGCATTGTAGTAACCTGGAAAAGAGCTATTGGGCAAGAATTGAAGGTGACATTGGCAAATGGATACAATTTAATCATAAGTTGTAAACCATTCCTCAAGTAATTTGGAGTGAGAGTTTTCTCATTATTAGATTCATCACCTTCAATACTTGTAAGAGCTATTGGGTGCCCTCACCTGAGTGCAATGAAAGGAGTTCCTTCTGCAAGATGACCTATCTGGTTGTTGTGAAAAATGTAGTAACAAGGTGATATATGCTAGCATTGAGCAATACATTTTTCCGCTTAAAAACATGAACAAGCAGTTGGAAGAGGATCTTATAAGTCTCTATCACCATTCTTGCAAGCTTCTTCCATTTCTCGACAAATGCTTTATACTTTCACATATCAAATGCATAAAATACGTCCTCTTCATGACTAAAATGTGTGTGTGTCTCTCTCTCTCTCTCTCTCTCTCCTTAAATATGTTTTGATGTTTTCCTTATTTAGATTCAACGATAAAACTATGGTGTATCAATCTTTGTGATTGATTTCATATGAAAATTTGATGAATAAAAAGTGACATTTAAAGGTCATTTATATATCAAAGTGACTTGACAACTCACATATGTAAAAGTGATAAAATTTATCTCAACTTCGTCACATATTTAAATGTATTCTAGTCATCTTGAACATAACATGTCCATATGTTTTTAACATGTCCCAAAACCATGAACATGGACATATATTTTACATGTTTCCAGTGCCACGTCCCATGAACATGGACATATATTTTACATGTTTCTAGTGCCACGTCCCATGAACATACATTTTAAGATGTCCAAAAATTGTTATGCTAGCTTCTAAATTTTCATCATTGTTGGAGAGGGTTTGGCATGTTTGTAGAGAATTTCCCAAATGGGTATCTTCAATGTTGTTAGGTTGGAGATTGTGTGAAGCTACTATAAAGTGGCACATCCACTTGCTTGCCACTACAAAGCAAATTGCCCAATGTCTTTTAAAGGTCACAAGCCCTTAGTGTAAAACCAAATGGATTTCTTAAAAAGATTTCATCATATTTTATTTAGATACGAGAATGCATCATGGAGGACATAAGAAAGAAAGGAAGTGTCCATAATTTTCTTTATGTGTTGGTGTTTGTATATGTTAATTCAATAGGTTTTGAGCACTCAAATCTATTTATAGGGAATGAATTAGAAAAATTAGCTTTTCTTATTGCACAATAGTTACACAAAAACATCCTTTCTACGATAGCTTCAACAATCCCATTCTAAATACAACATGAATAGTTTTAGAATATGTATTTTTGATAAGTTGTCATGGGTTGTCCCCCAGGTCCACCACACATTCTGCCTGACCTACCTTCAATAGTCATTCCCAAAAAACCCTTGCAATTTTGGCCAACATTATTTATACCAATCATGTGGAATTTCATGTAGATTTTTCACCCATTGAAAATGTTATAGGTTGTAGCCCAAAAACTACCTTCATGTAAACATAAAGCAAGGGCACATGACACTCTCAACGAATGAGAATTCAAGGATCCTCATGAGCCATGGCCTAATGGTCTTTATGTAAACATGCCCTAAAGTAGATGGTACTACACCATCTATGGTATTTAGTTTCACATACACTATTTGCGAAGGGCCTAAACTAGATGCCTAGAGGTCTCAAAGTGTCACCGATATCCGCTAATGTCAATATGATACTATTTGTCAACATAAGTAACATTTTAAACTAAAATTTATTTACATCATGACATGTAGCGTATCACATTGGAATACTTGAGATGGTAGTTTTTTCATTTTAGTATGCAAGTGGAAGATATTATTGGCATACTAATGGCAAGTGTCATGTGTTTACATTTTAGTATGCAAGAGCAAGATATTCTTGAGCATACTAATGCCAAGTGTCATTTGTGCACACTTTAGTCAACTTATAGACCAATATGTAACATAGGCATACACCTCATAATACTATTGACTGTACTCGTGCCAAGATTCCATTTAGCACACTTGAATGCCAAAAGTGTCATGAGGTGACACTAATGGTGAAGTTGTTGGTCGTTAGTGTAACCTAACATACACCTCAAAATAGGGTAAGTGACATTATTACTCATGTGACACTAAATATCATAAACATTGTAGAATCAACGCTCTTAAATCACAGACACCAAGGACATGTTGATTATGATAATGTCCATCACCTTAACATCATGCTTACGTGTTGATTTTTGGAACATCTAGCAATACAATATGGAACCCTTATAAATTTTGCATGCATGATTCCATTGACGACCTAAAGTCCAAGATGCCTTTCTATTTTTTGTGATAAACATCAAAGTGCTCACCCATTAAAATTTTCAACCACCATTTTTGGGCATATTCTATACACTTACATTCCAAACTCTAGATTTGACACCATGGTTGAACTAAACATGTTCTTCACATTTGTAGTAGTTGTAGTGGAATAGGTGGAGGTGTAGGGATAGAAAGAAGAGACATAAAGTGATGAGGAGATAAACTACTCATCTACACATGCCTTACATCCTTGGTAATGCACTCCGAAGTGCTCAAATGTTAAAAATGCCAACCACCATTTTTTGGCATGTTATATACGCATATATTTCAATATGTAGAATGAAAAAATCACATGTTAAAATACATCTTTGATTTGACTTGGAACTGTAACGCTTTTAAGTGGTTGTTTTACCCCTAAATTCTTTCATTTGGGTTCATATAGGATAAACCCATGACACATGATATTCTATGATGATCATGAAAATTATTTTTCACAGTGAACATGTTGGGGACAATTTTCACTCCCCCCCCGCGTGCATGGTAAATGTCATATTTAAATTAAAAATTTATAAAAATCTCATTAACTTAAACTAATGATGCATATTTGACAATACAAATCATAAATTCCACATAAATATACCAATTAAATTTGGTTTATGTTTTCATGTACCTAAATCACGTATCGTCGTCAATGGTTGGGTGGAGCATGGCGGAGCCTTTACAATTCATATAAGACATGCTTTGCTATGTTGGACCCATTTTAATACCTTCTACTCTAGTATAAATCATGATCCCAATTGATTACTATGTTGAATTGACATATCCAATCTAGAGAGCACTCATAGATAGGCCGTGCCCTTTTATGACCGTGTTGTTTGAAACCTTGTTATTTGAAACCTTTTTTTCCCCTACTACTACACTAAATAATTCTATTACTGTGGTCCACAATAATTTCCTAGAGCACACACACTAAATTTCTAGAAGAAATTTAGGATGGGCCACACTGATTGCTTTATTTTGTGCTACTTTAGTCCTACAACTAATAGGCAATGTGGTGGTCGGAAGTCTTCACGAAGACTTAGGGGAAGACCTATGATCTTGGACCCACGTCAATTCCACCTTGACTAGAAAATTGGTGTGGCCCACGCTAATTCTCCACACCACACTAATAGGTCTATTTAGTGTAGTGTGTAACTAACTTTCTCGTGTTGAATACAATGCGGTTGAGATCAAACCTTCAAAGACCGATATCCTAGCCTATTACCGATACCTGACCTTAAACCGAGCTCTAGGGAACAAATTAGAGGAAATGTTCCCTAGGTGGATGACATGTGCCCACGGATGTGGGATTTTAATGACGGTCTTAGGTTAAATGACGGAGGAGGAAGGAGGAGGAGGAGGAGGAGGAGGAAGAGGGGGAAGGAGGAGGGAGGAAGGAGGGGGAAGGAGGAAGGTGGTCATTGAGGCCCATAGGTCTCGGTTCAAGGCACATGAGACCTTGCCACAACGTGTTGGATGAGATTAGTTCTTCATTTAGGATGTCTCTTGACATAGTAAGGTCAAAGTCAGTCTTGGGGATAATTATAGAATGCTCATAAGTTGTACTAGCATTGACAATAAACTTCTTTAGGTCTATCATAAGATACCCTAGTGAACATCTTTAGAAAATCATATCTAATTCAAAATTAATTTTAAAAATTTCCAAATTTTTGAAATAGACAAATATTTCATTTTACCTTGCATGAAAAATTTTAAATCGTTCATTACCATAGAAGAGGTCATTGTGAAAAACCAATGTGTAGCTCTCGGTCATAGGCTAGGATACCATAGTATAGATGAGTCCTACTAGGTCTCTTGTAGAATATATTTAATACATACGGATCTCGTGTCCACACATATATACTTACATCATTGATGGGGAGGTGTTGGGGCTCCCTTTCCAATACCCCCCCCCCCCCCACCACCCATAAGAATGTAGGCCACCTTCGTTCCTCCCCCTTCAATTCTCCCCTTCTTCAATGCCTAGCTAGTTAGGTAATAATGGGAGGGCGTGGGGTTGGGCGTGGGTGCTCCCCCCATTAAGACCCCTAGATAACCACATGAATAATGGAATTCCTTGGCTTCACGTGCTACCCTATATACCACTCTACTCTACATCTAGAGTCTATGTATGTAGTCTAGGGCCACCCAAGCGTGGTGCCTCGGGCCTCGCTCCCAACTACTACCAAGTTCCAACTAATTCCCAACTCCCACCAATAGGTAAGGAATAACTTATGCCTCCCTCCTTTGTCTTCTCCCATGGCCTAGAGGCTAGCTAGAGTCTCTCTTGCATGCCTTGATTTACTACCCTTGCTCACACATTGCTAGTAAGACAACTCTGCAAATGATGAGGCCCCCCTTGCACAATGAACACGGCCTTTATAGAACTCATATGCATGCTCCAAGAAAACTCTAGTGTCCATGATCGTCCGTGCAGGGAGGCTTCAATGTTGACGGCTGTTCATCCGCTAGAGAGGATGTGTGGACCTTTTGGATCCACATATGATACAAATTTGGCCGTTCTTACCAATCTAATGCTACGTCTCACATTTTGATGGGAGTGTAGGTCACCCTTGCGGGGAAAACCAAATAAATAATTGTCTTGAACTCTGTGGAAAGGAACCACAACACAACTAAGAGCCAACACAAGGACTCATGCCATGCCCACACTTACTGGTGGGCACAGCCAGTGGATGGGTCTCACCAGTATGGGGTGCGTTTTCGTTTGCTTTTAGCCAACGAACGCTCAAAATTCGAGTGCGTTACATCCGATCACTAGCTTGAAAAGCAATCCCCTACTGGTGGGAGCCGTCTGTTGTTTATGTCCACCAATTAGTGTGGGCATGGCTTCAAGCTCTCAAGCCTCAAAGGCTTAGTTAAACAAACCCCAACATTTGGACCCTTTGACACTTTAGAGCACTATGAGGTCCATTCTAACACAAATCGCTTTATTGGCTTCCCAAGTGTGATTAAAATTATAGGGTCTTTGTGATGATTATTGTGCTCACAGGCATAAACCAACTTATCTCACTAAACTTTGATGAAGTTGCACTAGAGGATTTGGTGCAACTCCTTTTCCTTTTTCTTTTGTATCAAATGGCGTTTTTCATAGTAATATAGAAAACATACACCTCAGGAGGCAAATTAGTGACCCCGAGCCAAGATGGACAAAGCTAAGGAGAAGACCTAACACAATTGGTGCAGCTCCTCATCTTGCAAAGAAAATTGGTCATTGGTTTGAATTGGTATCCAACCTCCAAAGCAACATAAATGGACCATGGATTGTGATTGTTTTGTTTAGCTTTCTTTGGGCATCTCATTGCTTGTTCTAGTGACTGAAAATTTTATTGAACCAACTTACTGTAGTTTGAACTTGCCATTGGAATTTGGATCACTTGCAACATGCAATGTCAAAGTACTGGGCAAATTTTGAGGTGGTAGATGATATTCAAATTAAGTGTCTAAGAGTAGAAAGAAACAAAAAAATGAACGTCAATGCTTTTACGCATTGATATGTGGTGTCCGTTCGCCGTCTCTTATCCTTGTCCGTATGGACTTGGGTAGAGGTGGTTTAATACCTACGGTTAGTAGGTGGACTAGTGTTTAGTTTGTTATTATTATTAAAATAAAATGAGTGTATAGCGGTGTTATATGCGTTCATGGGAGTGGGATTGGGGTTTGTTTCTTTTTTAGTTTTCTTTTGTTAAGGATGATGTCTGTGAGATATCTAATGGAAATTTGTGAGAAGGTGTCCATGAGTATGTGGATTTTGTTTGTAGGGATTTTAAGGTCTAATAAATTCTTGATGGTGGCTTTGTGGATAGTGCCTCTGATGCCTACTATAATGATTATTGGGGTAGAACTATCCACCCGTGTTGGGGTTAGTGACGTTTGCAGTACGTCATATTTTCATAATTTTCTTGTGAATCGTCTAAGAGTAATGCATGGTAAATAATCCATAAGGTGTGAGCTAGCCTCAACATGCACATGAAAGACCGACCACATATGACCATAGTTTGCAAGACATGAAAGATGATGACCACTGCACGATTGACATAATTGAAGGGCACTTCATTCTTGATCAAATTTGCATACTCAAATGTAAACCCATCTCATGTTTATGGAGCATAATTGAAGGACAAGGGTTGTTACATCAAGTCGGAAGTGGCCCTATCTAGTAAGAAAAAAATATCACACATCCACCTTTCATGTAATGTTTAAACTTCACCACTCACATACAACCATGTACGCCCATGCTTCTACTGAGGCTTGCTTATAAGTGCCTCTTGCTAGTCCCCTTATATTGTATATCCTTGACATGTACAACATTCAAGCATTGAGAGTGCAACGGTAACTTAGGATCGGTTTGGCCATCTTTTTCGCTTGGATGGATTGCAATTACTAACTCAATTAGTAGTGCATGTTTAGAGCGTTTTGGTGAGGTAGGCCCTACTCATACAAGGGTTTGGACAAAAGATAGTCAAAGGTCATTGGCTGAAATAACAACTTTATCTAGTGCATTGTTCAGACATAGGGTTTGTCCATTTCATCAGCTTGTCATTTCACCGACCAATGTAGCCACCTCAGTGGACAATATGGAGAAGTTTTAGGTCTTGCATGAGGGGTGGCTCCAAACTTCTTTGGTGGAGAAACACTCATGCGTGTTTGATAAGGGTTTGGTAGGGTTGTCAATAGGTTTGAAACCGCATTTGATGAATTTGACAACACATACAACGACAAGATGATGTGGAAGCACTGGGGGGGGGGGGGTACAAAAGACTGGGCGGGGTGTCATTGTTCACACTTTGTCTAGGCGTTTGTTTGAATTGGGCCTAGCCGCAACTAAAAGGGAGGTTAGTGGCAATTGTGTATGTCTTTCATTATGTCCAAGCTAGTGGAAGATAACTATTAGCCTTTGTTATATGTATGTGTATTATTGAGCCCGTGAAAATATCCAACAATGCAATGCCCATCATGTGGATTGGAATGGAGTGGACCAGGTTGTAAGGTGTACATGCTTATAACAAACACTTCCAAATCCACATACAGTTTCACGTCTTTAGCAATTGTGAATCATGAAGAGTGTCATTTTTAACTATCACTCAAATATATACATTTGCATAAGACTAGTATTCAACTAAGAGATTAAACTTTGCTAAGAGATTAATGTAAATAAGCGAGTGATGAGGTCCATACAAGGTTATAAGATAATATTGTAACCACTGTGGAGGATTTTTTTTAAAACCTAAAAAACAATGCAAGACATTTACATTAGATGCAAGACAAGAAGTTAGAGCCAACAATTACTGACACATAAGACTGGAAGTGACATAAATCATCCATTTGGCCCTAGCAAGTGTGGATCTGTATTATACATGGAAAATGGACCTCTTATCATTAAATATAGGTTTGAAAGAAGAAGACCACCATTGCATATGGTCCACAACAACCTACAAATATATATAGTGTATGATATTTTACACATGAGGGTTTCGGTCACCATGACATATGGCATCTTACCATGTAGTTTCGTCATGCCCATTTTCAATTCTTTATACGTTGCAACTTTACAACTTTACTTGTCTCACATTGATATGAACAATCCTTTGGTATATACAATTCGTTGTTTGTCAATGCCGCGTGTCATGCATGAATCCAAAAATGCACATGTGAGTGACGTGCATTGGAGTGTGCCAAAATAGTAAACATTGTTGCGTGCATGGTTCCTTTGTTGTACTTCTTGAATTTTGATCCTTGATTGAACTTCTAATTTCCATCCCCCCCCCCTCCACCACACCGATGCCATTGAAGTCTCCACTTTCCGCTTAAAGGGCAAGTGTCAATCCTCAAAAAGAAAAATAAACAAATAAACATCATGATAGGATTTACAAAATCAAAAATAATAAAAAAGAGTGAAGGTCTATAGAAAAATCTATTACTTGGAAATGATATATAGACATTGATTCTAAGATTACAAAGTATTTCAAATGAAGGAAAATCAATGGAAATTTTGAACATAATGAAAAATATTACAAAGCACTTGTATTGGGTATTCCCATGCAACTATAGGTCATTCCCTATTGGTAATTACATGAAAAGTGAAACCTGATAGGTTTTCGTGGACATGTGCATGTTAGAGGCATTTACATAATATTGCTCCACCCTTGTGGGTTGTTCTACGAGCCCCCAAATCTTCAAGATCTATCCTTGGATATGGCTGGGGTTGTTCAATAGGAGTCCTGAGCATTGAATTTTAGTCCTCCTTGAAGTGGGTCTATGGCACTTTGTCGTTACCAGTTATTGTTATTAGTCCACCGCTCCAAAAATAAAAAGAGAACAACATCCATGATCAATACGATGTTACGTAGATGAGTGATTGTTGGTACCAATTCCTTCTTTAAAAGAACTAAATATGTTTTTTGTGATATAGTTCATGTACATTTGCAATATACATCTAGTGATATGTAAGTATACTATACACCATATAAATGTATAGTCATAAATTTACATTTTAGTAGGTGTCTTTGTACAATGAGCGTGTTGCATTGCAATTGGTGCACTCAATAAGTAGGTTTAAATATAAGAGCATAGAAGCCCTAAATTTAAGCTATTTTGAATCGTTATGTTTGCCTAGTTATCAATCTTCTTAAAAAGGCATCGGTTGTTGGCTAGCATGGGTCCCCTCAGAGCATCCGCACCCTTGCGCGGAATCACACACACGGGAAAGGGGGAGTGGAGGGCCCTAGAAGGGTTTAGGGACTCGCCAAAATTTGAGACCCTCACCCTTGCTCGGGAATCAACAGGGAGGTGCCGCTAATCTGAGCAGGCTAGCCTCTCCCGGAGCTGCACCGACCCTACACGCCCACGACCTGCCATCGCAATCTAGAAGGAAATAGCAAGCTCTAAAAAAAATGCGTGTTTTGGGCGCACTCAAGCAACAAGGAGACTCTGAAAGGTAGACCAGAGAGGATTTTGACGAGCCCGCGCTTGAAAAAGTCGTTTGGCGAGTTGCGGTGCGGGACTCGTTCATGCACTGGCCCGCAAAAGGACCTCACGGCCGGGTGTAGCGAGCAAGGGTGCGGATGCTCTCACAGGCTTCTTCACTCTTTGGTAGTAAACCGGGCTTGTACATTAGGGCAGTGGCCTACAGTAGTTACTAACCTGGAATGGAAACTGTCTTCTAAAATGTAGTGCATGTGGTTTTATCACAATCAATTCTCATTGTCAGTAGTTGATCAATTGCCATTACCAGTGTCTTATTGCTCATATAGAGATTTATTGCTAAGAGGCTAGAGCTATGAACCGGGAGATCGAACTGCGAGCTACAGATGGGCCGATTGAGTTTGAAAGACTCTAGGCAAATTGCCGAGCATACAGAAATCTAAAGAATTTACCTTAAATCAAAAATAGAAAACTGAAAACTATACACCCTAAGCTCCATAATATCAACCTCCATAATGTCACACACTCTCTAATATCCCGAAACCCTAGGGAACGGATGTTCGTAGTTCAAATCTCACTCCTTAGTGTCACATTTCCCTCCCTTATATCATGAAATTTGTCATTAATGCAAACCACCAAAGAAGTCAACCTATACCCTCGCATTGCGCCATGTGTCAACATGTGGAGTGTCTTCTTCTTCTTCTTCTCCTTCTTCTGCCACTTGTTGAATGTTGGTGCATGCGTCCGCCACATCGCCCGGGAAGGCCAAGTGGAGTGGACCACACTAGCGTAGGTGACGGGAGAATGAATTCAAATTGTCCTTACATCTCCTTTGTGTTATTCCATAATGTCACATGCTACACTAATTCTATAGTATCACTCATCCATGTTAACACTACAAAACTTTGTAATATCACGTGCACTTTGGTTGCCATAGGTGTGGTACTATGGAGTTTAGTGTGTATATAATTTTTTGGGGACAGAAGGCCAACAAAGCCATTGCCAAATGTATTAAGAAATAAGGAAAACGTGCCTACCACGAGGGGAGGCGGGGTCCCTCGGACGCGAAACACCGCCACGTAGAAAGTAACACCAACAAAGCCCCACCAAGGACAAACCTCTCGACCCCACCTAACTAAGGACAACCCCCACCCCACCTGCCAAGGACAACCCCCATGCCACCAAAATGCCCATCAAAGAGCTGAACTACCCAACTACGTTGCCGCTTCCAATTCCAAGCGATATTCAAATTGTTCCTCCTACATAGGACATTCCTGGCACCCCACGCCTTGGAGCATAACCACAACGGAGAAGCTGCTAATCTTAATTTGCTTGACCATGCTGTGTTGGTGTAAATGAGGAGTTCATCCCAGATACGGTGCTTGACCTTAGACTCGTGCCATTGTTGAACACTTTGTCATTGCGTTCAATCCAAATGATCCAAAGCATAATACCGCGAAGAAGGTGCCAAACTTTAATCTTTTTGCTGAGTTTCTTGGGGATCCTTTCCCCAAACATAGCTTGTTTCCAAGACTTTTAGGCAAAATGCCGAGCATACATAAACCTAAATAATTTACCTTAAATTAATAATAGGAAACCGAAAGATATCAACATGTAAGTGGTTGGACTTGGAACAGTGTTCAAGATTGAAGTCTTCAATGCCCTTCAAACGCAATTTGGCCCTTCAAAATATACCTCTCTCAAAACAACCCTTCAAAACACAACCCCAAATTGAAAATAAAGACGTCACTTGAAGTCCTCAATATAATTTGCCTACCACAAGAACCAACAGGCGTAGGGCATTGTCTTTTCTTTTCTTTTTGGCACAAAAGTGCAGGGCATTGTCACTACACGAAGTGGAGTTAGATGGTTGATTCTTAATTCTTCACATTGCACTGGAAACTTATGCCATATAATTCATGCACAAGTTTAATATGAGTGTTTCATTTCTATATTCTTGGATTGATGTCTTGGATTTGAACCAGTCCTTCAACTGAAGGGCTGAAATTTGAGAGCCCTTCAAAATGAAACTCATATGAGGGCTTCAATCTTGAACACTGACTTGGAAACACTCAACTATGGACTGATTGCATCCAAAATCTTCCCGGACATTGGGCTAGCGCAATTTTTTTGAATGTGAGTGATCTTTTTGGTCAAGAGCTCAAAATTGGACCCAAGGATTTGACATTGGGTCCAAGTCCAAAGCATAGACAGATGAAGTTGGCTCTTGAATGTCGAATGTCCTTTCATTATTCTGAAAGATTTTATGTGCCCCAACTCAAGTTTCAAACCCAACCTCAAGCTTGGGTTCAACTTGGGTTTAGATTGAGGTCCATTAACCCTTTATTTCTCACAAGTGCATCTCGATGAACTTGGGACTTTCATACCACTCTATATGGAGGGCAATTCATCCACTGCCACCAACATATTTTATGATTAGCTACTTGTTTGTGGATGCCAACTCCATTTTGGAGATATGGGATGAGTTAGGGAAGATAACCCTTTTTGTTTCAATGAAATCCAAGAAGATCCAAGGGTCGCAAAGTTGGAGTTCTCAAGTTCGGGTGACTAATGAAAATCTTGATGTTTTTAATTTTGATGACAGCATGGAGGAGGTCTCTCTCTCTCTCTCTCTCTCTCTCTCTCTCTCTCTCTATATATATATATATATATATATATAAAGTGTGTATAGATATTTAGAATACATATATGGAATAAATTTTGAATTTGGAGTTCATATTCCTATTCTAGAGGTGGTCAATGTTTGTTGACTAGGTGAATTTGAGTGACTCTCACATCGAGTTTGAATGCAATTTTCAAACATGTTTGGTTCAGATTGTCCAATGCCCATGCTACTAAAGTGGAATGAATCCCCATGTAAAAAAATTTGCTTCCCCATTCAAGTATTAGTGATTTTCTACAAGCTTTAAAATACTTTTAGAGCGTTTTTGTCCTTCAAATCAAAACAAAATCAAATGGGACATGCACCTATCTATTCTTAAAATGTAAAATAATATCCATGTTGAGTGGAGGCTTGGATGAAGACATTATGTTGCTTTGATTTTATTATTTGTTTGAGACAAAAAGCCAACAAAGCCAACGCCAAAAACATTAAGATTTACGTTGCTTTGTGATGGCTTCTCTTTTTGAGAAAGAGCACATGGGGCTCACGTGGGTATTAAAGAATTACAATGTTTTTTTTGGACTTGGACTTTGGACTCACCTTGGAGTTTTTGACCCTAATGTAAACCAACCAAAGGTCACGTTGACCAAGTGAATATAGACAATAGAATGAAATTTATAAAGTACATAGAGGATCCATCATTGAATTGCATTTCTAATCAAGATCTTCCATGCAAATATGATGTTGAAAGGCAGACTTTAACATTGTTAAGCTTATCCATGTATGGTAATTGCAGCCTTGTATTTTGAAACGTGGTTTTTCCTTGTACCCATGGATAAAATTTGAGATTATGTGGTATAATGTCGAAAGTCACTATTACAGTATAAGTAGATGGTGATAAAACCGTGACTTTAAGCGCTGAACGATTATAGGATTTAAAACAATGAATGATTTTTTGTTAGCAATTGATAGGGGATTCCAACACACCAAAGTATGTCTTATTTGAATCTTGTATGCAAAAATATGAGAAATTCAAGTTTTATTGGTAGATGGACTAAAATCAACATGGGAGTCTAAAGTCAAAGTGGTCATAGCATTACTCAACACTTAGTGCTCGTTCTGTGAGCCCTTGGAATATAACAGTCACATGCTCAAAAAGTTGTACAAGAAGACTCAAATTTTAACTGAGCTCCTGACATCCCACTTATATTCCGAGGGCCCACATTGTTAAGTAATGCTATGGAGGACATTCTCCAAGATGCTATATATATATATACACGTTTTTGCAAGATTTAGGGTGTTAATTTTGGTTGGGTTGTTGGTTTTAGCACCATCTACCTTACACAACATTGAGAAGAGACTTTAGATTGGACTACCTTCATTGATTGCAAGAAAGTTACTATGTGCATTACTAAGCATGTTTAACCCTTTAATCATGTTCAACACATGATGGAGCCATCCGTAATCTCCACACATTCATAACACAAGAACATAGCACCCGTGAAGCGGCTACAACTAGGAATAAATTCCCATACGTAGACAAATGGCTATCAAATAACCAAATAAACCAAAAACTCTCCAACTATTTCTGGAAGGACGAAAGTGTGACAGATGCCCAAATCACACAAACATTAAAATTCAGATATGCACAATACATGGGCAATCACAGGAAAAATATCTTTTGGCCCCTCACACACCCAAACCCCAACTGCACACTATGCCGTAACAATGACAGAGACACATGGCCCCACCTGTTATCAACATGCGAACACCCATACCTAAATGGCCTAAGAATTGCAAGACACAACAAAGCGGTCCACTTTATCGCCCAAACACTACAAGCCAACAAAAATACACGATTCTACACGTTAACCAACGCAGGAAAAACCAACAATATATCACCTGAACAAACAGTACCAGAATGGCTCCTTAAATGCACATGCCCACAAATAACGTGCCAATGTCAAGCCAAACTAAGACCAGATATCCTATGCATACTTGGAGCCCCAAACCAAACACAAACACCCATATCACCATCCCACACTCACACAGTCCAATTTATAGAATTCACTTACTGCCACGACAGATTCCCCGAGCAAGCCCTCTTACATAAACACACCAAATATGACCCACTAATCAATACCATACAAAACAATGGATGGAAAACCAACCCCCTCATCACCATCACGGCCGGAGTAAGAGGAGCCATACACGAACACTCCATAAACAAACTAATCAACCTCAAGATCCCAAAACACAACATCAAGACCCTCATGAGAAATATACACTAGAACGCCATCAAACATCTCACCTACCTTGTCCTAAACAAAAGAAAACTAGACAACAAACAAAACCATGTCCCACCTCCATAAAACCCTAGGCTTTACTAATGCACTACTAGAGCCCACCTCCCAAGAGGCATAACACCTCATGTTGCATCATGAACGCTTGTGATCAGCATATGGTAAACGGGCTCACATTCATGCTGGTATTTTATACGGGCGTTTTTTTTTAATTTTTATTTATTTATTCAACAAGCTCATTATGGGCTTTGACAAAATGTCGTACATAAGTGTTTAAAGTGACTTTGTCTATTTAATATGGAAATTTTAAAAGTGACTCCCATCTCAAATCAACCCCTTTAACAAAACACATACTTCTAATGTAAGATCATTATTGCATCTATATAAAGGAAATATAACGAGATTTGGCTTGTGTAAATGATCAAGATTCATCATTCAAGTACATATCACAAATATCTTATCACCGTTGTCACCTCTCTCTCTCTATATATATATATATATATATATATATTATTGTGTTAAATATAGCTTTGGTATCATATAACTGTTAATTTTTACTCTTATAATTGTTTGGGGCATGTATAGACTATCACATAGACGATAGAAAGTAACTCCATGCTTTGAAGGATTAAATGGACAATGCATTTCCATTGGAAAGCGGAAATGGAAAGATGATGTCACCTTGGTGCCACTTTTTCATGTAGGTGGTGTATTTTGAAGATATTCGTACCTAAACCTTTAGCTTTTTGCTTTCAAATATTCATATTACAAGCCGAAAGGGGCATAAAGTCTATCCAAAACCATTGAGAGAAAGTTGTGCTATAGATTCTTGATGACAATATCATTCCCTTTCCATTTCTATATGGAAATGCACCCTAAGCACATTTGGCCAATCACGGGGTCCAACTTTACTCCTTTCAAAATTTGTGAACATTATGAGCTTGGTAGTATGAAATTTTTGGATATAACTTGTTCACACTCATTGTAGGAATTCGATTACTAATATTTTTTTGTACAAAAGACATTTTATGTTAGAAGTAGTGTGAATTGGAGGCTATAAACACTTGCCAACAGTTTTTGGCCCACTAGGGGTTGCACAAGTGTATGGCATTATGTAAATAGCCTCTTTGACACTACAAATTGATCACTTTGCATTATAGAATTTCATTATAGCTATGAGTGCTAGAAGGAGTTGTTGCATGCTATAGACTAAATGTGTGAGGAAGATGAAACATAGGAGTATAGCTACAAAATCCTATGTTACGAGTATAGGATAAAACAATTATTGAACCATGAAATATTCTAGTAATATATTTGATACATGGAGTAATCATATGAATCAAATACATAACTTAGTTTCTATGATTTTGATGTGATTATGTGAAGTTGAGGAAAGTTCATAGAGAAATTGTTGGAGTTACAATGTTTGAGTAAGTTACAATCATGGTAGTTTGTGTGTCAATCAAGCAATTTGTAAATTGGGAAGTGTATAGGCAAATGTGCTTATAAGTTAAGATAAAAGTCTTTTTTTAATTTAATTTTTGGTAATAATTGCAATATAAATCCCAATAAAGATTGGTTATATTCTTATAACATGATAATTGAAAGAGCAAGGCTAGTTACAACCAACAAATTAAGTATAGTTGAGAGAAGAGCGGGATAGTTGGAGAAATTACTACAAGACGTAAGAGTCCTGATTACCGTATACTACAATCTTGGGTAGTTCACTTAGTGCATTTAAAAAATGACGTGCGGCATAATATAGGGAGGATTAAATTCGTTTGACATAAAATTTATAAAAGAATTCCAAATAATGAAGGGTCTATTAAAAGTAGACAATCCCATTACAAGTAAGGTAGATAGGTTTAAAATGTGGACCATTCCTTTTCGTAAAAATAATATAGGGGCTGAAAATAAGGATCCTAGGATGTATGTTTAGTAGGATCAATTTTGCACGCATGCCTCATCGTTTGCCCAAAAATGGATGAAAATCACAATGCCCTGTGTTGGTTGTCTTCTTGCACTGTTGTTTGTTAAAAACACCTAGGGTTTTGTTTCTTCCTTGAGTTCAATGTGTTGGACAACTTTTTGTTGAAGCTCCTCCTTGTTGAAGCTTATGGTAACAAAGTCCAGCAAATATGTCTTGTTGTAATTGGTTTAGGAGTTGCTGCATCAGTTGTGGGTTTTGAATAATTTGATGCCCAACCGCCTTCGCACGAGCTCTTTTACACGCCTTGACATAACGGACCTCTATGCAATCCATCTGCACCTCAAGTTAGGTTGGCCATAAGAACATTTTGTCCGTCATGGTGATGGTTCAGTTGACAATGTGGGAGTATGGGTGAATATAAAGGCTAGATGTTTATATTGTAAATGGAGTCATACTGGCACTTGGACATCAAAGGAAAGAGTGTTTGCCATGATACTTCATGAACCTTACACCCTACTAGAGTTTTTATTTTATTCTATGATAATTGAACTCAAACTAACTACTTTGCAATGTTACTAGAAATGGCCCGCGCTGGGCACCAGCTCGGTGACTATATCATCCAACAAAAATGTATCAAAATTAAAAAGCATACAATAGATTTTTCATTTTACATTGATGATTGTCAATGATGCTATAAATCTCTTCTTGAGAATAAAGCTCATGTGAAGACTTTGATATAGTTAATTTTAAATGGGGTCACATTGGTTAGTGCTAGATACCCACTTCTTTGAGTTGGCCCCCACCATTATTGCTGAGGTAAAGGGAGTCTAGTTAAAATATGAACTTTCTAGATTAATAAATTGGAGATAAAAATTCATCTTCTTGATTTACTATAATTTTTTTTAAGAGACGTATAATTCTCTAAATGCTAAAATTGCTCAAGATGTAGTTCCCTATAATAGGGCAACATGCCTTAGGGGGCCAAGTTTTTGTGTTCGATGGATGAGGGGTATGCTTGTATGCGATAATTCCCTCTCGGCTTCTAATAACTTCACCAATATGTGCAATTAGGTTGCCTTTGTGAATAGATTGCCTCTTCACCCATGCAAATCACCTAATTCCACATGTTAAATAAATTACTCCATTTTCACCTTCCAAATGGATGAGATTTTCCAAACACCTTGGAGCTCTAGCATGTAAATACAGGTGCGAGTATGCATCAAGGATTTGTGGGACACTCAGCTAGCGGCAAATCAGATGAAAAGTCAATTGTGGAGATTATATTGAAGACACCCCGGAAGTGGAGGTCAATGTGATCATTCGAATTAGAAGGTTGATTGGATAGGCCAACAAAGTAGAACACTCATCATCATGCATGGAACCCGTTTTAGTGCAATCATTTCAAGACTGCTATATTATTTTTTTAAGTAGAAACATACATGCTTGTCTTATATAATTTCCACTTGCATGCATGGGAGGGGAAGGCTTGTTTCCATAGGCCAGAACGGCTAGGGCGAACCAACCCGTACACTGGTTCCTTGGAGGCAAGGGTTTAGACATCCAACAAGGAACGAGTGTATGGGTTGGTTCGCCCAAATCAATCGGAACCATCTTCTAGTGGCAGACAAAATGTACCACCCCTCCATGTATAATAGATGATCTAATTTTATAATTTACTATACAAAAATACTCGGGCAGCAAAATATTAGGAGTCCCTTCCAAACTTTGCCAACGTCTAAACTTCATAGTTCCTAAGCCCAACCCATTGGCTGGTACACAGAAGTTTTCTTGCTAACTCAATACTAATAGTGTATATATTTAAAGTCAAAGAGTGTGTGATCGCATTTTTTATGTACCAGCTGGGAAGGGAAGCCGTTGGCTCGTTATCATTGAGGAATCCCATGATAGTATGTACATCACCATATCTCTATGGGAGAGTCTGGAATCTTGTCCTATTTTGTGCAACGTACTCATATATATTCGAGGATGTCCTGAAAGCGTGCACCAAGAGCATACTACATAGTCTCCTTCCTTGCACCGTAGTGACCGCAATGTGTGACAAGGGCTCACAAGCATCAATCCTTCAATGCGAAATGGGTCGCCACCTAATATTTTGCTGGGTTTGCGACTCACTAGGTGGCAATCTACGTGGATGGAAAGGTATCTACTGGTGTAGGGTGGTGCCCACTACCATTTTGGGCCAAAATAACATACAAGAATCTCATTCTCCAAGCATGTAGGATTTTTTGATAGGTTGGCATTGCTTGTTTTGGGAGGTGGTTCCATGTGTTACTCAATTTCACGAGCCAATTTAGGAGCCAATGTCTGTCACATATGATGCCCAATTTGGGTGAATTTTTTTTACCTTAGGACAAGGTGATGGTTGTGCACAACTTGACCAAATGGATTTGGGAAAAACTTAGTGCACATGTTGCTTGCTTCATGAAAAAGGGGAAATCTCCCAAAATGACCTCATGTGGCCCCTCCAACTTAGAGGGTGACGGACTTCATCCAAATTTGCCCAAAAAACCCAAACTTTTGGGAGTAGTTCATTTGTCATCCACATAACATATTATGGCAAAGATTCAACATTTCTAATATTTATGGCATGACCAAAATGGTCATGAAACAAAAAAATCAGAGTTTTCTCTAGCTGCCCCCCCCCAAAATGAAGGCCATGTTCATATGTCAATATGACCTAGCAAATGTGGTGACTTCAAATTTTCACAAAAGCATATATGGCAGTCTAGTTCACATCCTTATGGTTGGATTCGAAGAAAATAGAGCCTACTTTGCTACATAACATAAATTTTCAACACTGGTGTTGGAGGTGACCGTAAATGGAATGTGAAGGCTCGAGCGTTTAGGGGTTAAGTAGTACAACATTGCTTGATATACAACTTAATTGAGTGTCACCTGCTAAATGTGACACATTGTGAGCCCAAATTGATGTCCACATGTATTGTTAACACTTGTAAAACATTACAAGTAGTGTTTTGTTGATTTATGATTATTCATAAAAATATAAAAAGAGTGAAGCTTGAAGAAAGCTAAGTTTGAAGCATTAGGCTTGTGTGGAGTGGATTTAAGTAGTATGAGGACATACCTTGGTAAAGTGTGGTAGGTAGAAAGCCAAGGTTAGTTAAATGTTTGAATTAGGATCTTTGTTGATCATTTGAGGGAGGAAGGCTTAGGAGATTAGATGAGAGCCTACAAAGTAGGAGGAGATTTCGAAGGCTTATCAAGAGCCTTGTGGATGGGATGAGTCCCTACTTAGAAGGAGAAGGTTGAGGGGTTGTGATTGGAGGCTCTAATCCTCTCACCCTATCCTTATCTCATGCCCTCTCTCCCTCTCAACTCACTATATAATCCCTCATTCTTCCCTCACTCATCCTCTCTTTCCTTCGTGCTCCTTAAGCACCCCACGGGTTATAAGTGTGGGTGTGTGGGAAGCAAGATAGGAGCACATGTGTGTGCTTAGTTCTTAGGAGAAGAGCCAAGGCTATTTAGCCTTGAAGAGGGATTGACCTCTTGTTAGAAGTAGATTGGGTTTAAGGAATTTGAAGTTTGATTGTAAACTTTAACTTGTTGCATTGAGATTCATATTGAAGTGAGAGAGTTCAAACTTGTTTAAACTTGTGGCATTTAGAGTGACTAGATTGTACTAGGTGCATTACTTGTAGTGTTTTATTAGTTATGAACTTGAGCAGAACTTTATAGTGAGAGATTTGTCAATTATGGATGATCAGAGTGTTCAATGGGTATGAAAATTTGAGGGATTGTTTATTATAAAGTATGGGAGTTGTGGTAAAAATTTGAGAGCTTCAGTCATTGGGATGAAAGAGTTATTAAAAGTTGAAGGGGAGGGTGTCTAGGAACAAAGCAACAAGGTTTGAAAATATGTATCTCTTAGAGGGTTATAGATATGGATACCAAAATTTGACACTACCTTTTGAACTTATATATCTATCTTGTGTCAAAATTTTAGATTGATTGGTCGTAGGAGTTGGAAGTTATTAGAGTTTTAATGACCAGATGCTTTATCACAGCATTCATACTAAGTAGTTAGAGTTAGAATTTCATGCATAACGTTTGCATATGAACTCTGTTTGTGCCAAAATTTGGTGTGAAGATTTTTGATAAGGTACTTAACAAGTGTACCAAATTTCACTTGAAGAACATAAGTTGGGTGGGAGTTATACTATTCTGAAGTTTAGTAGGAAGACATTGATAGAGATTTACATCAAGAAGAACTTAGAGAAGGAAGGGCAAGGATAAGTATATAAGTATTTTTTAATACTTGTATTTAAAGCCTATGTGCTCATGGAATCCACAAGCGAAGTGTCATGTACCAATACGGAATCAACCACGATGACATATGATAGCACGGAATCAATAAACGAGAACTCATATAGTAGTGTGAAGTCGACAGCAAGGACTCGATTTACAAGAGGGATATCTTTGAAGGCATGCGTGGCCAAAGCGGTCGGGTGGACATTAGAAAAGGCTAAGGATATAACCTTGCCCGACATTAAAGAATGTAAAACTACATAGTGTGGTGTTAATCAAGTTGTGTATATTCCAAGGGTAGATTGGAATTATATATTGGGTTACAAAGAGAGAAGTCTCTACATGTCATTATAAACTTTTCCACTCAGGCTAGGACGAAATCGAAGGGTGGAGGATTTTTGGTAACACACATACTAATAGAAGAGACAAGGTGCATCAAGTTAAAGTAAATCCAAAAGGAGCCGCATGATTTTGAGGTTGAAACACAATGGCTCAAGTGCAATATGATATGCTCATTTTGAATAAGTACCCAAATTGCCAAACAAAATTTGAACACTGTAGTGGTCAAGCCAAGAGATTTTGGTGACGTGTCTATTCATGATCGATTAAGAAGAGGCACATTATTATTCTTGTTGAGGACCTTGCCATGGCTTAATCAATCCATTTGGTGGATTGGGCACCTATTCCAAGCCATGACATGGCTCCTTGCATCCACTATCTAGGTTGTAGAGGTCTATTTTGCTCAACATTTTGACATGGGCGTATGCAGGGTCTTAACTGGGGAAAGTTTCATGCCACGTATTGAAGGAGAGGGTGAACACGTACATTGTAGAGCCTATGTATTGTTATTTTGTAATTGAAACAACCCTTGAATCAAGGCCAAAGACCTTGAATCAATAATGTAAGTTCAATTTGAGATGAATCAACAACATACATGAGGCAAGTTTTACGCCCCTTTAGTAGTTGTTGTGAATCAAAATCCATCCTAACCATTGCTATTACAACACATGATAAATTTCTTCCAAATTTTAATCAATTTATGTTGAGCTAGAGAGATGATTACACAATATGTCAGGTTCACATTGGCACCAAGATCTTTGTTCTGATAATTTACATACATCGTCATATGATAAGGAAATGGAGGAAGTCATGGCATTTACCATCTCAAATCCCATTGATGTGTCGTGTATTCATTGTACAAGGAGTAGGACGAATATAGACCATAGCAAACACCCTTGTGATGTGGTGAGCACTATAGTCATTCTTTTGATATGTGTTGCACTGCTAAGGGCTATAGCATGGCTTCTCATGTACAATATCTAGTACACAATCATCCAAGATTGTATATGGTGACCTAAATTCATATCAAAGTTGGTCTCACAAATGCAATCTCAAAGTCCATTGACCGGATGATGAGTGTCTCTCACGATGAACATGAATGCCAATTTTGAAAACATTTTTGGTTTAGAGTGTTGCTCACACAACTAAAGATGGGTGATCCTTGCAATGGACAACACCATGGGCATGAAGACTTGTTTCCTTCTTCAAGTCTTAGTGAACTTCTATGAGCTTCAAATAAACTTCGGAGTATCTTTCTCTAAAATGAAACCGAAATAGACTTGCACCTATCTATGCTTAACAAACTAAAGAATCTCCATGTTGATTGAAAGGGGGAGGGGGTTGAAGACGAGAGAGAGAGAGAGAGAGAGGGGGGGGGGCTCTCAAGCACAATAAAGGGTTAATAATGTTTGAAACCTCTATTCTAAAGCATGTTCGACCTTGGAGTAACATCAAAGTCCCTTTTAACATAGTGAGGTTGAATTAGGATGAATCAACTATATACCTATAAGGGTAGGTCTCTGTAACCCCTTGCATGAGTGGCACAAATCCTAAGCCACATAATGGAACCCACTTTAAGGACTAAGGATACGTGACAATTATGTAATCTGAAGGTGAAAACATTGGGAATCCCCTATAGTTAGAGTTTTTGTTTGTAGTAGATTTAATTCCAAGATCAACATAAAGATTTCAAATCATTATAAGCTACACTAAATGTTTTGATAAGTGATACCAATTCAATTTGTCTTGGTTAACACTAATTGTAAACGGTTTGTGTAGTGTCACAACATCAATTGTAATCTCACATAATTTATTTGTCATTCCTTGTGGAATTTTTTGGGCATAGATTCCTAGTGTTGCAAATCTTATCAATTACTACGAGATTTTTCATCCAATTTTTAATCATTCATGACCATGTCTCATCATAGAAATGTTAGGATGCAAAATATACTAAACTTTGTTTCAATAATTGACATGGATTTTGTCCAGATTTCAACCGTCCATGACAATACTTGTAAACTTATTCAAAAGAGGTGTCATTAGAAAAATTACCACACGATGACTTAAAGTATCATATGACACTAAATACAATATTTAGTATGAAGCAACCATAAGCATGTTGCCCTGAAAGGTGTTTACCGGACACCTTAACATAGCTGCCACAAACCGGGCGCAGGGGCTGAGTCCATTTCAAAATTTATGGGTACTCCATATGTGTACACTAGATGGAGAAACTACCACACTACCTCTTGCTCCCATGAGACCAAAAAAACAACACCACAAATACCTTAACAAACCATACATGTATAGCATTATCATACTTAACCAAATCCAAAACCCCCATACTAGTCACATCTTATCCCCACGAGAATTCAACAAACCATTTAAATCCACACCCAAACTAATCAAACAAGCTCTCAAACAAGCCAACATATTGTCCCCCTCCTCCCCCCTTCCCCCCCCCCCAAAAAAAAAACAACTTACCAATTACCCCTCCGCTAATAGACCCGGACCCTGCCAATGACCACACCCTCCACAACATACAAGAATATCTACATACAATCCTTCTCACCCCCCCCCCTCAAACACTATAGAATACACTCCCACACCCATATGGTAAAAACACTTCCACAAGCCTGGAAATTAGTACACATCCATACTCTATATACATAACCAAAAAACTCCACCTGACAACCAACAAATCATTGTCACCCTTACACCTAACATTTTGGACCTTTACAACACCCATGTAAAATCCCACCAAGTACGAAGCACACCAAACTGACAAAACTTCAAATTTTTCAAAAATGGCAAACAACCCCAATAACATCTTACCACCATCCACTACAGCCACAAACCCCCTACCCAACACACTATACTAGATGAACGCCCTCAAATACAACCCCCATCAATGCATTTATATTGACGAATCGTGCATACCACTTGACGAACACGACATAAGGAACCTAGTCAGATAAAGCATATATAGCCCCCTTGAGAACCTCCGAATTGCATAACACCTCCCAAGCCTATCAAATATACTACGTGTGGGATTATTCCCTATTCATAGCCATCACTACCACAAAAAACCACCCCCAAGACACCTATATATCCATTGACAACCTTAACATTATATGCCTCATCAACATCCACTTTAGACACCCATCATCCCAACACAACCGCCCCGACAAGCTACTCATTTCGGCCATAATACACCAAATCCTATTGTCCAACCACAAAATAACAATACAAAAAGTAAAAGCACACACCGGAATCATCATAAACAAAATAGCCAACCAACTAGCTAATGAGGGAACCACACACGCTAAACCCACCCCTATACCTTGCATACATATAGCTCACACTATACTATATTGGCTCAACAAAATCTCAACAAGTGAACACAACCAAGAGATCTGCAATCTATAGAGTTACAAAAATAAAAATCATAAAGAAAAATAACTAAGAAGCGGAAAAATCCAATGAACAAACCCACCACAAATTCTCAAACCACTTTTGGAAAGTCTCGAATGTCTCCGACACGCCAATCACACAAACCCTCAAATTCATATATGCACAATATATGGAAACCATAGAGAAAAAACATATTTTGGCCAATCACACACCCAAATCTAAATTTCACATTTATTCCCCAACTTTGCAGTGTGACACGTGGTCACACTTACTATCAATATGCCCACATCCATTCACAAAAGGGCTCCGCCTAGCCAGACACAATAAAGCCATCCATCAAATAGCACACACACTTGCGGCAAATAAGCACACAAGATGTTATACCTGCATCAACACTAGTAACCAACACTCATGATCCCAAGACAACATATCTGACTAGCTATTACAATGCTTATGCCTCACCACCACATGCACATGCTTGGCTAGACTACGGCTAGACCATCACCGATAACCATAAAACCAAAACTCCCACCCCCTAAACACTATACATTCATAGAATTCACTTTCAGCCATGATAGATCCCCTTCTACCGCCATTAACGAGAAAGCTAATAAATATAACCTGCTCATCCAAGCAATTTGAGACAAAGGATGGACAAGCAACCCCCTTATCAACATCGCAGTTGGAGTAAGAGGAGCCATCCATAAACCCTCAATACAAACACTAAAAAACCTCAATATACCTTTGCGAGAAATTAGAATACTCATGAAACACATACACCAAATAGCCATAAAATACCTCACACAACTAGTTCTCAACAAAATAAAACTTGACAACAAACAACCACTGGTGAACCCATCATATGTATTATTTGGAACTTAAAGGAACCCACCTTTCGAAAGGGAGGAAGTAATCCTACCAAGAGCTTGGTAAAACATGACCAGTGTACGATAGAACATGCTCCCATTCACGTCTATGTAAAAGGAACACTTGGATGTTTACTTTTCTTTCTTTCTATCTTCTACACTAGATTTGATGGCTATCACTTGCTAATCACAACCCAGGTAGGAATTAGTGTCAATAAGTCGGTTTCAAAAGTATTTAATCAAGTATTTGGTTTTGAAAGCTCAATGTGTTCATTTGAAACATTTGCATTGGACATGGTTTAGGACATAACCTGCAAAACCACAACAACTTTTATTCAATTTACAGTATAACAATAGTTCTGGAGTCGCCATGCTTATATGAATGGTAAGGTCCACGATAAATTGAAGTCAACATCTTTGAGGTTAAATCTGTTTGTGTGGATATCCATCAGTATTCACATAAAATTTATTGCATCCAAAGTGATATGCATATTGAAGAGGGATATTGATTTGATAAGTTGACCTTTGAGCATAACATCACTAAGTAACTAGAAGATGGTCTCTTTTCAAAGAGAGAGGGTGCAATTATAAATAAACAGAACTCTAGATTCATAGTCGCTTGTCAAAAACTACATTGTACATGGCGTGAGTGCTCCTCATAAACATAAAATCTTGGAATTAAAAGAGAATTTTGCTCACCAAATAACAAAACCAAGGAGCTTAAATAATGTTATGGGTTGGGGCTAGAGCTCATGCCATTTGGGTGGGCCCTAGCTAGCCGAGCTATGACCCCATCATGGGGAGAAGGGGTGTCAGGGTCGGGGCCTACGATCCAACACCTCCAAGCAGCCCTGCTAAGTCTTTATTTTTTTTGATCTTGACCGACAACCGTTGCATGCCCCACTTGATTTCCAAGATAAAAATAAAAATTGCCCTTGCATTCTCGAAGGCCGCTTATCCACGAGTGCATTTCACCTTGAAGGTCCAAAATACAATATATATGTTCACTTCTCCTTAGTAAATAAGCAATTGATAGGACTTTCATTCTTGAAGTGAAACCGTCAATGAAATGAAATGAGATTAACTTTAAAGTCCAAGAAGTGGAAAGCATGTAATGAACTTGGAAGTAATTTTTTTTTTAAAATCATTAGCATTGAGGTTATAATGTACATAACTTGCCATTTGAAATGGTCTTTTGTGATTCTAAAATGAAACTTATATTAGTGTGATAGTTGTAATAATTTAGTTAATGCCTTATACTTTCACATGTATCCATAAATATTCAAACTAATTAAGCTTAATTGAATGCAATTAAGCATAAACAACTGTAATTAAACGTAATTGAATGCAAGGCCTAATTTTCTACAAGTATTCATACACATCCAAACTAATTAAGTGTGATTAAACACAAGTATGGACATTGAGTGTGAAGTAAAGGCAGCTGAACACATCAGCTAAATAATGTTACACTGATGATTCACACCGTGCCTTGAAAATCAAAAGGCTCTCATTTGATGTTCCGTCTATTCCCTGCCCCTGACAGGATCTCCTTTGGTGTGGGGCCATGTTGTGGTTTAGCCTGGCAACCAAAATGTTCAATTTGTCCTCATGAACTCCCCAAAAATCTGTAAAGACTCTTCATCATTATCCCTACTTGTCTTTACAAAATAGTCTTCAAGAATAAAGATACAGGCCCCATGCAAATTTATTTGCTAAAGATAACTGGGTGTGAATCAGTGTTAGATGGGTATTGTCTTTTTTTGATACCAGTTGGATATCTATAATGAGGATTTCACACTTTTTGATACCAATCGGGTATGCATATTTGACACTACATTTGTTTTCAATGCCATTCGGATCTATATATCATGCAACAACTTTCATCCCTAGGTAAAATCACCCTAGTATCAATATGGTTTAGAATGGTATTGACCCAAATAATGAATTGGGTATACAAAGATACTCTCACCTTGACATACCAACCGAATAACGATAATTGACTAGTATTGTAATTTTGATGCCCATGGGTAGGTTCTTTGCTATCATTATTGATGTTGATGATTGATACCATGCATTCAGCTATATACCAGTCCAACATTGATATGAACTCCAATAAGTTGAGTATTTTTTTCATTTGTTTTTCAATAAATATATTGTGAGATAGAAGGCGAATAAGCCAACACCAAATGAATCAAAACCTAGAAAAATGTGGCCACTTAGAGGGGAGGCGGGGCTCTTCGGACACGTGGTTGCGTTCATTTCTAAAGGACAATATCGTTGGTCTTACTTTGATGATGCCTTCAACTGAAGGTCATCTCCACTACAAAGGTGGTTGTGGTTAACCACTGCAATCAACCACAACTACAATTATATTCATTCGCACTTGCCTTCTGTGAATGCTTGTGGTTGTGCATGATGGTGGGGTCAATATTTAGGTTGTAATTTATCAACCGTTTGAGTCCTCAGCTAGAGAGGAAATTCAAGTGATTGTTATCCTTATCGGTTTTGGATTGAACTATTATAATGGTTGGTTCCTCAACTTTCTCTCCGGATCTTGGACCTGAAGTTCTCTAGTGATGCCATACAAGCATAAACAACCACCCAATGTGGTTATTCACATGGAGTAAGGGGGTTGATGGGGTAAGGGGTGGTCATTGGGGGTGGCTAGAATTTATTATGCCTTCTCCAGTAGAAATAGAAACTAAAGAAAGTAAACGACAATAACTACCATAATCACAACTACAATCCACCCCTAGCGCAAACGATCCTCGAGTCATCTTGGGATTATAGTCATGGTGTACTCTCAATTGGAAGGCAACAAATATGGCTACATCCCCACTAATACTTGGTCTAGACTAATTTAGGATTTTGGCATTGCTTCAATATACATACATTGTTGGCATTGCCAAAAAGGTCGTGGAGGACATTGATTTCTTCCGTGAGGTATGTTTGTGCAAGGGGGAATTGGGAATGGCGATGGGGGTTCTCAACAACAACTTGAGGAATTCCATTGTTGGGCCAACTCCAACATTGTCACGAGTAGTAATTTCCATGCACATGTGGAGGACATGGGGAGGGCGAACCGACCCATGCATTGGTACCTTACCGGATGTCTAGTGATGTCACATTTGAATGAATCGGCCCTCAACCTCATAGGGGTCTTTTTGTATTGGAGCCACTTCATCCACGATATGTAGGATGGTTGATTTTAAGTGAGTGCCACGAATCCCTAGCCGTTCGCCCTCCCCGGTAAGGTACGAATATAGGGGTTGGTTTGCCCCAGCCTGGAGGACATAACGCGATGCTTTGGGCCTGCTATAGGGCTCGGGGTTGCAATGCTATAGGCAACAACAACTAAGGTAGAGGGTGTTAAATCCAACACCCCACCCAAAACCAACACCTATAAACGCCTCCCAATTGCCAACACTCTACAACCTTGAACCGTTACCCGGCGGTGTAGGAGTGTCTGGGCCCACGGAGTGACGGTTTTGGGTGCCATTAGTGGTGCCACATCATAGCGGCCACCACTACTTCCACGTAGGGTAGGTAACGGGCTCCACTCTATCTCGGGTTGGTTCAAGGTGGGATTAGGGTGGCTTGTCAATGCCTATTCTAGCCATTCTATTCACAACGCCAAGGAGGTAGGCCCACAAAGCACAAAAAGGTCATTCCCCGGGATGCAAGGGGGTTGGTTCCCGGGAAGCAAGGGGGTCGGTTCATGGGATGCAAGGTGATGGTTTTGCAAGCGAACCGAGTGGGATCATGGAGGTAGCCATGTGGCTTTGCATACCATTACTACTTGGGCTTTGATGTAGTTTGGGTCTAGTACCCAACTATGTTGTGTTGGTTCTAGGCAATGAAGGTGGGGGTCCTCATCATATGCAAGGTTGCCATACACGGGGCCTATGGATTGGTTTAAGGAAGCTAGTAGTTTTAACTTTGAATATTCATCAAATATTCAATTGAGACTAAAAATATTTTTTTCTTTTTTGATACCTATGTTTAGCCCAAAGGCTAATATGAATATATATATTTTATATCAACCACATACCCATATGTATGTGCAATAGCTTAAAGTGTTGGTTTAAGCACCCTCTACCTTACAACATGGACCTCAACTGCCATTGAGAGGGCTCAACTGCTAAAAGTTTCCTCATGAGTCTAGAAGTCACCATCCCACAACATGCATTCACTGTTGCAATGATTTTTTTTACGATAACTCGCCAAGAACTTGCTCCAAACTTTGCTCTCGTGATGGCACCTCCCATGGCAGCACCAAGCTCGCCCCGGCTGCCTTGGCCTCATTTGCCAGGGCCAATAATCCTAAACCTTTAGAGCATTGCCACCAATAGTGGACTGAACTGCAAAATGGATGTAGAGTAGTTCACTTCAGTTTGGAATTGCCCCACCCATCTGAAAATCGGATGAACTGAACACTGAGGACAACCTCAGTGCAGTGATTGTCTAGCAAAACATAGCAAGTTTTCAGTGCAGCAATATGACATGAACTCCAATGAATCGAGAATAAGACAAGAGTATTATACTCCTCCAAGACTTACTTCCTAGTAAAAAATTTGCCCCGAGAAAAAAACAAGGGTAAAGTGGTTTTGCCCTGATGATGTTGATGCTAGTTGGACTTGGAAACTCTAGGGTCTCGATCGATTATGCCCAAAAATCTTCTGGCACAATGTTTGGAAGTTGTTACTGTACATATGGCAACATTTACGTGTTGGCTTTTCACCTGGTTTGAGGGTGCTCATTGAAGTCGGACTCAAAAGCGAGTTTGTGGGTGTGGCATATGCCTCATACCCAAACTGAACTCCAATGAACCTCTATTTTGTGTTTAAACTTTTGCAGCTCAACTTCATCATGGATGGTGATGCTCTTAAGAACTTGCGAGCACCCCAACCAAGCAATGTCACACAACTGCGACGCCAGACATATCTCCTGAGGTAATTAGTCAAGGGGCCAACACGACACCCCAATGTTGAGGCCTTGGCCGGAGTTGAAGACAATATTCGCCAAATGATATTACAATGATCATCCTAACACTCGGGTGCACTTGAAGTTTATCTAGCAAAGCGCACACAAGCTGCCATAACATTATTCAGACCCATGCAGTGTTCTGTGGGACTGACAGTATTCCAGGGAATATTCCCGGAATTCTTCACATTCAGTCTTCACATTCCCCGGAATACTGTCAGTCCCACAGAACATTGCATGGGCCTGAATAATGTTATGACTGAAATTTGCTGAAAGTGGCCATTTTCTAAGCACTCCCTCGATGACACTCTGACTTCTCCCTTGTTGTTGAATCCTTGCTTGTTGGTACATGATTATCTGAGGATGTTAAGAGTCCAATCCCACCTTGCAATGAACACCTCTCACTTTGAAGCGTTGCTTCATTCATCCAAAACTTGTTCCATGTGTGCTGTGATTGCAGCTGGGTTCACTTCGCTCCAAGCTACCATGGTTGAAATCCATCCTCGCTTGCCATGGATGGATGCGATAGTGGACAACCCTTTCCATTTCACGCCACAATTTGGAGAGTTGGTTCCCACATTTGGATTGCGCTATCTTGGAGCATTTGCACGCTTAGCCTCGGTTAGGGCCACTTCACACACGAGACTGAAGGCATGTGACCATTGCATTCTAAGATCTCTCATTGGTCGAAAAGGCCAAGACTATCCAAGTTCCCTTTGCACTAGAAGGTGAAGGTCTAAGGGTCTAAATAAATTACCATGAATGAAAAAGTCTACATGGATTTCTACATGACATACTATGGATAATGTTTCATGATCATCCAAAATTTGCGTCAGATCCACCTCTCGTAAATTCCAACAACCATGTCAATGATACGACCTTTGGATGGGAATCAAGGACCCTCATGGTCACATGGTCATGGCCCTTGGCTCATGTGTGAAGTGGCTCTTAGTCATCTAACATGGTCATTGGTGTGGGAGGCCACGAGAATGTGACACATGGAGTGGACCTCAGTCTTGTTTGAAACCTGGTCACTTGGCTCATACTGGGGGACCCAATAGGTTCCACCCAGCCCCAGTGCCTGTACTCCCAAATTTCATCGGCCCTCCCCTTTGATCTCGTTGGGACAACACTAAAATTTGTGGTCAACCCACGGCCGCTTTCAGGAAGGGGTTGGCCTAGTGCGCACAATGGCCCCGGGTGCCCCCCCCCTGCGGGCATGCAACAAACACACAAATGGGTGGCTCAAACCTAAGGCCTTAACCCAAACCCCATGGAAACTCCGAAGTTAAGTAGCCTTGAATAGTACTCGAATGGGTGACCTTTGTAGCACTTAATTTTCAGTGCATCTACGATCCATCCAATCATAGTGGGAGTATGTGGGTGAACCAGATATTTCGAACTAACCATTTGGAAACCCAGGGGATTGCCCTTGGGGGAGATAGGTGTTAGCCAACTTGCCCATGCTCATTCAAGGTGTTCGCCTTTGAAAGGAGGCAGTAATCGTTGGGGCCCTCTAATTCTCATAATGTTCATTTCAGGATTATATATATATATATAGAGAGAGAGAGAGAGAGAGAGAGAGAGAGACCAACTTGTAAACAAAGCAACACCATAATTCACACCAATGGCGACATTAGAGTTGTTTTTCTTTCTTTCTTCTTTCTCCCCCCCCCCACACACCCCAACCCCACTAAACCTAAGGTCTTAAAATAACCACACTAAACCCCATAATAGTTGGGGGTTGGCCCAACCCCCAACTGGTTTGGCTAAAATGGTTCTTAAATATTTCAAAGCGTTGAATGGAAGGAAAATTGGCTGTGTCGGCACTTAGGAGTTAAACTTCCTTCTTGATATAATGTAATATACAATACATAACTGGTGGACACTAAGGCACTTAGACCGCCGACTTTGTGCAATTGACAACATATATGGGTGTTATTTGGTTCGTTTTTCATGTTCTCCAAATTCTACCAATTGGATTTATGCAGCAAAACTTGTGTTGCATTAGAAAATCTACAATGAAAGATGTGCAGAAATCGGACCTCCCCTTATTTAGTTATGGTTATCGGAAATGCATGTTTGTTGATTTCTTAACTAGATACATAGGTCCTCCAATTGGTTTCATTATTAGATGTAAAGTAATTATCAATATTTGAAGACATAGTCCAATCTCTTTTAAACATGTGTCTTTATGATGTTTGGTCTTTGATGCTCACCAAATCAAACACCAATCAACATACCAATCAAATATAGGGGTCCAATTAAGAAAGCGAGCCACTTAAGACCCATCTACCTTACGGGAGAGCCGGGGACCATGTGGTCAAGTCATGGGCTATGATAGGTCCGTGTGACATTGTTGTGGTAGGACCCATGAGCAGCATGGTTGCCTTGCAAAAATATGGACCGCGGGTTTAAGTAATTAGGCCATGTTGGTTGAAAATTTAACTCGGGGGTGGACTCTTCATTGGATACTTAAATGACATGCGTGGGCCACTATCAAATTAAATCCCCTATATACAAGAAGTTCATAGAGAAAAATAAATGTATATATGCTAACAATAGGCTAGAATATCGTGAATTATTTGTGCCTTTATTACATGTAAAATCCATGTTCACTCTCTAATGAGAAAATCACTGAACAATGTTTTCATTCATGGCATGTAACTCAATGATTGCATCAAACAAACAAGGACAAGAGCATGATAACTTAGCCGCAATCTGGAGAGCAAAACTCAAAGGACCCATGATCACTCCAAGAGCCTCTAGCTTCTCCTAGAACCCAAATGTGAACCCTAACAAGAATGGACAAGGGAGTCATGAAGGACTATTACCATATGAAAACAGTGGTGAATGTGAATTGGGATGAAACTAACACATCTACTGTGTGAGGCCAAACCACCCACCCTTAAGCGTCCTAGTCCGGGTGAGGGAATGGGTATCACATTCGTGTTTCCATACTCCAGTTACCAAATTCGTGAAACTCCGTTACAATTCCCATCAATCATTGCACACCAATCTATTCCATGATAATATTACAAGCGTTAACAAACGCTCTTCTCTATTATCCCCATCATAATACCCCCTATTGCTATCACCATCTCATCCACACCCCCAATGCAACCGCTAATCCTACTATCCAATCATTCCTATTTTCCTAGTTTAATCACGAACTAATGATTTAAACTAATATTAAGTGACCACCTGATTCACTATCTATTACCACGTCAAGTTTGGCACCACGGGCTTTACCCCCTTTATATCCCTTGGTTCCCTCAAGCCCCTTAACTAAAATCCTCCACAGCCTGGCCTTAATTCTTCAGCAGCTTCGAAGAAACCAACACCATTAGCTGCCGAACCAGCACCATTAGCTAGCTGTAGAAACCATTAGCTGCCGAACCAACACCATTAGTTAGCTGCAGAAACCCTTAGCTGCCGAACCAGCACCGTTAGCTAGCTGCAGAAACCATTAGCTGCCGAACCAACACCATTAGCTAGCTGCAGAAACCCTTAGCTGCCGAACCAGCACCGTTAGCTAGCTGCAGAAACCCTTAGTTGCCGAACCAGCACCATTAGCTAGATGCAGAAACCCAGCATTAACCAGCTGCCGAACCAGCACCATTAGCTGCTGCAGAAACCATTAGTTGCCGAACCAACACCATTAGCTAGCTACAGAAACCAACACCAACCAGCTGCCGAACCAGCACCATTAGCTAATTCACACTTTACTAGTTAACCCCCCTAGGCCCTAACTAATTCCGCTAATTAACTTCACTAATTTCCTAAAACATCCTTACCTAATTCACACATTTTTTTCCTAGTTCTAAGAGCTCAAGAAGTTCTCGAGGAGAGAGAGAACAAGAGGAGAGGGAGAGGAGAGAATGAAGAGAGAAAGAGAGGAGGAGGGGAGGGCACCCAAGACCACAAGTCCCTCAACCTTCTCCTACTTAGTAGGACCTTATCCTATCCACTAACTTCTTACCCCCTAAACCAACAAGAACACGTTCTAATTCAAACATTTAAATCCAAGGACCTTCCTCTTGCTTCATCAAACACTACTCACTTGATCACCACACTCCCTAATATCACTAAGCTTCTAATGAGCCACACAAAATGGCTTAAGGCCTAAACATAAATCCACACCAAGCCTCACTCTTTTTATACTTTTAATTGTTTCAATAACACTCCAAATGCAATTCTAAGTAGATCCTAAACATAAAACAAATATGAGCAACCATTTTGGGCTCATATACTGTCAAAAAATTACCTAAACTATAGGAGCCCCTTTTGTACATCTACCTTTACTTCAAAATCCTTAATAGCCTTCTTAAATGTAAACACTAGAAGAAATTAATCCCTCTCACATATGTATAGTAAGTACATGAGTGCCTTAAGTAATACCCCTTCTCAAACTCACATTAGTTTGTATGTGGTATGAAGAGTCCACCCCCCCCAAGGGAAATTATATATGTCAGAACACATGACATCCATCCTAACTCATAGTTGGGGGCAAGGATAGGTTTATGGGTTGCAATTTGAGGTAAAATGAATAAATGTCCAAATTGAATTGAAGGTGTTCTTAAACTCCTTTTCAACTACATGTCCTTCACGGTTCATAATTTGTACTCATGGTTGCTACGGACTGGGACAACACAAGTCCATATAAATTAGTGTAGAATATAGTCAAAGTCGTGGATTATTGACTTATGATCTATTCATCTCGTTAAAATTCCATAATATCATAGGATAAGCTATGAATAAATTATATATATATATATATATATATATATATATATATTACAATTACATTAAATTTTATGGTGTTGGAATGATTATGACTCATGGAGAGTCATTAACTTCCCGTCAAAAACAGTATGCTCACAATGTATTTACAATTACATGAGAATGGATCATGGTAAGACATACAATACTTTGCAAAGCCATGTAACCATCCCTTTAAATATTTGGCTTACACTCTAGGTGCTCGAAGGGCCCAAGCTTATGCGATTGCCTTTTGCTCTAAGATAGAAATACCCAAACCGGTTAACCACCCTCTACTTGTGTAGTAGACCGCCGTCAGAATAGTGAAGTGCCATTTCTGAAACCAATCATGGCGAGGCTGGCAACTTCAATGCGTGTACAATTCGTTTAGCCAAATTTAGCCATGTTTAATGTACTCATGAGTTAACCGGTTTAGGTGATATTTTGTATGGAAATGCGGATTACCATGTTCAGTGTAGGGAGAATCTAATGAACGAGTAGGGGGTTTGACAACTTTCCACTTTGAAAAACTGTAGAATTTTTTGTACATGGAAAAAAAATATGAAACAACTTGCATTCTTCATGAATCCTTCTCATCTACCTTGGAAAATTATCTCATGATTGTAAGACCATATCTTCAATGCAAATCACCTTATTTTCATGGGTTATAGTGTTTCTACCTTATGTGGGGTTTACAAAAACCATATGTTATGCAAGTTCTGAGGTTCTCCAAAATGGGTACCATTCTCTTTCCAAAATCTTGGAGTTTAAAATGTATTCCTACAACACGTATGAATATCTAGAAACTGCATGTCATCAATTCTTCAGGTACCAAATGTTTTAGGTGAGCTATGTGCTACCAATCACAAACCGCATGTGTACTTTGTGTGCAGTTTAATTTACTTGGACCGACCGTAGTGGTTGTGAAGCTCTCAAAATTTGCCTTATTTGTGATTAGAATTTGGTAGAGCTTTACAAGGCAGATTTGAAGACCTTAGGGCCACTTCACACACGAGCCAAGAGCCGTAACCGTGAAATTGTGAGAGCCCAAAAGAAAGTGTCCAAAGGCCGTCCCAAGACACCTCCAAAATCATGTACTGTGGTCATGGACCCTCAAGTGTAGTGTGAAGTCATATGTGACTGGGCCCTCAACCAAATACTATTTCGATGAATTTCTATTCATGTGGGTCCCCACACATGATACAATAGAATAAATCAACGGTTGTGAGCGTTTGGAGTGCTATGATCTTCCGGTTTTGTGTTAGGCCTACCTCCAAGAGGTGGTTTTTCAAAATAGTCCAAGTGACCATGAAACATGATCCATTCTATGCCATGTAGGAATTCATGTAGACTTTGCATCCATCTTGCATTCACATACTTTGTTGGTCCCTCAATCGTAGTGTGAAGTGAACTTGGACCGACTCCACCTTTTCCACCAATGAGAGTGGTTGAAGTGTAATGGACATGGGCTCTCAGTCTCGTGTGTGAAGTGGCCCTTAGGGCATGTTTACACCAAGGTAGATGTGCCTAATTTGGTTACTCATCTTAGTCGGGCACCTATATTTGAGTGGCATGTGATTAGGTGTGCCTCCAAGAATGGATACTAAATAGACATGTGTTCTAAAATGATTGAACTATGTGCTCAAAATATGATAATCATTCTAGCATCAATAGTCAACATAGCTGGGGGGGATATATGGCCACTTAATGAGCACAAGAATCTTCACTTTGATAATGACTAAAATATTCATATGAACTTCAAAAATTACGAGGAAAGTGGCTACGGCCTCAATTTGCATTTGCTAGCCATCTTGTTCTAATCGTGTGTGTCATTCTAGGAGAAGTGGCTAGATGGAGAAGATAACCATTCAAGACCCATCTATCTTAGTGACTAGTGACCATGGCCCCAACTTTCTAAATTCTTTTATTGCTTGAGAAATGAGTGATGGTCCCACTTGTTTTACATAAGAGAACCATAAATAAAAGTCACCATGTGAGGGAATAGATGAGAAAGTGACATGAAATTCCACATGTCCAAAAATTGATAATGTTTGGTTGTCACCTGGATTTTGGGGCAAGAGAACTCATATAGTTATAAAACAATTAAGATAATTGTGCTAAAAGAATATATGTTTAGTGTATTTATATTTATAGTGTCTATATTTTTAGTAACGACATAATCTCTACCTATTTTGAAGTCCTTTTGTTTTTGTTTTTGTACTACAACCTGGTCTAAGTGCACTTTATGCTATGTCATGTGACGAAGGCTTTTAGAAAGTGATGTGGATTTCTCAATGGCCATGATATTTGGACCACCGACCATGACCATAAGAAATCCTCGATCATTTTCCGGTGATGATCCTTGGTCACAAGTGTAGAACAACCCTTAAAACCATAAATCACACAATCACTCGCTACATGGATTACACATACAAAGATCTACTAAAATTGTGGTATATTTTTGGCACCATCAATTGGTCACATACCAATGGTTTGTCCATGTAATGTTTATAGTGACTATATCTATGCTCATAAACTTTAGCTTCCCAAGCAACTCATTTTGTTGATGGATGATTTCTTCCCTACAGTAACCCACCTAACTCATCCATCCACAATCAAAATAACTATAAAACATCAAGCCAACATGAGCCGTGCAACTTGGGAAGGATTTTAATGTGTAAAGAAATGTCAAAGTGGGAAGGGTCATGTCTTTGTTGTGTGGGAGCTCATGCGAGGGTCTTGACTTTAATAAACAGTTCCCTCTTCAATGCAAACTTTGCATGAACACCAATGATGTTTATTTTGGTAAAAGTGAAATATTTTATGATGTTCATGTAGAAAAGGTCTTTATGCTCACACCAACCATTCAATTAACATTTGGACACTCTCTAATTTTGAAGGAATTCTTTTGCGTATATGTTGATTGGGAATATGGGACAAATTACATACTCCAAATACAAGGTGGCTAGGCTATTGTGCCTTGCACATTCTGGCATGAAAATTTGTGAAGGTGCTCAACTATTGAGTCGTTCCCACCTAGTGGATCACACAAGCATTCCACTCACTTTCATGGTGAATTTGATTAGTGAAAGGTATTTTTTAGGGGTTAGAACATGGCATTTTTCCTTGTGCATCACTTCTTGCAAGTTTTATATCCTGAAAATCCAAAAGATTAATCATGCCCGTGTTCCCCCTCAAAATAGCTCATTCCCATGTTTAAACTCAAAACTTGTCCATGAAACTTCACAACCAACATTGAGTGAAATGCACTCAAAACAACCCTTTCATAAGCTTGGGAAGTTAGGGGCTCAACGAATTGTAAGTATTTGTGTTGGCATTATGTGCTTTGTGAAATGGTAAAATTGGAACACCTTACTTAAGGTGGGCGTAGCCAAAACCAACCCATCACCTAAAACTAATACTATGTACCATTGTCATAGATTTAAAGCCCTTGATGTAGACCATGGTACATAAGGTAGCACCACTTTAAGCCACGAAGTCAAGGTATTTGGCATACATGTGGTAACTGTATGAACCGAGGGAAAAAATCTCAAGTAGAAAAAGAGACCAAGTGTATTGCAAGTTTAAATTTTCCCCAAAATATTGAAATAAATACATATTTTGAAGTGAAAATTATGTTGTCACCCCTAGTTGTGATATAGTTTGCCTTATTACCAATAACTATAGCACTACATATTGATAATGAAAGTATCCAATTGCAAGTTTTTGTGAACTTGGAAGATGGTGTTCCAAAGTATGTCAAAATGAGAATAGATGGACCTTGTGCTATAATATTTTGGCCCTGACATTGTCAATTACAAAATGCTTAAAAAACATGACCAACTTGAAAAACACTTGTGGCCTTGTTCCCAAAAACAGGTGTCGCCCAAAGTTGCAACTTCGTGCAATGATCCATGACATTTGGTGGCACCAATACAACCATGTTGAAAGAAAAAATCATGGCAACAAGTCCCGCCCACTTTGGCTATTGAGGTATTCTAGATCCTCATTTTAGGGTTGTCTTGGTTTACAACACTCCTACCTTAGTGTTGGTTTTAGGTCTAATGTTGGTTTTTAGCATTGCATACCTTACTATTGTAGCACCTTCATTTCATCAACCCATAAAGTCTAGGGGTCCTTGGTGTTGTATGTGGCATGGTAAGTGTGGCACCTAGCATGGGTTGAAGGGTTAACGACAAATGTTGCATAGGAGTGTACATTCTCCCAAACAAAAAGCATGTCTCGTAAAGGTTCATGGTTAATTGATCTCAACAAGGTCCCTTTGATCTAACTTGGGGTCTTTGAAGATTGTTACAATGTCAAATCAATCAACATAAAATCAATTTTGGGCTATAAATGTTTTCCAACATTTCACTACATTTGATATGGTAATAACGTGGATAGATTTATAGTGTGGATTACCAAAAGCATCTCTATACTATGACCTCCCATGGGTTGCACCCTTCACTAAACGCATACATCACGTGTGTGCATCACCTTCATTTTAATGACCTATATATGGTATTTTTGGTGGAATGAAAAAGGGGCTTACATACAAAGTGACAGCCAAGAAATAGGCCGAAGTATAATATACTATATAATCATTAAATAAAGAGGTAACAACATATCCTATGTATACATGGGGAAAAAAACTTTTTCAAAAAACAAGCCTCCAATATTTGTATGGAAAACATATTTCATTGTTGCTTAACGAAGTCATGTAAGACTCTTTCATCCATTGGATCAAATGGGTCCTACTATAAATGTCATTGTATCCAACGCACTTACCAATTTAAGTCCACCATGATGTGGTCGGTCAAATCATAAGTCCACATTGAGCCACTTCACTTTTGATATCAACATAACCATTATTTTTCCATATTGGAATGTCGGGTCACGAGGTCTATTGGATCTTTATACTCAACCCACCTAATATCTTCCAAGGATTTGTATATGCCCTCCCAAGATACCAACTCTTGGTGTCTAATGGCTTCAATGACGATTTGCGATGACTGTGGATTATACTAAAACTGTAATTGCACCTTATAACATTGTCCATAAGCAACTTTAAATGCTTTGCACTTCCAGAGAGAGAGAGAGAGAGAGAGAGAAGCAGGCCAATATAACCATCTCCTGTAATTTATCAGAGACCTTCATGAGATAACTCAAGATTCTTATCTTCAAAAACATGCTACATCAGATGCACCAAAACAAACATGTGCTCACCCGATAATTACTTGAAAATGGCACATATGAATTGAATCCACCGCAAAGGGGGATTGCTGCCTCGTGTTATCACCAAATTTTTAAGCCAACAAATGAAGCCATGTATAAGTGGAATTCAGTGAACAAGAACATGCAAGGTGCTCTTCACGTGTGAGAAGACTCTGACTACTACTCCAAGCCCCTGAACCTACATCCACACTCAATTGAGCCAATGGAACTTATAAAGGGCTCTTGTGGTCATTTGTGAAATTGAGGGAGGAATTAGCCGGTGATGGTCGGTGGGGATCAACTCCTCAAGTCCTCGTCATAAGTTAATTATGCTGCGTATGGGATTTGGTGTGTAATATATGCAAGCAAGGCATGAGGATTCTATGTTGCTCGTGCACCACATGGCTGAATCTCACCTGTAAATGCTCCCTTGGACAGTTCTCCTCGAATCAGCTATCGCCCTTCCTAATTTTAGAGTATCATATGTGCATGCTCCAATATCCGCATCGGTAATGCCACAACAGTCTCCCAAGTGATAAAACCTCAACCAAGCAAATTCAGCTTTCCACATGCATTGGCTTTAAACCGCAAGGCCCTCTTTGATCCATAAACAGTCCTCTCTTTTGGCCATTGAATCCCCTGTAGCTAGTAGGCAATAAAAGGCTTTTAGCTACATAGGTAAGCAGCCTGGCAGCCCTTCTACTTATTATAATAGAGTCTACACTGCATATATATACTACTCTTCATGTACGGTCCACCCACGTGGTATTTATAGGGCCCACGTAGACATAATGTAATTGATACAAATCACTGGTGATTGGGCATGACCTGGTGAAATGGGACGTCAGACTCCCACCTGGTGCAGGAAAAGTGAAAGGAGGCCTATTGTTAGGGTTGGTTAGGAGGTTTGGATTAGTAAGAACTGACTCACTGCACAGAATTCACATTGCTTAAGCAGACGAAGTAAGTAAGTACTTTTTGCTATTGACAGGAGATCTTATCTAATCTCGTACTAATTAATCAATTATCAGACACTAAGCCTGGCACTAATCATAACCTGTTGGCTGTGGAGGGATGGAGGTGCAGAGACTTCCCTTTTCTCCCTTACCTTTCCCCTTTCCCTTCTTTGGGCCATCAGAATCTGGCCAGTGTAAGTTAAGTAGACTCATATTGTTCCTGACTTCACTCACTTCATGGCTCTTGCCCCAAGAATGTACATAAGTTCGCACAACCAGCAGTGTGTATCAGCGTCCGAAAGGTTTTTGAAGTTATTAAGGTTAATTGCCTACCTCTTTAAAAGGGCATAGGCTATTTCCCTCATGGCATAGGTTGCATCCTACAATATCAAATTTTTGTAAGTTGAAAACCTTTTGAGTTTTTAAGTTATCCGCCAATTGCCTTCAAAACTAATTTTTAGTAGGTTAAAATCCTTCATATCTTTTAATGTTGTAGGCTTTAAATTCAAAATTTGAGTACTAAGTGGTATCCTTGGCAGGAATTGAACCTGGCTAAGCCCTTCACCACGTTTGAAGGCCAAGGATTAACCAACTCTTTTTTAAAGAGTTGATTATAAGTTATGAAAGGTTGCTAAAATTCAAATGAGTTTAAGGGTGAAAGTCCTCACCATCTTCTGATTCAACCTCTACTCTTCTTGCAAGATATTTCTCAGGATTAGTAAACAAGAATCGAAACTTTCTTGAATCCTTCCACAAAGATGAGAGAGAGAGAGAGAGAGAGAGAGAGAGAGAGTGCTGCTTCTCGGTGGTGCAACATCGCAACTGATGAGAGAGGAGCTGTGATGAATGGTGCGGTGATGGCCCGGGGAAGTCACTGTCGAAAATTTAGATAACTATGAGAGAACAAATATAGGATGACATTTATTCATGGTTGATAAAAATTATATATATTTTTGATATACCATAGCCTTGAAGAAATGTGAGGTAGCACATTATATATAATATAGGGTCACTTGTAATACCCAAAATTATGTTTATAGTATTTCTAAAATAGCATTATAGTAATTGGTAGGGAATTTTTATTATTTTTAGGTTGAGTTTAGGGTAAGAAAAATTTAAGAACTAGATGAAAAATGATCACAAATCCATCTACAAAATGGATGAACTCGTTGGACGAGGGTTATTAAGTGTACTTTTGAGGAACATTTCATTGACGTTTGTATAATTCTCTGGTTGTTCCTCCCACGCAAGACAAGAATTTTATCATCGTGCATTGACCCCTACGCGTTTAAAGAGCTCCATGGGGCCATATTTGGTGTGTCTATGGTGGATTGATGGATTTGTTCTAGGCGAGAGGCTGTGGCATCTATTGTGATGATCGTTTCTCAATTTTCACGTAGGACTCATAAGTAGGCATTTCAAATTGTCTTCACACTTTGCATGATAACATGTGCAATGTTAGTGCAACTATGTTAGTGAACACATTATGGACACTTTAGCGATGTTGGTTTGTTTTGGAATTTGTGGACTTCTTTCAATGTTTGGATGAAACAATTAAGTACGCCATTATCAATGGGCTTAGACATGTAACCAATTATGTAAATAGCATGCTTCTTGTATACATAGCTTAATTTTTGTTGCGTGATGAATTCCATTTCTAATGCTATAGTACAATGCTATTGTCCACGAAGGAAAATTCAAATAAATATAAATAATGAAGGGTCTGAAATATTATGGAGATTTTAATTTATAATTACACATAGGGTGGTAAGAAATTGAAGAAAGTAGAATTATTAAAAATTATAGGGTCCACTAAAATGTAGTAAATGAGCTACATAGCCCCCCAAAAAATATGTGTTGTACGCTCATATGTCCCCAAAGAATACACTAAGTGACTTCCCCGAGGGTGATGGGGCTTGGGCTGTGGTATTTGTAAAGATCGGCGGGGAGGGAGTCATGGCTATTATTGATATCCGCCTATGTGCCACCCAAGAGCCCCGAGTATTAGCCTAAAGATATGTACTTAGGCCAACTAATTTCCCAATTTGAAGAAGGATGAATGGCTAAAATCCTCTCTTTTAAAAAATTTGTAGGCAAAATTTCCTACTTGTTTTTTATCACATAGGTTGATATCCTATGTTTTTAAATTGTCCATAGGCTCTTTGTCCTACACTTTTAAAATTTTATAGGCTAAGTCACAAATTTTGTAGGCTGCATTTGTATTAGCCTTAGGCTCTTGCCGGACACTGGTGTGTATATGCCATGACAGAATTGGGAACAAGCTAGATTGTGGAAAATGTCATGGTAAAAAGAAAATGTTGACGAGTTCTGGCTGCAGGTTGGAAAAAGAAATATTATAGGCTAGACTCAAAAAGACACACAGTAGTTCAGACTGAATTCACTTTGCCTGTCGGGATCTATGTATATTGTTGCACTCCACTGCTCCTTTTCTTGAGCATTGGCTGAATGGTGCAATGGTACCTAGTAAAATCCTGTTCTAGACAAGAAAATTTATATGTGTCTCCCTCTTGGTTGAGATTGCCCCCCACCCTTCTGCAATGCAAAACATACACCTCTAATAAGAAAGAAGGAAAAGGAAAATAAAGATGTGTGTTGCACATACATAGGAGATGTAGTTGAACATTTCGCGCACGATCTAATCATTACTATAATGTGCTATGATGTGCAAGTAATTAGATACTAGCCTTAGATGAACCCATATACCATGCTTCAGAATTTTACTAAGGGGAGAACATGGAATCAATAAGCAATTGGAGGCATCCCGGCTGTGAAATCTCCTCTCTACCTGACGGAAAACTTGCCAGGTGGTCAACTGCCTCCTGTGCTTTGGCGTTGGCCTGTCGGCCTTCTGTCTCAAAAAGAAAAAAGAAAAAAGAAAAGCAATTGGAGGCTTGCACTCACAAGTGCTACTGAGAGCATCAATTTTGCATGAAGATGCCTATAAGAACCAACCCTTGATGGTAGGCACATGAAAAATATTGGCCTTTGTTACCACTAGGTGAATTTTTTTGCTGTATTGGTGGCTTTTCAATAAAGTAATTATGACTTGTGAAACTCATAACACGTGCATATCACTGGTGTTGCTTATGATTTGCCTGGTTTATCTTAAGAGCATCTTCATGCTAAAATAGCATAGCAATCACAGACGTTATAAATAAGTTAACTTGATCAATTACACGGAAAGAAGCAGTGCACAACTGATGTAAGACTGTAAATATCTAGCTTCCTAAAATGGAAGGGAAGGTCCCAGGCTAGGCACGCAACTCCCATATAATATGCACCAGTGTTCCCATTTAAGCAGTGGGACACAATGGGTTTGATGCATTTAAAATATTATACAAAAAGTTACCTTCAAGTTTTCTAAATAGAAACAAACAAACTTTCTGAACATGCACTACACCGTTTATGGTATTTAGTGTCACTTACTATTGGGAGTTACACATTGCAACATTTTATTGTTAGTGCAGTTTTTGACCAAGTAAAGATGTTGTTGTTCTATAGTGCCCAAACAACCAATTTGACTTTTGTTGGTCAAATATGATATCTATAGTAAAAAGGTATAGCACAATGTAACTCCGTATAGTAAGTGACATTGAATACCATATACAATGTACTTAGTGAGTATAGTCTAGCCTAAGGCAAGCATGCCTTAATTGAGTACTCTAAGTTATACGCCTACTTCCTATAGGATATGAAGAAAGCAATTAGAGTGAGATGATTGCCAACTCCAAATCGTGACCTAAGCCACTTTCCTCGAAATGTTTAGAGCTCTTATGAATATCTTGTTCATTATCAAAGTCAAGGATTTTGTTGACATCAAATAAAAGCTTATGTTTAGGGTTTAAACCATTTTTCCATATCAAAATGAGTTTTTTTGATTTTGAATGTTTTTTGGGATTCTTCTAGTCAACAAGTACAATATTTTCTTTGAACCAAAACAAATTTCCTAACTTTGAATTATACTAAAATACAATATATATATATATCTTGGAAACCTGGCCACATAATAAGGGGACTTGCCTACCGGAGAGAAGGTCCTTACCCAACCAATTAGAGCCCCTGAAATGTAGAAACACGGGCTTCGCCCAAGGTGCTTTCCCTTTTGGGTAATAAGGCCACGATTTTGGCCTACAATAGCTGGGAAAATGTCTCAATGTGTAAAGGGAATCTTAACTCTAAGCTTCTTCCTGCTCTTTATAAGGAAGGGATTAGGTATATTTTGGGTTCAGCACCAGTGTGTTTTGCATGCATGGAGTACCGGTGAAGATTTCTTCTTTGGTGAACTGTACAGTCATTTGTACCAATAACTGGGGATATGACAGGGTTATTGCATCAACAAACTATATTTCTTCTCATGCATTTGATTATTTTGGGAATTCCAAATAGATTCCATTACAGAGAAGCTTTACCCATTCTTACCATTTCTCACTGGTTCTTGCGCTTCAGAGATCAAACTATTTATGTGTACATCAACATTTAAACTTGAGTGCCATGAACAACCTATGACTTCATCTCAATTGCTTGTTATTTTGTTTTATTTGAGTCAAAAGCCAAAGGCCAAAATCCGTTCTCCCTTGGACATGCAGACATGGCCCTGGAACGCATCAACTTTTGCTTAATTTGACAGGGTATCCAACATACTGGATGCAGAGCTGAGAGTGGCAACATGAAGAGCTTCCGATTTTGATGATCTCGAGGGGTCAGGTACTAGATTAGTGATATTCATCACAATTAAGCTTAAATTTGCAGCATGACAACAATGCAATGCACTGCAATGCATTTCATGCTTGGACATTAGATTCTTTTTTTGGGGATCCAACAGATCAGAAGAACTTTCCGATCAGGCTGGGTACATGGAATCGTGGATATGAGTATGGAGTAGAGAGGTGGCATTGATGATAAATAAAGCGGGTTAATGCACATGGAAAACCGGTTGGTTTCCTAACACCTACTGAGGGGTAATAGTAAAAACATGCCCTCCTAAAGGTTAGATGATGATTCATCTCAATTTAAGTTTGTTGGATTAATTTGGAACTTGGATCCCAATCTAGGGTTTATTTTACTAAAATAAGTATTATTGGGCTCTACAATAATATTTAGCATTTTCATCTTCCCTTCCCTCATTGCGCCTTTATGCCGAATAGGTGTTGTGAACAATCACCCATGGAAAACATGATGGAGGAAGGAGATGTGTAGAAGAAGCTCAAGAAAGGCTGGAGGGCAAAGGAGCATGTGTGCACATGACATTGACACCGAATCCATTGTGCATGAGATTAGGCAATGCATGGTACAAATAGGTGGGTTGTTAGCTGGGGGAGAGAGAGAAAGAGAGAATCACTATACTGTTCATGATATTTATTATCACTTGCTTATTGATCACTCACCCTATTATGAGGTCTATGTATAGGTTACACCAATGACCAACATCTTGACCAATATTGTAACCACGTGACACTTGACATTCTAACTGTGCTTACAAGTATATTGGCATTAGTATACTCAACAAAATATACTCATTAAAATACTTATTATTAGTGAACAAGTTGATCATAAGTGTAAACACATGGTACTTGGAAATTAGTAGGATGACCAAATTTCTTCCTCTTTCATACTAAAATGTAAACACATGACATTTGCCATTGATATTTTCAATATTATCTTCCTCTTGCATACTGAAAAGTATAATTATTATCTTAAGTACTCCAATGTGCTACACTAAATGTCATATTGTTAAATCATTCACTATAGAATTACTTATATTGACAAATAGTGTCATGTTGATAAGTAGCGGACATGACATTTATGGACCTCTAAACACCTCATTGGACCCTTCACAAATATTGTACATGACACTAAATACCACAAACAATGTAGTAGAAAAGTGAGCCAAACAACATGCTTGTAAAACTGACTTGTCAAATCTTGATTGCTCATAGATTGTCTCAAACTTGTTGTTTAGAACCCAACGTTTGAAACATGTTATTTGGCTACCACTTTTTTTGTCACACTGTTCATCTCAATTAGTGGGAATTGTCAAATAGTGTGTGTGATAAATGAGTGAAGGTGATACTAGATTTCTTTGCGCTATGAAATTAATGCCACCAGAAGATCTAGGAAGCATTGTTCATCCTAACACTAGTCACTGGAAATACTATTCATAGCATCACTATTCATTGATAGTACCAGCACTATTCATTGAAAAACACGTCTTTGCATATATATATAGTTTCACTCTACAAACACCTTAGAATACACACTAATTTTCTTGAAATGTTTGGAAAATGTGCATGTATTCATGAATTTGATATCACTAGGCAAAATTTCCAACACTCACTAATTTTGAGACTTGGCATTGTAATGCGCGTTTGTTTCGGGAATTAGTACCACACGCACTAATTAGGACAATCGGTGTGGTGTAGTGTATTGCTCGCTCGCTCGCTGCATGTTATCCCACGCACAACTTATCCCTAGCTTTCGTGCTCCGGCCCCATGTCATCCATGGGCTGGGCTGGGCTGGTGTTTGCTGCCCTTGCCCCTGCGCCTGCCCCACCTCCTCACCTTATACCTGGCCTTACCCAGCTACCAGCAGCTTGCGTTGCTGCTGCTGGCTGTGCTGCTAAGCCCTGGCCCGCTTCCAGCTTCCCCCCTGAGGAGCTTCGTGTGTCGGAAAACCACTTTTTTGAGGTCACTTCCAAGGCAAGCACAGCAGAAACAGCAGGAGCGGGGCGGGGCGGGGCGGGGCGGGCTAGCAGCTAGCTAGCCTGCTGAGCCTGCCAGGGGCGATGTGCCAGAGAGATGCGCTCACCCCTTGCCGGACAGTGAGTTACACTGGCCTCCGGCCTCCTCAGTCCTCATCAGCCTGCTGCTCCTGCTGCTGTTGCTGTGGATTCGGCAGAGGGGGCTGGGCTTTCATGGCCGTAGACGGACCTAGAAATGGGGTAGTTATGACTTCAGCAGTGACTCTCGGGTTTTGGCCCACCCAAGAATTCAGCCTGGGGAGGAGCTTGTAGCTGCTGGCCCAGCGGTTATGGTAGTTTTGGTGTGCAGATCGGTGGGTGTGTTGGGTGGGGACAGTCCCTGGGATGTGAATTTGGGGGTTTGGAGTGGCGAGGTGGAGGGAAAGAGTGAGGAGTCTAGTGATAGTGATAGTGCGGTGCGGTGAGGTGAGTTGCAGTGCTAGAGGACGAGTTGGTTGATATGGGGATTGTGTCGTGGGAATTGAAGATCTGGTTGGGTGGTGGAAGAAGAAGTTCATGACGACGATGGAAGCGTTTAGCGCCGTGTCGCTGGGAACCTCACTTAGTTAGTTTACTTGGACTCGCACTTGGAGTGACATGGTTGTGCAGACGCTCTTCAGACTCTCTTCCTTTCCACCGCACCCTTGGATGGATCGTTGGTCACTTTGGAAAGATTCATTTGGTAGAGGACACGTAGACTGTGAGGCTTTTGAAACAGGTTGAATATTGCCGTGGATTTGGTAGGAAAGGTTCCCTCTTTCTTGGACGTGGTCGCTGCGAGGGACTAGAGCTTTGCCCGGACCTTGCAATTTCGACTGGATCTTCTTCTTCGGAGTATACTGTTTCATGGGCAGGGGAGGGGAGGCGCACTCACTTTGGGACAGACAGGGTTTTGCTGGGGTGTTGTTGGTGAGGCCTTATCGCTGGAGTTGCATTTGAGTGTGTGTGTGTGTGTGAGAGAGAGAGAGAGAGTCATACTCGCAGTGGAAATATTGTAGGCGACGTGTTTCCAGCACCTTAATGCGTGTTGCTGTTGAATGGGAGCAGATCTCGTTGGCTTCAAACTTTGGGGAGTTGCAGTGGGATGCTGCTGCAGCTCCAGGGCTGACTTGCTATGAAGATCAAGGAGGTTGGCAGAAGTTGGTTTGTGTAGGGAAAACATTTGTTGCAAGGAAGTGTGGTCCCAGCTGTTGTGTGTGTGTGTGTGCCCCCAGCGGCCACTGGCGGCAGCATATGCTTGTATGGAAATCTATTACAGAAACACGGGATGTTGATAGTACCGAAACCTTTGGAAATTTCAGCTCGAAATGGTGAGGTGGAGGCCTCCCGTGTTCCTTCTCCCAACCCTGGCTGGCAATAGGAGCTCGAAAGGTTTGTTCTCCTGCTGCACTGACTTGACCGATTGAGTGCTCTGTACACTTGGCAGGGTTTGCTACTCTCACAAACAGATGATCGAGGAGGGTGAACTAGGGGAATCCAGCCTCGCTTACTATTCAGCTTTGCTTTTTCCACCCAGCTACGAGTCACCCTTGTAGTTTCAATTAGCTTCACACTTTTACCACGCGACTAGCTCCCTATGGATCACATTTATGACGTCTCCTTCACGCGGTTGCCGAGTATATACGCAAATGAGTTGTTGTGCCTTTGACTAGACTGTACATTTTGAGTGAAGAGCGAAGGTAGTCTATCTGCCGAGGGAGGTAGTGCAACACACACGAAGGTTTCGGCGAGCGGACAATTTTCAGAGATACAGACACTTCCGACCAGCTTTGCAACATCAAGTGCAATTGTAAGTATTGCAAAGGGTTGAGGTCAGATCAGGAAATGCAAGAGGATGTGGAAGAAGTCGACGAAGAGGAAGTAGACAAAGAAGAGAATGCGAGGGCTAGTTATAACCCAAGCTGCGTGAGATCAGAATGGTAACCAGGAGCGATATTTCTAGGTCACGGAGCTTCTAGTCTGGTGGCACGAGATTAGTTTTGCTGGAAGAAGAGGTCATTTTGAAGAAGCAGGCGTAGGAATTTTAATGTGGGCTTCGAGGATCTGCTGGGAAAAAGGAGGACAAGAAGAAGCGAACAGCTGGGGCACTGATGAGTGCGCAGATTACATGGCCGCGGAGTGTGATTCACGCCAACATACAGCATGTGGCAACAGGCACCACCTGCCGCTGCTGGCTCATCTCCAAGTAGGCCGGCCGACAACTACCTCGATCCTTGTACTTCAAGGATTACCCCCAATTTCCACAGCGTCGGAAGGTACGCCTGCCTCTTGTCCTCAACTAACCCTTGTCTCGCAAACGTTAACACCTCCAGCAATAGTTCATTGAGCATCACTAACAAATAATCTCTTGATGCGTGGGCAAGAGCACATAACTAGGAACACTACTTATGGGTACTTGGGTACCTATTGGGAAGGAAGTACCTATGGGACACCGGCAATGATCTAAGACTATCCATTTTTCTCTTCCATTGGCATTCCGTTCCAGCAATGCAGACTCAACCATTGCTATAGTGGAAAAGTCACTGGTTAAGGACACCCTTTGCATTATGGCAGCGAGACTGCATCTGAAAGTATTATTAGATAGTCTTCTGGGCGTGCAAATCTCGTGTACCATTTACATTACACAACTAAAGTTCTTCCCATGTCCTAAGTTTCCCGGAAATCTAGAGCACCTCAACGTGGAGCTCGTGGGAGTTTGAGCTGCTATAGTGGACTTTAATGCTGCAGCTGCATTGCAATCTCCAAACCGTCAGGTTGTGTAGAAGCAGCAACTCAACCAACTTAGTGTCATTCAGTTATTACACAATAACTTCGTCTTCCACATGTCTGATAAGCTTCACGAGTTAGGACCTTGATAGCTGAGCTGCAATGGTGACCCGTAAACCAACATTACGTGAGCTTGATCTGTATTGGAAACACTAAATATGCATAGATAGGAGCGTACGTATGGTGGCGGGATCTTTTTCGAGGACAGGACAGCACGACATCCGTACTTTCTCGATGTAGGACGAGTTGTGAGGGCTCGCTCGCAGCTACATACCTGCGAAGTAATGCAAGCTGATTGATTTCAAATGGCTTCGGCTTGATCGGGTATTGAAAATGGCATGGCACTTGTAGTGTCCGCTCACTTCAACGTGGACTAGGAATTCGTCGTTTCTTACGTTTGGGTTACATTCTTAGTGACTGAGGGCTATATCCTGCATTGCCTGATCTGCGGTCTTAGCAGGCTTCGAGTCATGAAAAAGAGAGAATGTGGACGATCTCTTGCTTGACCAAGCCAATAGAAGCTTACAAGGTGTTCAGAAGAGACCTTTCGTTCGCCGGTGAACCTCCTGTGAGGTCTTGACATTTCATTGTCAAGTATCTAGAACACCAATCACTCGGTTGTTCATCCGCTTCAATATGCACAAGGTCACATGAGACCTTTTGATGTTTGAGCTTCGTATACCAACATGCTTTGATAGTGAACTTTACCCAGGATGGGTGACAGGTTCGAACTAGACAAGAGTGGCAAAGAGGATATTCGAGTTTTTAAGAATCGATTTCCATTTGCTGTCTTGTAGAAATCCTCTGGGTGAGCCTTCGTTGCAATGCTGGTTACGGTGCTGTGCCTTAGAGATCATCGCCTTACAGCTGAGTGACTTGACCTTGTAGGTATTCCGATGGCGGAAGTGATATGCTCCAGATTTCGAGGGTAATGTACTTGTAACTTTAGTTGAGTAAAATGTTCGAAAGAAGTGGGACATGAACACTTCCTTTTGGTCAGAGATGTGACCTGAAGTACCGACTTATCCTTTGCACGTACAAGCGTTCAGATGATTAGATTCTAAAAAGCTTCAGATTCTGCTACTGTTCAACGTGTAGCTTTGAGCAGGTTTTTCGAATATACATGAACAATATTGTCGACAAAGTTGACCAAGCAATGATGGACGAACAAACCCTAGCCCTTTCCAGGCTTTTTAAATGTTGAGATTAAATTATTCCTTGTCTTTCATCAATGCATCTGATGCCCAAGTCTACATTCGTATCAGCCTTGACCGATACCTCCTTTGGGTATTCTTGGGGTGCAGTTTGCCTCATCCTTTGTCATTCACGTGTGCTCACCAGTCACAGAAAGTGGTGAGACCAGTCCTAGTTGTATAATTAAACCCGAGTGTGCAGTATTGTATGTAGTGATGTAAGAACTTGGTAATCTCTCGAGAAACATGTGACTAAGAAGCATGTAATCCAGATCGAAAGCGAATGGAAAACTGCAGCCAGTACACCAGCTGGGAAGTAGCAAAGTAGTTTGCAGTGCCGGAGATTCCCATAGCGGAGGCGATGAACAAGAGGAGCTGCTGCAGCAATGCCGGAGCTTGACAGCCAGGAACATTGAACACGGTACTCCTGCTTCTTCCACTAGCAATATCGTTGGTGAAGAAGCGGTTGAGGAGGAGGGTAGGACCTGTAGCTGCTTCATGCCCCGAGTGCCAATCTGGAGCACATCGAGATCATTGCACCAGCATCCTGAGCACAAGTGTAGAGCCGTTCAATGTGTGAAGGAGGAAACGGGGCAGCTTGATGACATGCAGACCCAAAGCTCGCTCGAGGACCGCAGCAGTGTTGTGGAGTCATTCAATACAATTAATAGCATCAACACGCATCGCAGTGCTGGGGAGACTGCATTGTTCCGGAACTACTGGTCCCAACCCAAGAAAAGAAAGACCCCTGACTACTACTCCGGTACCACCGATGTAAGCGACGCAGCCACTCCTCCCCAACCCCATGAATGTCCCACAAGGAGGAAATTACTTGCCAATTTAGAATCTGACATCATAATTTTCGGCCAGGTGATTGAGGCGGCCATCCCCTACTCCCCCCACACCACTACTGACTCAGATCTCACCTCGGAGATGATGGCTGATCAAGAGAGCTCCAAATCCAGCACTGAGGAGGAAGCTGGCTCTCATGCGGCTCAGGAATTGAGCACTTCTGCTGCTCCCCCTGAATCCCGATCCCACCATGACTTCTTCCTCGGACCAGCAATGGTTGTACCCGAGCTGCAAAACTCAGGATCGGTTGAAGAGAGCTCCCAAATGAGAGGTGGACCTTCGGAAAGACAGTTTTACCCACCCGTAGCAGTTCTCCCATCGAGGGTTATATCCGGTGATCTTCAGAGATACGATGCAGATATTGAACCCACAACTCAACTGGAGCTAGACATGCAAATCGCCACTCATCAAGCCCAACAACCTGGGGCCTCAGGTGGCTCAGGCGCATCTGTATCAAAACAAATTAGAAGCTTGGATGAGCCTCCAGGGACTGAAGATTGGTTGCAGCTTGGACTAGGGGGTACCTCCAAAACCATGCCCAGTAGCGCTAGTAGAAGTGTGGTACCCGAATTTGAGATTTTTAAAGCCCCAGTAAGCAGATCACCTAGCACACCTTCACGTGTTCTTTCTTCAGGTCCCACTCAGAGATTGGGGCAACAACCACTTGACCCTGCCCAACTTATCAGCATTCCTTTTTCTCTCTCGCCTGCGCCACCTCAAGGGCAACAAAGCTCCAGTAGTTTCCTTAGAGATCCTATAAGTTTACAGGCTCGTAGTCATCAGCTAGCAGGCTTCGGAGCATCAAATGCACCTAGCTCTCCGAGCTGGTCTGAACCACAATATTACGGAGGTCAATACCCTGGACCACCTGGTAGCAGCAGTAGAGCAGCTCCCCCCATCCCTGGTACCACCAGCTTCCTATCCTTGGCTGCTGCCAATCCAGCTGAGACATTTCGACAAAGAGATTCACAAAGAGAACACACTCAGTGGAGTAGTCATGGCAGGGATCCATATCTCCATCCCTCGTCAATACCTGCGCCCTCCATGGAGTTTCCATTTCCGGAGAGGGGTCCTCCTCAGGATCACTTGCAGGCTTCTCGGATGGCTGGTAGACCGCAACTTGGTTACAGTCCAGGCCCGTCCACCCAAAGATTGGACTTCGCTAATCTGATACAAGGCTTCCCCAGATTCCCTTCTAATGAAACGGGAGTACCGTCCCAGCAGAGGGGCCAGGCCCAAGGAGCCAGTTCCCACCAGGAGCAGAGGACAGGAAGGCTCCCTTGGCTGCCTGAAGTGACAAGCGCTTCAGAGACCATCCAGCTGCCCCCAACTAGAGGCAGCTTTGCAAGCAGGGCAGGAGCAGCTGTACCTGGGTTGCAGAATATTGCGGCCATACAGCATCAGGGTTCTTGGGAGCGCCTTCTGGACCGAGTGGGTCCAAACTTCCCACAACAACCACTTGGAGGTGAGAGCGAGTTCAATCAAGAATCTGTGAACTTGGCTTACAAACGCAAGCTCGACCAAATCTCTGGGACGGTTCCCTCATGGATGTCCAAGGTATGCAGATTCAGTTACTTCAGCCTATTTCCTCACTTGTAAAAGCTTGGATTCAGCCGGTGTTTTCTATAAGGCTTCTGAGGCCATGTTGAACTAAGTACCTATTGCCTCATTTATGTCATAGGACCTTGAGGAATCAGTTGGCAGATTAATTCTCTCATCACTTCCTGCAGACCGTTTCGTATTTGGCTGAACTTGCATTCGGAGATAATCTGTAAGCATAGTTTCTAAAAGAAGTTGGTACCTTGAGTCTGGTAATACCTTTGTCATTATGACTACTGATTTTTGCAGTGAGAGCCACAGATTATTTCCTACTGAATAATCTAACCTCCCCTGCATTGTAAGTCTTGGCCCTCTCTGATATAAGTAGGAACTGTTTTGTATAGAGATCAATTGGCAGCATTCACCAAGTTTCTTTGTTGATCACCTTTGATGAGCATTCAAACCATTACCTTAAATGGATTGAAACTCCATGAAATTTGCGTTTTATTAAGTTCTGGCTACACCCCTGGTTCCTTTTATTGAAATGGTAAACATCCACAAGCAGCACATGGTCCAACGGCCTGAGCTATTACAGTAAGTTAGGCCAGATACTTGACATGTCATGACATGAGTGAAGACTCCGTCAGAAAGCTTTAAATAAGCCCACTGAGGTGTTGCAGTCCCACGCTTTGTGTCAGTTTGTTGTGAAATGAACATTCATTCGGTAGGTATTTGGACTCTCAGATTTTGAGGTACCTGCTCCAACTGAATGTTTTGTAGGATCAGCGTGGTATAAGAGCAGGATATGAAGGAGGGGGAGCTGGGCAACAAGCAAGGAAGGCGCAAAGACCCGAAGGCAGCTTCTTGCATCTCTCTCCTGGCAGCGGAAGGCCTGAAACCGTAGAGTATGACGTGGCTAGAACGGCTGCCACATCACACCTCCAAAGTCCAGCTGGCCTTTGGTTCAGATTACAACCAGGAGATCTGTATGCATTCCCTGCCCCCCACCTCCACCATTCTCTAATTAGCTTTTCCCTATAACTTCTCAAAGCTATACTAATGCATACCTCTTCAAACTTGTCATTGCAATCATAGTGGTTGCTTGGCGACAAATATGTAAACCTTCTGAATTATTGATGCATCTGCAGTAGAGTGTCATTGAATCCTTTGCAGTAAATTACGGCATCCACTCATTGAATAGAGGCTTGCAATATGGATGAGGAGGGTGTGATTCTTATCTGCTCCAGTTCATGAAATGTTATAGGAATGATTAGTTCCTCAGGTTGCACGCAAAGTAGACTTGTCAAAAACACAAGCAATGATGTTTCTGTTCTGTTTGCTCCCTTTGTCTATTAAGTTAGTTTGAAAAGCCTGTCGCCTCTGACATGACTGACATTTTATCACGAGAGAGAGAGAGAGAGAGAGAGAGAGAGAGCCTGAACACGTCATCTCTTAAAAGACATGTTAACCAATCACAGCTCATCTTGAATTGTGCAGTACTCAGACACTGGAACAGGGACCCAGAGGCTTCATACGAGTCATGTACGCTTCTTGACCTGGTCCCCTCATAAAAATTCACTTCTAGATGATTCTATATTTCCTGTTCTGTATGCACTGAAATTATTCAGCAAGTCAGATGCCTCAACGAAAGAATGAAGTGCGAAGGCAGTACTTGATTCTGAAGCATGCCGGTGTTTGTGGCAATATCAATGTGTAATATCTTCTTTGGCACAGAGTTTATAAAAATGCTTCTGAAGATGTGAATTTCAGCACTTAATGCACTGACTTGTTTCAATTGTGACCTACTTTGGCAGGGATGAGAGCACGCCCGTGTCTGTGGTGAAAAAGTACATAGCGAAGAAGCTGGGACTTGCAGATGACTCACAGGTACTGGCAAACGAGTAATCCAAAACTCATAAGTACAAACCCATAAGGGCACTCTCATCATACATGTGGTTGAAGTAGCTCATTTATTGCAGGGATTACTTGGAGGCGAGTGCTGAGGAAGTAAGACTCCATTGTTTCTACGACAAGCAAGTGCAACCAGGAAACAAGAAAATGGCATTCAGATGCCAGGACCATAGCTTAACTTGAATAACATTGGCACTGTCACTAATAATGTTGTTCTTGCTGTTACAAACAAGTAATCCAACACCCATAAGTACTTCCGTTTATGCCAAACACTCTCACCATAAATGTGAGTGAAGTAGCTCATCCATTGCAGTCATTACATATCTGTTACTCGGAGGCAAGCGCTGATCTTAGGAAGGAAGAAATTTTTTTTCCTACACTCAGGAGGGAGAACATGACATTCAAGATCCAGGACCATAGCCTAACTTGGAGTTAGGCACTGTCACTAAGAATATTGTTGTTGCTGTTACAAACTAGTAATCCTAAACCCATAGGTACATCCATATATGCTAAACACTCTCATCATAAATGTGGTTGAAGTAGCTCATCCATTGCAGGGGATTACACATCTGTTACTTGGAGGCAAGCGCTGGTGTCAGGAAGAGATTGTTTTCACGAAAAACAAGTGCATACAAAAATAAATGTGAATCCGGATCATAAACTAACTTGAATTTTTGGCACTATGATGTTGGTGTTGCAGGTAAGTATATCATGTAATGACCAAGAAGTGCAGCCCAGTCTGTCACTACAGCTTGTTCGAGACCAACTTTGGCAAGCAGGAAGCACTCCACCTCGAATATCGCCAACGCAAGCCACCTCTTCAAATGCACAAGACATGGACACACTCTCAAGACAAGGCTACGCCCGAGAAAATTCAGATGGCTCTTTTTCATCTCCCAAGGATGTGGTCATGGTGCTCACATACAGAACAACATCATCACAACAACATCAACCACCACCACGGTCACCCTCACCACCGGCCCCTAATTAGCCCATTCATTTGTAGTTGCAAACTAGTTTCTTCGTCACAAAAAGATCATTGGAAAAACAACTAGTCAGCAGGCCGGTGGATTTGAAGCTCAGAAGTGTCGATCTGCTCATGATGCCCAGTTGGTGTATTTTTTTTATATATTTTTTCCTTCTGAATTTTGTACTCATAGAATTGAGTGTTACATTTTCCTCCCAACCATAAGCGTGCAGGAGGTGGATACCCTTACTGAGAGGACTTATTCAAGCAACTTGCAGGACACTTACCCATTCAGTCTCAAAAAGTTCCTCTTGCTAAGGGTAAGTGGTCATGTAATTCACTGTCACCTGGGTGATGGCCCAGCCACCTAGCCTTGCAAAACTTGATGCAATTATTGCCATCTGTTCTTGCATCTACTCAAATTTAAAAATTAGTGCTCTCCCTGGAGAGTGTAAACAGAAGCATCTGCGTTCAGTGTCAGCACTAGATCCTTCAGGTTTGAGATGATGAGAAATCAATTGGGACTCAGCATGACCATTAAATTTTTTCCACCCCCCGTGGAAGACACTGACTTCTGCTTCACCAAGTTATGTTATCATGTATTGTGGATGATACTAGGACTTGTTGTTCACCCCTAGATTTCTTCACAGTTTTGCTCTTCACCTGTATCTCCTATTTAGATGTGCTTCAATCCAGCTACACTCAGTCTATAATTTTAGGTAGTGTGGATCAGTGTGCTAATTATGAGGGATTTTGTAATTTGCTGTGTGTAAACTCTTTGGTATACATCATCATTGTATGTACTCGCTTGTTGTCACACAAGGATTTCATTTAATTTAGTGACACTAAATCACATGCTCATTATTGTAGTTTGTGACCTCTGATGTCATCGGCTGCTTTCATCATGCCTCAACAGCTCCTCAGTAGGTTGTGACATTGCTCTGTGTTTCATTCTTGAAATTGACCTGGTAACATAGATGATTAGATTGTGAGGTCTACACTAGATATGATATTTAGTGTCACTTACTATTTGTAGTCACACATTCCTGTATCTTTTTGCTATTAATATAGTTTTAAAACCAAGTAAAGATGTTAAAGTTCTATAATGTCCAAACAACTAATTAGACATTTGTTTGCAAAAAATGAGATGTACAGTAAATAATCACAGCATTGCGTAATTCCAGATAGTAAGTGACACTAAATATCATATTTAGTGTAGTATATATTTCTACACCTTGTTAAATATCAGAACAATAAAGCATGGAGTTAACAATTGAAATGGTCCCACTTACAACATATATGACTACTTCAGTGATGACCATTTAGGCTTATGTCAACTACATGTAGTCCATCAACAAACCAAGTGTGTCCGAAATTGGGGCATTTGCACTCCTTGACAATATTATGCAACTGTATGAAACAAATTTAGAATTGAAGGATTTTAGTAAGGCTTCACAACATCAAAATAGAAGAAGATTGACACTTTGACTAAGTGTCAATACTGCCATTTGAATCAATATATTGGTTTCCTACTCATTGGAAAGCAACCTTTGAAGTTGAGATGATAGAGCACCATGTGCAAGCACAACAATGTGGAGAGCTCTTGATCCTTGCAAAGGTTTAAGTGAAAGCAATTCAAAACTATGTACTAACTCTGAAATTGTGGAAAAAAAATTATAAACATTTAAAAAAACATACTGAGTCACAAAGCCAAGTGATTTTTGTTGACAAAGCAATTTCAAAAAAAGTATACATCCTTTAGTCGACCGTGCAAGTGATGTGCATGTAGGTGATATCACTATATTCGTTAATTTGAGACTTTCTCTTGTCTCAAATTAATATATGGACCACAACAACATGGTCTAATGTTTGGGTCGTCCTACCTAAACCATCTTGATATGAGTTCTTAATTGGGTTCTTGATATGAACACCCGCTTCAAAGTATTTGCATCTTACAACATTCTCCAATATATGTGTGATTTTATCCATGTTCTTATATTTGTAACTGTCTCAAAATGCCGAAAAAGTCCCAAATTAACGAATATAGTGATTGATATGAACAAGTAATTTTCTAAATTTTTGTTGTAAAATAGGATAAAATAACATCAAATTGATGATTTTCTACATGATTTTTCTGATGATGCCCTCAATTTTATAATGAATTCTCATAATATAAAATTTACATCCGAAACCGGATGTACAGTAGCCATTTTCTTTTGAATATTAATTATCATGCTCATTTTCAAAGATCTCATATTGGTATTCTGTATTTGAGCACTTAACACACCCAAAAAGGGCACCATGAAAAACTTCCAATTTAAAAAACAATACGCTATTGCTTTTAAGCATTTGACCAAGATATTTATGGTTGTATACTGGAGCATTTTTTTGGTCCACTTTACCATGCTTGTGCAAAGGTTTGCCATGAGTGGTTAATAGTTGATGTTTTGGTGTTCTAATAGTAATTGGAAATGGAATGGAAATGCAGATGCTTGAAATTGATTCACAAGCTTCTTGGTGGTACTACAAAGTCATCCCACAATGCTCATCAATTAAACAGGCAATAGCCAGATCAGTGAGATCAGAAACATGATGTCCATCTTCAAGTTGAAAATCTTGGTGTCTAGTTACATAAAATAGAGCACCACCGCAAGCAAAGATAATCATGTGCTTTGATATCTATAGCACCTACTTGGTGTATACCCAATTTATAAGCAATTTTCACTATCTCATGTAGTGCATGTTACTATTTGGAGTCACGAGTGCTATAACTATTTAATGAGAATGTAACATTTTACCAAGCAAAGTCATTTATGTTTTACAATGTCCGAACAACCTATTGAACTTTCGTTCATAAAAGTTGAACTTCTGAGTAAGACGTTATTGCATTGTGTAATTCCAAATATTAATACGCACTAAATGGGATAACCAATGTAGCAGCCTGAATTGCATTGGTGTATTGAGTCAATGTTTCAGCCATGCAAATAAAATAAAATGAACTTTGATAGTTTTACTACCAACATGATGGAGGGTCCTTTCTTTCTAGAGTTTGTTGAATGGGTTTACCCTATTTGAGTCAACTCCTAAAAATATTGCCTACTTGTAGATAGGAGGGCTCTGTAACTAATAAAACATTGGCTCGAAAGGGTTTGTGTTGGAGGGATGTTTAATTTAGGGGGCTCAATTTATTAGTGGTTTATGGGTTCCTGGGGGTGTAAGGCAGTGCCTGGGGGGGGGTTGGGTGTGTTAGGGCATTCATGTAAGGTTGTGTGGGAGTGGAGGAATGAACATGCTAAGATTGTATGTATAAACATGGGAGTGCCCCAACCTAGTGCAAACTCATACTTAATCTGAGTCTGCACTAGGTTGGGACACTCCCATGCTTATATTCTCAAGACCCACATGAACGAATGCACGCTACTTAATAATGTTATCACGCAAACTTACTCACACATCCCAATTGAGTAGAACGTAGCCCTGGGTGCAAGCACGGTAAAGTGCACAGCTCTTGATCGTTGCTTAGGTTTAAGTGAAAGTGATCCAAAACAATATACTAACTTTGAATTTTATGAAATAAAAATTCATAAACATTTAGAAAACATATGAATCTACAAAGCCAAGCAATTTATGTTCACAAAAAACAATTTCAAACAACGTATATGTATTTTAAAAGACGGTGCAAGTGGTGGTGCAAGTGGGTGTCATTGAAAAGATAATTGTCAAAAACTTGTTTAAAATACAATTAGATTACATTAAATTGATGAATTTTTGAAAAGAAAATTACGATGACCTCAAGTTTATAATGAATTCAAGGAATATGAAAAGAAATTCCAAGTTCAAAATATTTAAGGTCATGAAATTTACGTTCAAAACTATATTTAGTCAGTTGCTTTTACGCATCACTTTTGATGATAGGTTTTGAAGATCTCATATTGATATTCTATATTTGAGTACCTAACTTAACAATAGAGGTCATCATGAAAAATAATCTATTTTAAACAACATTTTGCTACTACTTATAGGCGTTTGACCAAGAAAATCATGGCTTTCATATACCGGAGCACTTTTTTGGTCCACTTTACTATGCTTGCACCCTATTACATAACCCTAGATATTCAAGTGAAATTTTGAATTTTGATTCTTGTTCAAATGTCCAAACTTCTAGAACAACATTGAATTCCATGTTGCCTCCAATCAATGTAACAGACTGTAACGGAATGCACCTCGTTGACTTGCAAACAAATGAGATTTGTAAATAATGAATTTTCTTACCACATAAATTTCAACCCTTTGAAAAGATACGTGGTAAACTTTAAAATACAGCATTTGAGTGTCACTCCTATGTCACTCTATGTTACTTACATATCAACCAGTGATAGGGGTTTATAATCGCAATGAGGATAGGTACCTGTGTGAGGGTATGTTTAAATTATAGTGGGTCATAATAATATATAGGTGTAAAAGGTGTAGTTTGAAACGATTCTAATCTTGTCTAGTAAGTTGCTCGAGATAAATTAACCACTACTTGTCTTATGTAGTGGTATTCCTCATGTACTCCCATTGTCACCAAGGATCCTTGATTATGTACCTATGCAACTAATAGTACTAAGAAACGTACATGAGTCTATCTAAAATCTATGTCTATTAAGAAAAAATATCTTCAACATAGTTTTTCTTAAGCATTTAGTGGACACTCCACAAAACTTGCAGAAGAACATAATTCATGAAAATACATTGAAGAAATTTGAAAGCAATCCTCAAGCAATCAATAAGATTCTTCTTCAATCACTACCAAGCCCTCACATTTCTTCAAGCTCTCCACATAGCACATTTGATCGTAAGGGATATCGCTACCTCCATGCCACACCAACAACAAAACATCAAAATTGCATCTCCACTCCGGTGTCCAAAATAGTACCCACAAGGTTGCGAAAACAAAGTTGCTATTAAAAAAAAGTTTAAGCCCTATCAATGAACTCTAGCTTGAATGGACCAATGACAGATGATGACAAGAGATGATGATCGAATGAATAAAAATGGATGAAAGTAGCACTATCATCTTTTTGTTAATTTTACCTATAAACTTTAGCACTCCTTTGCATACATCTACCTCTAATATAAACTCTAAATGATTTTTATTTGTACACACTAGAGAAATTACAATATTTCACTCTTATGTACATTTTGTACGCTACTATCTCAAACATCAATACCTCGTTTTCTCGGGGCAATCACACCCCCTTACGTTTTGTAACCAGGTGCGAACAAAGTTTGCTACCCCTATTTTATATGCCATAGATAATTTTAAAAATTATGATATTTTTTCTACATATACATAACCATTGATAATATCTTTTGTATATATTTTTTGAAATTTTTAGTCATCTTCGTTTTTGTAATAATTGTTTTAGTTCAATTCTGCATCATTCTAGTTAGAAACAATACGTTATATATATGTTATATATATATATCATCAAATTTGGTTACCATTTTTTACTATGCAATAGATACCGTGTATATTTACTCATGAAAAAAAAATTGATAAAATTTTGACCCATTTTGGTGATGCTTTAGCAAAAAAATAGAATATTTTTTGTTCGCACGTGGTGTTCAACTTGACAATGGAGTGCACCCCCAGGCTCGTTTTTCACTCACGTTAGTCCATATGTGGTATAAAGAATCGCCCCCTCCCCCCTCCCCGATAGCCTTGGGCATTGGAGTCTTCTTAAACAAACACACTTAGTTTTCGGCCGAAAACATGCTATTTGACTTTGATGCGGACCAAGAAAGTCGTCCCAATTTGATGGACAAAGCCAAACTTGCCCGACATTGGGGTATAATATGAACATTATTCTCTTGTGGAGTATTAGGGATTGCTATCATTGACTTCACCTCCTTTGATCTTTCAGTAACCAATCAGTGCCTGCCACATAGGAATCCTCATGGATGATAGGAGGACTATGTGTCTTGTTTTGTCATCCATCCAATAGAAAATGTGGATTAAAATTTGACAAGTTCTTTTTGGACACATGTGATATAATCGGAATAGTCCAACTTTTGCCATGTCATGCTGTGCAAAGATGAGATCATAGTTGATTTCTATAGATGTATCTTATGTGTTCCAAAGCTTATCATTGTTACCATCACATCCATTCTAAGCGGATGAAAATCGTCCACACCGGAAATGAGTAGCTTACTAATTCACGTGTGAAGGAGCAAAGCAACTCTCCACTTTCATGTTTGCTAAAAGAAAAGCAAAAAGAAAATATCCAACTTGGCCAACTGTATGCATACCATATAATAAGTTGATAAGGCATGTTGGCCTTGTATGGTTCATCTTCTTCATAGGAACCTATATTTGAGTGGTATATGAATGAGACGTGTAGTCACGGTCACCCAAAAATAGGGCGTGTTTAAATTAGAATACGTAACATTACTCAGCAGAGTAAGGATCTTCCTAGTCACCATGTTGACACTATAGCATGGAGTATCAAAATTTGCAAGATGTTGTGATTACAAGGCCGAGGCGTCCATAGTCAACCAAGTCCATTTAACTGCTCACTAGGGCACTTGTAATGTTGATATGGATGAGATTTACATTTGTTAGGCCAACGAACTTTAGGGTTCATGTGGTTACCGCCAAACAAAGGGCGGCTTGTGACTGAACACCCTCATAAGAGTTTTGACAACTATTGTAGCCAAGAATTAGCATTTAGTTGAGTGGTTATGGGTTAACCTATAGATTGACTGTGTGTTCTAGTGAACTTTACTGCTTCAAAATTTGTAGCAATATCCATATTCATGAATTTTATAATGAAAAATTGCATTCTCCTTAGAATTTTTTTCTCTTTGCAAGAAATATAATCCCCCACTATGACTCCTCCTAAAAAGATGCACACTCTCTTATTTTATCGGTCATAGATGCCTCAACCTTACTCCTAGGATTTTGTGGCCCACTCATTTGAAGGCTATGTGTAGACAAATGTTATGTAGACTATGTGGAGTTGGACATACCTACAAGATAAGTGGACCTAATTTGATTACTCATCTTTAAAAGATACTTTTATTTAAATGGTGTGTGGTTAAGTGTGGATCTAAGAAAGACACAAAAAATCATGTGTTTAATAAAGATTGGACAACGTGCTCAAAATTTGTTGACCGTTTTAGACTCAATAGTCAACGTAAGTGGGAGAGGGGGGGAACCTATATGACCATTTATTGGAAATGGGACTCTTCTCTATGATATTGAATAAGATATTTATAGGAGCTCCCAAATCATGAGGAAAATGATGATGGCTACGATTTGGATTTGGTACAGTAAGGTGCCTCATGGGTCATCTTTTTTCATGTTGAACTAGAATATCCATGTGGGTCTCGAGTGGGTCTTGAGCAATTTAAGACTGCCATGTGGTAAAATTTCATAAATTGTTTATAAAAAGTTGAAGCACATAGCACTCTACAAAATTGAAACCACATCTCTTGCAAAAAGTGTGTGTTTCACATCCTTTGAGAAGTAGGTGAAGAGCTACAAGTGTTCGTTTAAGGCCCGCTTACCTTATGACACATGTAATAGTGCCACATTGGTTGTGAGCAAAGAAAGGCAAACAAGGTGCTACATATGTCAGGCTATGCCCATTAGATGAATTGATGATAGGTTGAAAATTGTTTTGTTGCAGTTTGATCTCCTCGTCTATAGCTCCCCCAATACTTTATTTTGAAAATGGGAGTTAACTTAAGTTTTATTAAGCTTTATCTAGTATCTTAAATAAATTCCTAGTTATCTAAGTTAGTTTAGTTCATCCACATTAGTTATCTAGTTTCCACATTCATATCATACATTCATTGGGGGTTGACTTATGGGTGAGGAAAAAGAAAGCCGTGGGCTCTACTCTAGAGCAAAGTCAACAAACCCTAAGACAGGGGCCTTGTTCCATAAATTGTCAATGTTTGATCTTGCATGTGTGTGACAGTGTGATATTTGTGTTAAAAGCCATCATAGTTCACACTACCACCAAATAGATCATTCTCAAGTAACTCTTCTCTTCCTAGGGCGGCAAGCAAGCCGAATGTGCCAAGTTCAAATTGCATTATTCCATATGAAACACGAAATCATGGGGGTTCGACACTTCATACCACGTATGACATGACTGCATCAATTGCAATGGACAGGGTGGATGCATGGTTGAGTGGACCAATACCGGACCATATCCATTTCTTGAAGTCCATATCCATTTTTTGTATATGCAATTGATTATTTTTAAATTTATTTTACACACATTCTTTGAAGCATATAAAACTCAAATCAAAAGAAAAAAATTGTAATACCTTCATTTTATATTTAGTTATAATATTTTGAAAAATTGATCAAAATTTGCTTTAAATATATAAATAATTCTAAAGACAATTAAGTATTTCTAAAGAGAAGCCCACCTAAAGCTTATAGATCTTAACACTCATAAAAAAACTTGCCTCCGCAAACCTCTATTATGGACCTATTATGGACTTCCAAAAATATGACCACATTCAGCCTCTTCAAAAGTCCATAACTATCATTTTGATAGCAATATTATTAAAAAATGCTTTAGCTCCAAACTATTCTATCTATACTACAACACATAGTGAGTCACTACCATAATAATGTAATCATATACTTATTGAAAAAGCTACATTCATAAAAATATTTACTGGTGACCATAGTCCATACTTTTACTTTAAAAGTCCCATATTCTTTATTTATAGAACAAAATTTAAAGACACAATTTTATTTGTAAAGACACTTAAGTTAACAAGCTATGCCCAAAGTTTCAAAATGATTTATCAGGTAGATTTTTTTTAATTCAACTTACAATACAAAGAGGTATCCTGAAAAATGGTTGTGACACGAAAAGTGGTCCACTCAACCATGCATTCACCCGACAAACACTCATCCATGCCCTAAATGATCATGGACAACTAGGAACCATATATCAAGGACTCACCAAACACATCTTAGCCAAATACGGAGGTTTACTACTTGGAAAACCCCACTTGGAAAAGAATGGTGTAGCAACTCACTATACACCACCCTCACACAAGAACACAAGAAAGTCCACAAAATACCTCAACAAACTCTATATGTACAACATCACTACCTTAACATAGATCTAAAATTCCAATCAAACAACCATAATCACCCCAAAGAATCTCGGGAAAAATAGAAACAAACCCCATGCTAAGCAAAGAAGCCCTTTAATGAGCCAACTTTATATCCCCGCCCCCTCCCCCCTTACCCCCACAACCATCAACCGCACACCCCATCTACATAACCCCACCAAACAACACCAACCAAATCAACCACAATAACACACCTTGCACCCTAGGCATGAAGATCCAAAGTAATCAACACCAACACCCAAAAAACTAAATGAGGTGCACAAACCATCAAAAGACATTACCTATGCTAATGGCAAACCGTCCAAACAAAAATCCTCAAATGGAGGAAAGAAACATAGCTATTCAACCATGACAATATCTTGTTGGACCACAACCTTTGCTTAATCAATTCAACAACACAACCTATACAACACAAACATGAGCAAAATACCAAAAATTCCTCAACCATGCCCAATCTAAAAAGTACTGATTTATAAGACCCCCACTAAACATCACAAACCTCACACTTATGACTCAAGAATGTAATATGCACAAAGACATTTTCACAAACAAGCCTACAATCCAAACACAAGGGCCACAATCACACATATACAATCAACAAGGCAACTAACTAGGATTGAAGTATATTTGGGTCTATGCATGAATTTTGGACAATTCCAACTGCCAATATGATGTATGTACTAGATTGCAAAACTACAAAAATATGGTGGTTGGTGAACATAGAACACAAAACAATTGAAGTTGTGGTTGTTGTGTTGTTGCTTTTGTTGTTGTCGTTTGATGTTTTTGTCCCCACAAGTGCACATCCCTTATTATTTGTGGACAAATGGTTTGTCCAAAAATACTTAAATGTCAATTAACTACATCATCTCATTCACCATTGAAAGAATGCAATGGCTAGTATGGAACAATTTCTCCCAATCAAACCTACCACAACTAACTGGCTTCCTACAAGAAAAGAAAAGAAAAAAAAGAAAAAAGGACGCCTGTATCATAATACCGGCATGAATGTGAGCCCGTTGGCCTTGTGCTGATCACAACATTCCGTGATGCAGCATAAGGTGTTTTGCCTCCTTTGGGAGGTGGGCTCTGGTGGTGTAGTAGTTAGCCTTTTGATAAATATGATAAAATTAGGGTGGGGGAACATGTGCTTGTTTGTTGTCTAGTTTTCTTTTGTTTAGGATTAGGTATGTGAGGTATTTGATGGCGTTTTGGTGTAGATCTTTCATGAGGGTTTTGATATTAGATTTAGGGATTTTAAGTTTGATCTATAGAGTGTTCGTGTATAGCTCCTCTTACTCCCGCCGTGATGGTAATGAGGGGGTTGGTCTTCCATCCATTGTTTTGTATGTTGGTAATTAGTGGGTCGTATTTGGTGTGCTTTTGGGTGGTGGCTTGTTCGGGGAATCTGTCGTGGCAGTATGTGAATTCTATGAGTTGGACTGTGCATGTGGGGGCTTCCTACAACCCCCCTCCACAAGACTTTGCTATAGAAATCCTATGGTTAGCACAATGATACATAACACTCCCCCCAAAGAAACACCCCGGAACCATCCACCCACACAACCAACATGACACAAGTCTCCAACCATCGTTTCACCATTTACTTGTAGAATCCATTAATATCACCCACTCGTACTACTCACCTCCCTTAACATGCCCAATGTTAATACAAATCTACAACTCACTACACATTGGAGACATCCTATTTGGCTCCATGGACCATGCCATACCCTGAAAATGGACAGGAATAGGCCCTCCTCAACTACAACACAACCATGGAGGCAATACACCATGCTAGAATGGTAGCCAAAGAAGGTGCCAACACAATAACCTTCCTCGTAATTAACCACAAACAATGGACCACACAATAAGTAAACATGAAGACAAACACACACTAGCAACAATCCCACCACACTTCATATTATACATTCCAACACCAAAATGGCCAAAATACTATCCTTGTACTGAGCTATTTCTCACCTCTATATTATGCATACACAACCAACAAAGCCCACCAATGACCCACCCCCCCCCCCCGGGCCACACACAAATATATATATTTAAAATTTTAAAATACACCCACACACTAAAAACTATCATTCAAGAGGCCTACAACCCCAACAAGGCCATAAAATTGACACCAACCAAATATAAGGTAAAATTCTCAAACACATGTGACATGGAAAACCACTCCTAAGGTCAATAACCTCCAAGACAAAAACCCCACAACATTATCATTACCTAATGACTACAACCTCATTTGCCCCCTCAAAAATACCCTCAACAATGTATATACACAAATGGCTCATTCATACCACCTTCCAAAACCATAGAAGGCCACATGATAGGAAACGTACCATGATCTGGTGTATATACCCCCAATAACAACCTCCAAATAGTAGATTGACCATGGGGAACAAGTGAGCCATGGCCATGTTCTGGTGGTGAACATTTGGAGGAGCTCTACAATGAACTTTTTTTCCATCAAGAGATGTTAGGCGCTCATCTTAATGAGCACCCTAGTTCTCAACTTTGCAATCTCCAGTCCAAGCTAGCTTGAATTTTCATCTTCTAGTATTGATGCCTCCCACAAAGTCAATGATGTGCCTTCTTGCACAGGCCAAATCTCAAAGATAGACAGGTTAGGCAAAACACCGTACTATATCTTACCTCTAATGCATTTGTTTTTGTCCTTGGGACAAAACCAAAATGTCTTCCTCACAATGGTCTTCGTGTTTTTGCCCTTTAACATACTATCATATCAAGGTGCATGAGTCCAACCACCAATTTTGGCCTTGCACCTTGATTTGGTTCTTGTCCAGATTGCGGCACACACAACACCTAAATTTTGGTTTGTATGTGCAATGTGCCCCCATAGTGATATGGGGCTTGGTCTCCGCAATCAATCCTTGAGATGGAGTATGAGGCAGTGGGCAAAGAATGTCTCTGCCGCCCTTTGAGATAGTAGAATTCACACTGTTAGGTCTATGGGATTTGTTCTCAGCACCTAAAGCATCTATCAACCTGCAGTTGCTACTCCCAAAGCGCTTCTCACCTTCTAAGTGAGGTTCCTTATCATGAAAAACTATGGCATATTTGTTGATCCCCTTTGCTATAACTACAAGTGAAAGTGGACGTCCAATTGCTCATAACAACAACTCCGACCTGTTTGGACCCCTCCCAATGACATCCTTCTCTAGGAACTCTGAATACCACGACCATTGAACAAAAGCACGTGCCATGTCATCCACAATTGCCTCAAACATATCAATGCCATTCTTCCTTGACATCGCATGCCATTGGTGGTGGATGGTCTCAATAAGATTACATGTAGGCATGTTGGCATCCTCTTACAAGGACATGTCTTGCACTCGGGGAGATCACTCCATTGTCAAGTTGAACACCACGTGTGAACAAAGTTTGCTACCCCTATATTACATGCCATAAATAATTTTAAATTTTATGATATTTTTCTACATATACACAACCATTGATGGTATCTTTTGTATATATTTTTGAAATTTTTAGTCATCTTCATTTTTGTAGCAATTTTTTTAGTTCAATTCTGCGTCATTCTAGTTAGAAACGGTATGTTTTATTAAAAAAACAAATCATCAAATTTAGTCACCATTTTTTACTATGTAACAAGTACCATTTATATCTACTCATGAAAAAAATTGATAAAATTGTGACCCATTTTGGTGATGTTTTTTACATTTTTTACATTTTTTACATGTAAAATGATCGCACGTGGTTGTTCAACTTTACAATGGAGTGATCTCCCCGAGGTCTTGCATGTAATCAATAATAAATCCTTAATTCAAGAAAAAAAATGGGAATATATGCAATGAAGGGCATAGAAATGGAATCACAACATAATATATGGAGCTAAATGTTTCACATACCGATCAAATGGTGGACCCCACTTAGCAAATTAGAAGTTCTAGAATTGGAGCCACTGCATCATCGCCTTCTCTCCCTCCTATGTACATGCACCTAAAATGTCCAACCGATCTTTCAACTTCCGACTATTGCAATCCCTTCGTCCATGGTTTTAGAGTGCTTCCAATGATAAACCAAGGAGTTGAAGTCATCGAGGTAACACGCTTGAACAGGGGCGTTGCCAACCTTGATTTTCAGGGTAGGCCCACTCGGGAAATCGAATTTTATCCAGTGCATACTTTTTCAAGAATTTTTTTTTTATCTAGTGCATATTTCCTCGGGTAAATCCCATTATATTTAGTGCACTTATTAGGACTTAGGATGTCTTGCTAAACCCGTTTTCGGGAGCATATTGTATCACAAAGGAATTCGAGTCTCTCCTGAGGCACGAGGAAGCGCCTTGTACTTATCGACCATGGCCTCGAAGTCATAGCTACCATCAAAACCAATTTCTCGCTCAATCAGAATGAGCAATATGTCCACCAACCGCTCCTCTGACATTGTAGAGCTTAAACGATTGAGGATCCGCTTCATCGTTGAGAATGATCGTTCCGGACTTGCAGAGGAGACGGGCAAGGTAATGGCAAGTTGGTATAGTTCATGCATCATGCTCAGATTAGGATGGTCACGAATCAAAAGTTGCAAAAAAAATTCCATAGACTTGAGCCCATTGAAAATTCCATGTTTGATGTACTCGCCAAATGTTGGGATCTCACGGGCTAGTTGTCATAGCTACACGGGGGGTTCACTTAGTGCATTTTAAGAACGACGTGTGGCATAATATAGGGAGAATTAAATTCGTTTGACATAAAATTTATAAAAGAATTCCAAATAATGAAGGGTCCATTAAAAGTAGACAATCCCATTACAAGTAAGATAGATAGGTATAAAATATGGGCCATTCCTTTTTTGTAAAAATAATATAGGGGCTGAGAATAAGGATCTCAAGATGTATGTTTAGTGGAATCAATTTTGTACACATGCCTCACGAGGGATGGATGAAAAATAACTCATCATTTACCAAAAAATGGATGAAATTGTAAGCCTAACCCTAACCCTCTTCCTGACACCTCTTGGTGGCTTCTAACCCTAACTCTCTTCCCGGCATCTCTCGGTGGCTTCTCTCCCTTCTCTTGGTGGCCTCTTATTTTTCATTTTTTCAGTGACTTCTCTACTCCGACATCATCATCTCCAACATGTATGTTCATTTCTAGTACCACTTCTTCATAGCACACACGTTTTATTCAATGCTGGAGTCTTTTGTGATTTGCATGTTGTCCCTGCCATATTTGCCCAACTGTTCAGTTTTCTTTATTTTGCGATCTTTTTGCGAGATCATGGTGACGTTGTCTTCAATCCAACTTCCATCTTTGGTCGCTCCAAGCTCTCTCTCATCGTGCAATCTCAACATCTTGTAGGTAGATTCTTGTAGGTATTCTTTATACCCTTTTCTTGCCATGCTTTTTTCCACCACTTGGGCATTGCATGCACTTTTAAATTAATTATTTTAATATAAAGGAATGTAGACTACAAAAAATTGCAATGACATGGGCATTATAAGTAATGGTAGGGTACAAAAAAATAGGCCATTTTAGAAAATTAAGTAATTATAGGGAGCTTTTAATTCATGCCTTGGAGGTAAATAGCCCCTAAACAAATACCCCTCTGCCGCACGTGGAGCACAAAAATCCTATAGAGTGACCCCCCCGTGTGCAGCTACCCATCCATTTTTCCACTACTGTCAGTAGCCACAGGCTTCCAATACAGGTGACCAAATGCCAAGATCATGGCAGAGTTATACTAGGAGAAGAAGGTCGGCATAAAATAACGAATCATTTTTTAGAACTTCCATGTTTGAATTGTTGAATCAATTTCGCAACTCGAGTAGGATATTGTCCAACACCATGTAGAACACATTCATGCGGTGCCAATCGAGGATGATGGTGGTGTCATTTATTATTCAAGGCCCATGTACCCATGTGCGAATTATCTTGTGTCTGTTTTTTCATGATGTCAATGCGATCAAGAACATGGATATTGCTCGCCTTGGCAAACTCTTTTGCCTTGTTATAAATCGCCGTCCAATTCGCATCGTCGTTGCGCAGGGCTTGAAGCTTATCGATGGTGGCCGCTACCTTGGTTGCTACATTCTCCAAGTCTTGTTGACGGCGTTGAAGAAGTTGGGATAGATCATGGGTAATTTCAAGGATTTTGATCATCAAAAACATCATCAACACAAACTCAAATGTCTCAATTTGCTTCACCAATCCAAACGCTTGCGCGATGTGCTTTGCATCTATGGCATCAACAACAATTGCCACAAAAGTTGTCATCAAGGTAGCAAATGTACGCTTAATGACGATAAGGGTGTGCACCCTATAGGACCACCACGTGTCGCCTACATGTTGAAGCTTCAATAGTTGGTAGGTTGCTCATCTACTCCTGCTTGGCATTATTAGTGGATTCATCAACGCACATAGCAAACACGCGAGTTTGATCACCATCATTTAGCTCATTCATGATCTTGTCACGAACTTAGTTAGCGATAATGTAAATCATCTCGTTTTGAGTCTGCACACATGTATATGTGTTGCGCTCAGAGAGGTTCTCAAACTATTTATTGTATTTGGGATCATCTTCCAATTTGAAGTGAAGCAACTCAAGAAAGTTGCCGCGGTTATTTCATGCTGAACTGTAGTACTTTTGGTGTCCTCAGAGAGGCAGTCCCCATTGGGCAAGCCAAAGTACTACATTGAAGATCAAATTCATTCCATTCCGATTGAGAATGCAATTGCGCCGGCGCTTGCTCTTTGCTTCAGCATCAACGAATGCCAACTACTCGTTGATGACACTATCTGTTGCATCCTTTTGCTACTTTCCAATTTTCAATATTTTGAGGTGGCGAGTCAATGAGCGTCTGAAGCGATATGTTTCTTATGTAGAAAGTAGAGTATTAGATTGCTCTTAGTCAATAGAAATATAATGGAAGAGGCATGAGGTTAGAATAAAGCTACCATGCTAGTCTGAAGAGGGATAAGAGTTTCCAAACACATGGCTTCGCATAGGGCCGCATTCGACACATATGAGGTAACTGTTCCACACAATGTGCATTTGGATGATAATAATGTCGTCGAAGCCAACGGAATGGGATCCACCGTCGTGGAAGCAATCATGAAAGGTAAAATCAACCACCTTCGTATCAAAGATGCGCTCCACGTGTCCAAATTGCATGCCAATTTGCTCTTGGTGAGCAAACTTATGTCGCACGGATTGAAGGTCTAATTCAGCCTAAACGAATGCATTGTAAAATCTTGCAACGGTGAAGCCATTGCAATTGTGCCATGTAAAGGTAACTTATATGAAATAAATTTTGTGAAAATGTACGAAGCGGATGCGGCCAACTTGGTGCAATCTCCAACAGAAAATGCCACGCTCGAGCTTTGGCACCACCGCCTTGGCCATTTGAATGTAAATGGTGTTCATACGCTCCAAAATATGGTGAATAACATGAACATTGAAAAAATTTCTTGCCTCTTATCCTCATTGCTTTACAAAACGTGTATTGAAGGCAAAGAATATAGGGTCGCATTTCCGAACGAGGAGGGGGAAGAGTGAGCGACCAAACCTTTGGAAATCATGCATTCCGATATGTGTGGCTCCATGCGGACCACATCCACAGGTGGTGCAAGACATTTCGTAATTTTTATTGATGATTTTTCAAAGAAGGTGTAGTTGTATTCGTTGAAATCCAAAAGAGAGTATTTTGAGAGGTTCAAGGAGTTCAAAGAACTTGTCGATACGCAATCGGAACATAAAATCAAGGCGTTTCGGTCGGATAATGGCAGAGAATTCGTTTCCAAGGCATTTAAACATTTTTTTGAAGGATCATGGCGTCAAGAAGAAAATGTCCACCCCGTATATGTTTTAACAAAATGAAACGGTGGAGCGTGCGAATCGCACTATCGTGGAGATGGCAAGGAGCATGCTTCATGCTCAAAACCTTGACAAATTATTTTGGACGGAAGCAGTGGCTAATACGATTTATACATGAAACCAATGTCTAACGAGGGCATTGGACTCCATTGCGTCTGAGGATGCGTGGAGCGGAAGAAGACCTTGCATTGTACACATACGTATGTTCGGATGCATTGCCTACGTAATTGTGCCGGATGGAAAGAGAAGTAAGTTCAATGCAAACAACACAAAATGTTTGTTTTTGGGTTATTATGAGGGAACTTAGGCCTATAGGCTAATGTGTTTATAAACTAAAAAAATCATAAAAAGTAGAGACGTGGTATTCATAAAGGATTGTATGAATGTTGAAAACGATTTGGATATGCGTCCAAGTGGGAGAAATGAAGGCCCTATGTTGGTTGTTGTGGACGAATCTTCCAAATCATCTTCATATAATGACGGTGAGGAGCCCGAGGAACAAGTGAGAGATCATTTGGTTGCAAATGAAAAAACAATCGAAATATCTAGGTATAATGACAACCGCGTTGAGAGATTTGACAAAGATGAAAAATAATCTAAGAAGGAGCGGCGTCCGCCCGGAGAGTGGTGGAAGAATCATATTCTACCCTAACACGGTGAAAACTGAGCCAATATGATATTTTTGGATGATCATTTTGAATTTGTACAAAGTGTTGAGATCCGAATATGCAAGCAAGGGGGAGATCGCAATGCAAGAGGAGTACGACTTGCCCATGGCCAACGGTATGTGGAAATTGACCAACCTTCCAAAGGATCACAAAAGTGTAAGATACAAATGAGTGTTCCGTACCAAGAATGATGCATTGGGTGAAATTATTAGGTATAAAGCATGATTAGTAGCAAAGGGATATTCTCAAGTGGCCAGAGTAGATTTCAACGAGATCTTTGCTCCTTTGGCCAAGTTTATCATAATTAGATGCATTCTCGTGCTATGAACGGCTATGGATTAGAAGATCCACCAAATGAACATAAATGCAGTATTTTTTTATGGAATATTGGATATGAAGATTTATATGGATCAGCCGGAGGATTTCGTACAAGAGGGGAATAAATATTTTGTGTGCAAACTCAAGAAAATTTTATACGGGCTCAAGCAATCGCCAAGGGCATGGTACCACCGTATCCATTTATTTTTCATTAACAAGGATTTTTGTAAGAGCCAAGCAGATCATTCGTTGTACGTCAAACAAATGGATGAGCATTTGTTGGGGGCAATCCTCCATATAGATGATTTGATCATATTGGCAAACAATATAATTCAATTGAAGTGGCTCAAATCGGAACTTAAGAAGGAATTTGAGATGAACGATATCAGATAATTACATTGATGCAAGACTTCAGGAAATTACTGATGAGTTTATAGAGGAATCTATAGAATATACGTCGAATATATTTAGAATAACTTAAGAAAAACCAAAAGATGTCAACATGTAACTGGTTGGACTTGGAAACACTAGGATCTTGATTGATTGTGCCCAAAATCTCTTCGGACATTGTTCCCACTTTTAAACTCATAGTGGATGTGTGTGCACACCAAACATCACACTAAATATTGTATTTAGTGTCACTTGCTATTTGGAATTACGCAATGTTATAATTGTTTACCGTATATCTCAATTGATGTCAACAAAGGTCAAATTGGTTGTTTGGACATTATAGAACATTAACATCTTTACTTGGTAAAAATTTACATAAATAGTATAAAAAATAGTGTTGTGTAACTCCAAGTAGTAAGTGACACTAAATGCAATATTAGTGTAGACTTCCAATTCCAACACAAGGCGCTTAAGGTAATAAGCAGATTGAGAGGCTGATCATACTAGCCACTTCTGGCACCATCCATCGGCATCTCCGGCTCTATGGTATCCTAGCCTATTACCGATATGTGACCTTAAACCGAGCTCTAGGGAACAAATTAGAAATAATGTTCCCTAGGTAGATGACATGTCCCTAGCTCAACTAACCTCACATTAATGCATTTAATGACGTGGAGGGAGAGAGAGAGGGGGAGGAGAGAGAGGGGGAAGGAGGAAGGAGGAGGAGGAGGCCCATAGGTCTCGGTTCAAGGCACATGAGACCTTGCCACAACGTGTTGGATGAGATTAGTTGTTCGTTTAGGATGTCTCTTGACATAGTAAGGTCAAAGTCAGTCTACGGTTCTCGAACATGTTCATAAAGATAATTATAGAATGCTCATAAGTTGTATTAGCATTGACGTCAAACTTCTTTGGGTCTATCATAAGATACTCTAGGGAACATCTTTAAAAAATCATATTTAATTCAAAATTAATTTTAAAGAATTCCAAATTTTTGAAATAGACAAATATTTCATTTTACCTTGCATGAAAAATTTTAAATCGTTCATTACCATAGAAGAGGTCATTGTGAAAATTCACCAATGTGTAGCTCTCGGTCATAGGCTAGGATACCATAATAGTGTGAAAAGTGGTGGGCCAACATCTATATCTCAACATAATCCCCAGCAATTTCCCGGCTAGAACCGGACAGAAAACGTTGGTGTGATTGGGCCATGAGAGGCACCTCTTTCCTCAGCCACTTGTGGTTTCAATCTGACTTCACAAGTATTCGACAAACTTGTGGGCTTTCCCCAGCCTGAGAATCTCTACTGTTTTTTTATCATGATACTATCCACATAGTATTCATATAGGACAATGTTGCTGTCTACTTGCCTCGGAGTGGACTTGGACTGCAACATACGTAGTTTAATATATTGCAAGCAACCGCACGAGGGTGATGTTCAAACTGCCCTGACTCACATGGGCCCAAGAACTTAGATGTAACTTATTTACATTGGGTATATCCTACCAAGTCACGTCACTCTTGTGAATCTGGACAAGCATGTTCTGAAATTTTTGATGATTTTGTAGTCCAATATCCAGAAAACAACAGAAAATTATGGAAAGAGGGAATTATTGTATACAAGCGTACCTCTTATTCATCCAACACAAAAGTCTTGTAATAGTGTGTAGTCTGGATGTTATTATTTTTAGTTGATTTGACATCAAAATTCATTTTAAAGACCCCAAATTAATGTACTCGAGGTTGTTTGAGATGAATCATCAACAACTCTATAGGGGGTCAAGTTTTTTAATGTTGGATGGATGAGAGCTACGCTCGTATACAATAGTTCCCTCTTTCCGAAATTAACTGCATATGTTTGGTTCTTTGTAAAGTTTAATCTCCAAAAATAGAGCATTTAATACTATCTAATTTTTTTTGAGAGGGACAAAAGGTCAAGAAGCCAACGCCAAGTGCATCAAGGGTGAGTTTCCATGTAGGTTGCTCACCCACTAGATTCTAGAGAATAGTTAGTCAGAGGTGTTCTCATGTACTTAAGCATAAGCCGCCATCCAACCATGTTCTAGCAGTCCGTTAGAATGTGGAGGGCCGTGGCCACATGCCACTAGACTTCAATGCGCCCACTAAAGAATCTTTAACCTACAAGTTCCGGTCACCGAAAGATTGAAGACATGGTTTTAGAAGGACGAGGAGGTTAATAGTTGGGCCTAAATTTGAAAAGTTGGGAGTAGCTAATTGGCACATATGAATCCTACCCCACCATATTCCCTTTACCAGTTGGGCGGGTTTGTTGTTATTCACACTAAAATATGGTGGGCGAGCAACCTAAATGGAAACTCACCCTAAGAACCAAAGAAGACGTGCCCGCTATGAGGGGAGGGGGGGGCTCCGAACATGCCAAACCGCCACGTACAAAGTAACTAAGACCAAAGAAACATGGATCTTGTCCAGGACAACCCGCCAAAAGCCACCTAATGGAGGACCACCCCCAACCCACTGGCCAAGGACAACCCTCAAACCACCGAGAAACAAACCAAAGTGACCAATGACCTACATCCGTTGTTGTTTCCAATTCCAAGTGACTCTCATCCTATCTCTTCTACAAAGGACATTTCTAGCCCCCAAAGTTTGGTCAAAACCTTTGAAGAAGGCCTTGGCCAAGTAGGCACTAATTGTAACCAATTTAACCACCCTAGCCCAAGCCATCTTGGCATACATAATGAGGTCATCCCAAATAAGGTGTTTAACCTTGGACTCATCCATTGTTCTTGGTTATACACCCTATCATTACACTCAATCCATATCGTCCAAAGCATGATGCCACGAAGGAGGTGCTAAATCTTGATTTTCTTAACAAAGTCCTTAGAGATTCTTTCGCCAAAGACAACTTGTTTCGAATCAAAACTATCATAGTTGCATGTCCTAACCCCACAGAGCTTGTGCATGATAAACGTTGTCTATTGCCACACTCTTTGGGCTTGGGTGCAGTCCCAGAACATGTGTGGCGTCTCAAGATTGAGGTAGAAGGTGCTAAAACCAACATCCCATCCAAAACCAACACCTATAAACACCTCCAAATTGCCAACACTCTGCTACTTTGGACCGTCCCCATGGTGTAGTAGTGTCCAGGCCCATAGAATGACGGTCTTACGTGCCATTAGTGGCACCACCTCATAGTAGCCTCCACTACCTCCATGTAGGGTAGGTAACGGGCTTCACTCTATCTCGGGTTGGTTCAAAGTGGGTTTACAGTGGCTTGTCAATGCCTATTCTAGCCATTCTATTCACAAAGCACAAAGGGGGTCAATTCTAGGCATAAGTGGGGTCAATTTCAGGAATGCAAGAGGGTTCTTGATATGCACAATCTCCAATTACCTTATAAGACAAGAATTTACATTTAATGTAACTTTTTCTAACTTTTGTTACTTTGAAAATTGTCCAATCGTGCATACTTCTTGCCCATCCAAATTTGTAATCTCAAAATACACATTTTGTATCAACTATACCTTGTAATAAAGACAAATGAAATAACTTTTGACAGTAATAATTTTCTCCTCCATTTACAAGTACAAAAGTGGAATGTTAGATTCATGGATTGCTCCTATAATATGAGAAATTCCATGAAATGCCTCACATTCCTCTGCAAATACGGACCTAACCTCTCACAAAGAAACTTGAATGTATTATGTCATACACAAGTTCTTTGCTTGAACATTTAATTTGTGAAAGAACCCAATAATAATCTATCGGTGAACCCTACATTTCTCTCAAATGCCCACACACTACGATCACTCATCTTCATGCTCTCAAAGCAAATGCTCAAAATCATGGCATTTTCCCATTCTTCATTGAGTGCTAATGCTTGCATATCAAGCACATGTTACACAATCATGGGCATACACCAATATAAGCCAATGCAACAAGAATCCTCCCTCTTCTCTCAAGATGATCCATCACACTTTCCTTTCCTTCCTTATCAATGTAAAACTTTAAAAAAAAGAAAAAGAAAAAGAAAATGAAAATATGTAACTAGTGAGGTAGGGTTGCCCCTCTTTTCCCACCAAAAAAAATATGCAATGGTCCCTCAACAGGGTCCATTCTCACTTCACCCTATGTTTCATAGCCCATCACTACACAAAATGGATTTCCCAACACCCATGGTATGGCCTTTGGATGATGGTCAAGGACCCTCACCATTCATGGCCTTGGCTCGTGTGTGAAGTGGCCCCAAGGCAACTGATCAAGTTATATATTCTACGGAATCAATATTGCTTTCTCTGAACAGACAATACCTGGAGTACTGGACCATGGGAGGTCATCTTGGTCGCCAACAGCCTAACAGGCAACCAGTTTTTCAGTAAATAATCATATACGTAGCTGCTTCCAGATCTCTAACTTATCCCAGTAACTTTTCATGAGGTTCGGGTTTCAGGATTCAAATTAGCGGATCGATTGCAACTTGAACAATATTCGGGCACAAAGTTCTGATGATCCTGTCCATGTGAACACCAGGTCCAACAAGGAGAACTTGAAAGAAGAATCCTTACCCAACTTGTAAGTAGTCAGTTAGCTGGCCAGGATCCATGGCACATTGAATCAGGATGAGAGTGAGTAGTCACCAACCTCTGACAATATGCATATACCTAGGTAGGTGCCTGCAGGCTTCTTCTTCTACTATGTCTGAAGACTTACGCACGAGTTTGTGGTGCTTTAAAGTAGACCTCGTGTTACAGACTACTCATCATTGTTGCAAAAATTTATCGTCACAATATTGAGGTTCTTCGTCCTTACTCAGACCATTGCGCGACATTTCTTTGAAGTTCGAATTCTTTCACAGGCGTGTATTGGAGGTTTTATATCTGGGGTCAAAACCAGGGGAAGACTGGGAAGGTTCATACTTCATAGGTAAACCCACTCCTGGATCAGATGCCGTGCCTTTGCCTCAGAAAAGTCAAACTCTTTTTTCGCAGACCGCGGTTGTGAGCTACTTTACTTGCTTGCCGCAGATTCGAGGGACCGAGGAACAACCTGAGCTGCAGAAATGATCAACTTAGTACTCATCAAGGCTACCTCGTAGTTCTGTTGAGGAGGTTCTTCTGCTCTGTTGTGGTTCGCCTGCAGGTTGAATAAGCTGACTCGAGTTCGCTAATTTGGTGGAGTAGTAAGTCGAAGGTAGTAAGTTATCGGCTATGGTGGTTTGGAAGAGTCTGCGATACATGTGATCCTTTCTAAGGAGATTAGCAAGGTTAAGGACGGTGATGGTGGTGTTTTGAGGTTATACAGAATTACAGAGCCAAATCTCGGTGTCGAAACTAGAGCTAAAACCCAAGGAATTGCTTGTTGTAAGTAGCGGAACAGACTTACACCGAAATGGTTTTTCGTGGACAAGAGCGGAAATGTTTGAGAATCAGCGTGCTGCAGATCACCGGAAGACGAGTAAGATAGGAATTATTACCAACACGCAGATTTATCAGCATGAGGAAGGGAAGGTTTAAGTTGGGGTTGATGACGACGACTTAATATATAGGTGGAGAAACAAGGTTGGAGATTAGTGGAGAAATTATTAGGTTGAAGCTGGAAAGCAGAGATTATTAAATACTCTGCTATACTGCTGATGATGTTTGCAGACCTTTGAATTGCGAGCCGTTGGAGTTTCCTGTCCTCCACCTTGCCAATTCTAAGAGGGAATATGATAGCCTACTGGATTCAGTCGTTAGTTACAGACTCGGAGGTTGGGAAAAGATTGGCGAAGTTTGGGAGAGATTTAAAGGAGACCATCGCGAATGTCCATGAAGCTGCTGATGAATAAGACCTGTATGGATTTCTCTGTATGATGCGTTTTCGAAACAGGTGAGCTGAAGGGATCCTAAACTTTCTTCCATTGGCATCGGGTATGGTTTCAACCAAAAATGGGTTATGAAGCAGTAACACCAAATCTGAATATTAATCAAGACGTGACGTTTTGATAGTTTGATGTCAGTTTATGTGGCTTTGACCACCAACACAGAATAAAAAACACGTTATCAACTTCAGGTTCTCCCGGCGTCATCAACTCCATGTGTGATACTTCGATCATTCAACCTACTGCGGTTTGAGTGAGTTTGTTGGTACTGAATCAGCAAGCATGGTGGTTCTGATGAGCTTATGCAGGAAGTTTGTTGCATACTGAAAGCATGGGGAAAATAATTAGGTATTTTTTCCTTTTGTGGGTTGCCGCTTTTATCCTAGTTCTGGAGGTTTGCCACGCCACACAAGAAGGTGAGATCTTTCATTTTCTCGGACTCTCCTACAAATTTCTTGCCTACAAATTTCATTATGTATCTTGGAGCTCATCAAGTGATGAGACACTCTTGTGGATTTTGATTGTGGCTGCAACAAATCATGCGAACGAGACATGGTTGTTACTATCACTACTATTGCAGTGTCTTCCAGGTGACTTGCCAGATCATTTTGAAGAGAAGCCAGCCCCCGCCACCCCCCGCCCCCAACAAGGATGCATGACCCACTCCAATAAATTCCTCTTGTTGATTGGGAAACCCAATTGCATGATTCTGCAGTAGCCAGATAGATCATTGTGGTGCCAATTGAGCTCAAACCAGCTCACTGACAAGCCTTTGAGTCCGAAAACCTCACAAATTACAGCAAAGATTCATGGATTTTTCTGGGCCCAATTACACCATCTGCGAGGACTGGAGGCTGGGGCGAAACAACCCGTACACTGGTTCCTTGGAGGCAAGGGTTTAGGCATCCAACAAGGAACGAGTGTATGGGTTGGTTCGCCCAAATCGAGGACTGGAGGGCTACACAAGTGAAATGTAATTTTATCTCACTTACCATTGATTCCATAGATGTTGTATCAACAAAGATAACCAAATCCCACAACAGGGACAGCATTTGTATCCTCATCCACCATGATGTGCATCGTTTGGCACCTATTCAATTCTACACACTCGTAAACAAGGCTCTCAATCTTCGGCAAGCAGTTTCAATGCGCCCTACGAGGGTAGATGTATTCTGAGGATCAAGGTGCTCACTTTGCCACAAACACATTACCTATGGATAATCTTCTTTGGAGTTAAAATTACATAGTATGTATTATTCTCAATGCTTGCAACGCGATCTTGGAAGTCTGGGTATGAAACTCCCCAATGCCAAACTAGATCTTGTATCACTTTACTGTGGTATTCTGGAATAGTGAATAGATTGCTTCCGGATGTTCCAACACAATGAAGGGGGAGAACCAGCCGCTAGTTACAGATGAACCCGATAGAGTTTGAGAAATAACCAGTTAAAGTTGAAGAATTCAAAAAAATTATCAATCATTTTAGAGGAATCTATAAAATATACCTCAAATTAGTAAAGAATACCTGAAAGATCACAACATGTAACTGGTTGGACTTGGAAACACTAGGATTTTGACTGATTATGCCCAAAATCCTCCCCGGACATTGTTCCAACATCTTGTGGAGAAAATTGTTATCACTCACTTTCATTATTTGTACATGAGCGTCAGTAAGATGTACTGTGTTTCATGATTTGAGAGTCCAACACTTTTTATCAAAGTAGACATGTCTTATCTGAATTATTTTAAGGATTAATACAATGGTTGTCATTGGTTGGAGTAGGCAGAAAGTCAATGCTCAATATGTGTTCAACATTAACCACTTTAGGCACACCTATGTAACCACTTAAGAAGATAGCATATGTGCTCTTTAAAAGTTCATCACTAATTGAGATTAAGTCAACTCTATCCCATGCTTATGGTGTTGAATTTGTACAAGACTTCCTTTAGTTCTTTCCCTGGGTTTATTCCACATCAGAAGAGGCCACACCTCCTGGAAGTAATAGGCTCATCTACCTTATCAAAGCAACCATATGGAACTTGGTGGGATTGTATAGTTTTGCTATTACCATAAATAGTTTGATTTGCCATCACTTTCAAATTTATGAACTTGACAACATTAACACATCAATGTTCAAAATCTGGAGGAAATGGTTGGGGCACCCTGCATTAAGTTGCCTGGTATTCATGGAAGAATAACTCACTTGCTGTTTACACATGTAAACTGTAAGGTGACTCAAATATGTCATCAACATGGATTGTTTCCAACAGAGCTAACTAATAATGAGTGGTTACAAGGATTGCACCTTGTCAGTGCTCATCCTGGAAGAGATGAATGTTGTAACGTTCATGACATAATTCATGAAGACAATTTGCATCAAACTTTCTTTCAATCCTCACAGCACAACCAACTTGGTGTGTGTCCTGGATGTCAGAAAAGCTCAAGGATAAGCATATTTATCTTCTAGATCAAATATCAAATACCATTAAGTGCAAGACAACCAACATATTTATCTTCTCAGAAATATCAAATACTATTAAGGTAGATGATGCTAAACTAACAACCCACACAACACCCTGATATCTTGCACAATAAGTGCATATTGATTCTGAGAACGTCCACCACCTTAACCTCAGGCTTCTGTGTTGGTTTTCAGTCATCTACCAATAAACCTCAGAACCTCATAACATTTGCATACAGAATTCAAATAAAGACATGCTTTCGTGGATTTAGAATCCCCTGTCAATTGCTAAACAAAGGATCACATCTAATAATAGTATCCATGCTCAAAGCTTAAAGTGACAGCTTTAGCACCATCTACCTTAAGCACAAGGCAACCAAGTGATATAAGGACCATCAAACAGACTAGAATCAAGTTCCAATCAAATTCCCGATTTCCCAATAAGACAGGGATGGGACCAGCTTTAGATTAGTGTGTAGAGGCTATGTAATGTTGGAACAGGTTACCACTGTAGAGTTGCTGCTAAATGCCTTAAATCCTTCACTTGTTGAATAGCTCTTAATTTTTCCTGCTGCCGAAGTCGCACTGCCACAGACTGGGGATCAAGGCCTGATACGGGCTTGATTCCTGCTTGACTTTCTAGCTGTGTGAGTAGCTCATCAACCTCTCTTATAAAATCAATTCGCAGAAGTACATCATCCTCTTCAGGTATTTCAATGGGACCCATTTGCTGTACCAAATCATGACCACAAGAATATCAGAACCACAATAAGAAAACAGATTTTATTGTAATTCTGACAGAGAGAGAGAGAGAGAGAGAATTCTTGCGAATGAAGGTTATCCTTCAAAAATGTGCCGGTTATCCAGGGTTAGGTTAAGTATACCATCCCTTAATTAGGTCGGTATAATAAGGAAAACCTTCACCGAAAGAAAATATATAAATATAAAAAAGTAACATTATTATTATTTTGGCCATAGGTGGTTACGTTTACCTGTAGTTATTGGCCTTGGCAGTTAATGGGGGATAAGATTATCCTTTATCCTCTATTAACCTTCTAATGAACCTTTTCATCTGGTTAACTGCCCAACATTGATTGATTTTTATGCATATACAACAATCTCCGGGAAGGAGAGCTCATCTTTGAGTAAAGATTGAACACCATATGGCACTCTATGAGCTACCAATTAAACTTAAGCTAGATGCCAGATAGGTTCATTTAACATATTCATAAAATTTCCTACTGGTCGTAAATAAAAAGATGCCCTTACATTCTCCATATCCACACCAGATGCTCCAAGAATTGTAAATGCATCCTCAGGAGGAAAAACTTCGATCATAGTCCTCCGAGAGCGCCGCAACCATTCTTCATGGCTAAATCCATCATGCAGATTCAAAAGCTCATTAAGCAGCTGCATTGCCAAGCTTGCTTCACTTCGAAGTATTTCCATCTGTAGAACAAAGCTAGGGCTCACTTCAGAGCATTCAAAAGATGGAAGTTGCTGCCACCAAAATTGACGCACTAAGGACCTTGACCACTTTCAACATCAAAACCACAATCTAGAGCTCAAGTTTAGGTGATAATAAAGGGTTGTTACATCAAACCAGTATTGACATTGCAAAATTACAGAAGAGGACCACCCTTTTCAGCATCCATGATAGTTGATGTTGAGTCATGTAAGAAGTTTTCTAACTACACTGATTATGGTAAATACTGTGGGCCAGACTAATAACGGAAATCAACACTAAAAACAATGGGGATAATATTGTGGGTGCACACAATTTTATAACATTCGAGGTCCAAGAAACAATGATGATACCTCCTTCAAATCTTGCTCATTTTCTCAAACACGTAGTCTATCTTGTAAAGCTTCTTTTGTTCTTTTCAAAGACACCAAGGACCAAGTAATTTTAAGCTCTTTCAATTTGCATTCAAAATTGCTGTCAGTGATATCTTACCCACAACTAATAGTGAACAAATGAGAACATAGTATTTACCATAATCATTTAATGAGCAAAAGAAAACGGTCAACCAAATTTATGTGTATATGTTACCTCAACTCGGCGATATAGCAGATCAAGAGCTTGAATTGCATCCCTCTCATCCTACAGACCACCCAATTTTATAATCAGCAAGAGATTCTCAGACTAAAATAAGTGCTGCTGAGAAAAAAACACTATTATCTCCTTAGATTAAACTCTGGAGGGACAAGGGCACTAACAGAAGATTAAGAAACATGATGACATTAACATGGGCCAAAACTTTTGCCTCTCAGGTTTGACAAATGTAGATCAAATGTAAAAGTTGGGGCTTTTCAACAATGACATATTTCTACTTCTGATATCAAAAGTCGGAGAAATCTTACATAGTTTGTCCTAAAGATTGATAAGCTCTTACAAATTGTGACAATTAGGACAAGATAAGCACTTCATTTAACTAGCCATCTTCAAAAACTTTAACAATCAGGATTAAGTATACATAAAGAGGAGTACATCATGTCGAGCCAACTCCAGCCGATTCCGGATCACAACAAGAACAAGAGGGGTGAGCTCTCCATTTTGGGCTGCTTGCTCAATCACCTGCAAGAGCATACTTCATTGAGTAACAGGCCTATAGTACAGAGTGTAACAGTAGAAGCACTACGTTGTGAAAACATGAAGACATTCCTAAACCGGAAAATCGATCCATATACTAAGGACAATCTCAGATCTCAGGTATTGACTGCAAATGAACATCATTCTCATCATTCTCATCAAATTCCCTCGCAATGCATCAACTGGGAATCATTCCATCCAGAAATAATGACTAAGGTAAGCGGGCCTCATTCAGTTACTCATCTTAAATGAACACATATATTTGAGTGGTGCACAGTGAGGTGTGGATCTAAGAACGGATACCAAAAAGACGTGTTTGAAAGAAACTAGACTACGTTGCCAATCATTCTGGGCTCAATAGTCAACATAATTGGGGGAATCTATATGATCATTTAATAAGAGATTCTTCACTTTGATAGTGAATAAGATATTCATACAAGCTCCAAAAATTATGAGGAAAATGGCTATGGGCACGATTTGGATCTGCCAATCATCTAGGACTAAGTGCATGTTTCATATCCTACATGAAGTGGGTGCAGGAAAGAAGTGTCTGTTTAAGGCCCACTTACTTTATTTACTAGTCAGAATTCGATTTGTACAACACAGAGAGGAAGGAAACAAGTTTTTGTCAAATATCCAATTCGGAGGAGGATAAACTTCATCTTCAGAGTCAGATTGGGATCACACCTCTTCCACTTCTTCTCCTGCTTTTATCAGGCTTGCAACAAGTTTTCTAGCATCCTTGACGTCCTCTGCTGGATAATTTTTCATTTGTTGCCCAATATTGCGATACCCCTCCTCCTTTTCTGCCTCCACCTCTGCCTCCAGCCGCCTCTGCCTTTCCAATTCTGCAGTTTCCTCCTTCCTTGCCTGCTCCCATTCCTGCAACGAGCAGAACATTCCTCGTCACACAACAGAAGGTGAAGCAAATTGTGATTCATGGATGTGGGCTGAAATTTTGATTTACGAGTACATGAGGTCAAAGTCAGGACCAAGGATGTGTGGTGCTACGTAAACTCATCCATGAGGAAGGTGAAAACGCAGCAAACTATTATATAGCCTGGACATAATTATTTTTAGAGGATTTGACTCCGGAAATAGCATCAGATACCCCCAATAGGTCTAGTGAGGTCAAATTGGAATCAATCGGCCCTCAACCTGTAGGGGGCTTGTTTTTACTATAACCCCTTCATCCACAATGGATGAGTTTACATAGATGCCATGAACCCCAAGCCCAAAGTGAGCAGACACTACAAATTGCTTAGTATTTCACATACACTTTAAGAAACAAGAGCATCTAAACCCGAAATTCCATGTCCTGGAACAGCTCAAACGTTGAAAGTATTAACCCCCAAAAAATTCAGTATCCTCACCCTGAATTTATACAAAAAAATCAGTATCATTACCCTGAATTTATCCTGTTACGATACACCAGTTATGGTAGCAAGCATCAACGCATCTCAGATCCTTCTGTTGAAAAAAAATGCATAACAAACAAATGGTAGACATTAGAGTTATCCATTAACTCAATGAAACTTTTCGTCGAGTTGAATCCCTTATAATTTTCCATTGGTTGTTTTGCATACAATATAAATAATTTATTTCCACTTGTGGTGCACCCTCAAAGGAAGTCTTTGAATTTGAATGAAGAGCAACCTATTTCGGTTCATTGAGGGCGAAACTCATTTTAACAGTTCTTGGCATGCCAAGAAGAGTTTGACCCTCGATGAACCTATCTAGAATGTTCTTCGGTCAAACCTCCACACTACCTCCAAGCATGCACCGAAAACTTACCGAACATGGAAGGTGTTGTGTGCAAATCAACCAACTCCCAACCAAGAGTCATGTTGAGTTTGAGAATAACTCTATTGAATCCACCTTCCAGAAGTCATGCTAATTTGGATAATGCACCCAACCAAGATGTACAGATGGTTTAACATCATTGCTATTCTTTTTTTTAATACCATGAATCAAGCAATGACCTAAATTCATATCATCTGCTGTTGATATTGGTTCCATGTCCATCATCACGAGTGACTACAGACAAATCTAGAGCACCACATTCATCAATTGGTCCAAGAATAGAATGGTCACCTCCGTTCGAGCTTCAGGAAGAGGAATACCGTACCGGCCTGCAAGCAAAGTACATGCAAAAGTGGATACATTAATTTATCAACAAGAGGAGGGACGCAAAACTGCTATCTATGCCAAAATAAATTTATATGTGTCTGGGTTAGTTGCAAATCACAATTCATGTACCTTCACAAAATATCAAATCAATGCATCAACAACAACAGGGACACAAAAACCGCTATTCCCAGAATTATAATCTTCTCACTTAGTTACGACAAAGCATCAAAACTATAATGACAGACATGTTTTGTTAGGGTTAGTTGCAAATCATCGCATTTCATGTACCTTCACTAGAGAGAGAGGAAAGGTCGACAACGGGTGCAGGTTTCGGCGACGATTTGGATTTGGATTTGGATTTGGATTCTGCCCTCACCACCATAGCCATCATCCTCACGTTTTGGAATGTTTTTGTGGTGCATGGTCTTATGGTCAGGTGGGTAGAAACAGGGTAAGGGGCAGGAAGACACCGTAACATGGTGTCTAATGCTTGTTAAGCTCCCAATTTCACCCAAAATGCAAACCCTCGCGAATTCGTCCCCACGAATTCTTGACGTTTCACTTCCAACTTGACAAGTCAAGATAATGTCTTAAAACTGAAGCTTAAACCCTAAACTCTAAACCTTGCGGTGCACAAAACCGGGGTACAATGCTTAAGTTGCCAATTTCACCCAAAATGCAAACCCTCTGGAATTCTTCCCCACAAATTCTTCACGTTTCAATTCCACACTTGAAAAGCCCGAGAAAATCTCTTAAAATTGAGGGAATACAACTAAAGAATTTGCCCTTCAGAGACAATGCTGCTTAAACCCTAAACCCTAAAACCTGCGATGCACAAAATTGGGGTTGCAAAAGCCCGCTGTTACAACCTCGTAAGACTCCGAAGAACAATTGTGGCAACAAATCCGAAGCTCACGAAACAGTATGAACTCTACAATATGTGAGAAACCCCAGAAACCCAACTTTCAAATTGAATTGTTCTTGCGGAACCCGCAGCTTGAGTTAAGCTTTTAAGACCGAGGAATGCAATTTTGGAGGGCGCCATGTTTCTAATCTCTTTGCTAAGTAAGTTTAAACGTGAGGACTTCACTACGCGAATCGAACTGACGGATGGAATTGATCAATTCTTGTGAAGTTGGTGGCCGGGAGATTGTGGGAGGCTATCTGGGCCACTCAAGGCAAACCATCCTCACAACTGTAGCACTAAAAACCCAAACCCAAACCCATTATTTATTTGGGGATTTACTGCCTCCACCAATCAGAAGAGAAACCAGGAATAGCATGTTCGTAAACTCTGAAAACCCAAAAACCCGAAAACCTCAAAGTTTTGAGGTTAGGAAGTTTTAAAGTAATAAGGTAGACATTCCTTGAACCCTCACATTATATGAGCCAAGGTTTGTAAATGTGAAAGGGTAAACCAGCCGCTATCAAGTGTGACAACTAGTTGGGTCCAGGGCTGGGGCGAACCAACCCATATATCCGTACCTTACCGGGGAGGGCGAACGGCTGGGGATTCGTGGCACTCACTTAAAATCAACCATCCTACATATTGTGGATGAAGTGGCTCCAATACAAAAAGACCCCCTATGAGGTTGAGGGCCGATTCATTCGAATGTGACATCACTAGACATCCGGTAAGGTACCAATGTATGGGTCGGTTCGCCCTAGCCTTGGGTCCAGCCTGGTTATCTGCAATAAACAATGTCCGTCAATCTTTGACACCAGTGACCCGGCCTACGAGACTTTGACCCGCCCAAATATGTTTGTGGCGGCAATGATCGGGGAGTTTTTTGGGCATAACCGGTTGAGATCCTAGTGTTTCCAAGTCCAACCAGTTACATGTTGACATCCATCGGTTTTTCTATATTAATTTGAGGTATATTCCATAAATTCCTCTAAAAGTGATCGGTAATTCTCCTGAAGTCTTGAACTTCAACCGGTTATTTCTCGATCTCAACCGGTTCATTTGTAACTAACTGTCGGTTCTCCCCGATCATTGTGTGGCGGTTGTAGGAGGAGCTAACATATTGTGGAACATAGATGTCCCTATGGTACATGGTATGGATCATGGAACATATCAATTGACACATGTATGTATTGAAACTTTGTCATGCATGGGTATGACATGATGCCATGTTCCAATGGTTTTTTACACAGCCTATAAAGTCAGATGCTCCATTGTATCTCCTAAATGCCATTCCTAGCTTCTTCATTTTGGTCATCCCTATACTATGTTCATTTCCACAACCACTCTTTATTCTTACAATAATGTTGAGCATGCCTAATATAATGAATGTGATAAATACTCCATGTTGTTATCCAATTTTCAATATGTCAAAGAGGTCCCCACTTTTTTGGGAAAAACCTTTTGATGAACAAGCCATCAGTGGTTGCAGTTGGTGAGCAATGAAGGCCCAACTGGTGGGACCAAACGTACCTTGGAGCCCTGCCACTGTGGGTAGATTGTTGAAATGTAGGAACCTTACATCGCATGTAGGTTTGGCGCACCCTAGACGTGCCCTATTCTTAGCCACATTTGTGCATTCGTTTCTGCATTCCATGGAGTCTACTGCCAACGAGGACATGACCCCACCCAATAATTTGTGCACATTTTGGGTCCCCAAAAAATTTGGCGGTTTTGTGAAACAAGTGGTTCAGTGGAAGATTTATGTGGAGTTGAAGGTGGAGCTCAATGACAATAGAATATGTTTTGATGGCATGTTTAGAGATATATTCCCCTCCAAATTTTGCAGTGACCAGTGGGGCAACAAGAATTGCCTTTCAGCTCACATGGTACGCCGCGGACTTCAACCCCTCCACCTAAAGCTCAATATGTTCACAAAATTTTCTTAGCACATTGTCAGCTTCAGCTTCTACATCCATCACTAAAAACATTGACAAAGATATGCATGATACTCTACTAGTTGGAGGTCTACTTTTTGAAGCTCAAAAGGTTGACACCGGCCCTACAAGTATGTTGCATGCACATAGCAAGCACATGCAAAGAAGAAATCTTGTCCTATATTGACTTGGAGCACCGTGTTGCAAAACCAACAACTTCCATATTAATTGATCATGAAGTATATTTGGACAAAGCACTTGTTCAAAAATATTAAGGGATGTGCACTTTTGGGGGAAAAAACCTCAAATGATAACAACGATAGCAACACCACAACAAGTGCAACTTGGAATGTTTGTATTTCATGTTCGCCAATCACCATATTTGTGTAGTTTTGCGATCTAGTGTATGTCATATTGGCGATTGGAATTGTCCAAATTTCATGCATAAATCCAAATGCACTTAAAATATACTTTATTAAATTGAAACGTGTATGAGGCCAATTAATTGTGCCATATAACTCTTCACGGAAATTCTTATTCCTTCTTTCTACAATAGAAATGTGTTCGGCTTGTTCAACCAATCGTTGAGGCATCGGATCACATTCCTAAAGGGCTAGCCATCAAGCCTTAGGTTTTATCTGGTGTCTTAAGGCACCTGCACCTTGGTTCTACCTTTTTCTTGGCCATTGTTCATGTGCATTTGTAGTCCACATTGATTGGCATAAATTGTCAAGCATTGACATGAAAGGACAAGAGTGGAGACAAGGGAACGCAAATGGAGACAAGGGGATACGAATAATTGAGACCTATGGCGGTAACCTGGGTTACCGAATTTATGAAGTGTGTGAATGCAATTAATTAATTAATTTTATGGAGGGCGGATTACTGAACCAAAAAACTGCGTGAACGCTTTTAAAATAATAGTAATACATTTCTTGGAGGGTGCCCAAAATAGGACCAACATTGGGTTTGCACTTTGCGAATAGTGCAGTCTCAACAACATAGACGTGGGACGGGGTTCATCATTGCGTCTTTTGGGGTTTGTGTGTGTGTTTGCTCTTGTGTTTGCTAGCAATGTCACAGTGCTCAAAGTTTGCCCTCTTCTAGTACGGCAGAGTCTCAAAAACCGAAGTCTCAAAAATTGTTGTTGTCTTGAGGACGAATAGAGCTTGACAAGCCTGACAATTTGAGCCCCTTTTCTTCTGGTTTGGACCAATTTTGAGGTAGCTATTGCAATCCACGCACACCCGGGTTACTACCATAGGTCTCAATTGTATGTAACTGCAACCATGTCTCTAAAACCGTGTAATTGCAACCATGTTCCTAAACCCATGTTCTAGAAATTGCGCCACATATTCATGTACAATATATTCAAGAAAGGTGCAACTATTCATCCAAGAGAGGTGCAACTATTAGTACAATCAGGTTTGTTTGCAAGCATATGAAGAACACTTCATGTATCTTGCTATGCAATGATATGTAGGTTCCAAATTGTTTGTAGGGGAACTCAAATTATGGCCAGAGGATGACAAAAGAAGAAATAGGCCAATTCAAAAGGTATTTCTACAACACACAACAATTCGTCCATGGCGCTTGAGATGTAGAATCATCCGTCTCGGGCAAGGTTGCCATGTAGGGCCCGAGGGGAAGTGGCCAACAATCAATGAGAGGCGTTAATTGCATTTTTGGACAAGACACTTAACAACAACATTAAATTGCACCACAAATTGCACCACAAATTGCATGAATGGTTTGTACAAATTTATCAAAGATAATCGTGAAATAAAAAAAGTTAAATGTCAAAAACCTTGAATTGAGGCATGAATTAGCCAAAAAAAACCATATCAATTGGTACCAGTCCCTCCAGTAGAAATGATCATTGAGAAAGGAAATCTTTGCAACGCTTCAAGTTGCAGCTTTGTTCCTTGTCTTTAATAGGGGTGAAGACATGTTCTGATTGGGATGGGTGAACCGAATTTGCATTGATGGTTGCTCAAAGAATTTTTTGTTTGCCATTGATGACATGGAAATTTCCAAAGAGGTACTCCAATAGGTGGATGTCATCCCGTGCCATGTCAACGGCAAGACAATATATGGTGTCTTCAATAAGGATAGTTGATTTTGCCCCATGTTTAATCCACTTGTGTGGAGGTGGTGTTGCAAGAATAGGTGTTGTTGGAACAGTTGTTTGACTGGGCATGAGTTTGCAAGGGGACATGAGGTTTTGCAATCCACCATTTGGAGTCCCCATGAGGCATCTGCAATAACAAATGATGTTTCCTTCACTATCTCCAATTGCATATGGATGTCACATCGATTGGACAATCTATCAAGTCATGGAAAAGTATATTGAGAAGAAGAAGGGGAAAAAAAATCTATTGTAGGGAAGATTTATGTGTCCCGTAACCCACATCTTAGTTTTAGGGAGCCATTCTTCCTTGACATACACCAATAATTTGTTGACCTCCATGGGCATTGCAAGCATCATTTTTTGGAGCTCCTTATGGGCCCACATGTCCATGTCCAATCCACATGGACATACAATATTGTACATGACATTTCCGAGAGCCTTCAAATGCAGTGGCACAAATGATAGGGTTTTTGATCTTGGCACATGTTTATTTTTGCCATGCTCTTTGGACATGCCAGAGGCATGAGAAGATCTTAACTCCTAGCCACACTTCTCTATAGTAATGGGAGTATGTGGTTACTGATGCAATGCACTTGGATTAAGGCATACACAAATACCAATTTAGGTACACGTCCATGCAATGGGACATAGGCAATTACATGTACCATTATATGTAAAACATGAGGTACAAGAGTAAGGAGCATGTCTACAAAAGGACAAGGACATAGACATGTTACAAAAAGAAAGTTAATATTGTACTCGGCTGTCAGGGTCAGCAAAAATTAAATAAAAAAATAGAAGTTGAAAAAAATCGGAAATTATTGGAGAAGAGAGTTGAAAAGAAAAGTTGTTCATTGAAGAGCATGCCAAAAATTACAAAATTAAGCCAACTTCATGTAGTAAAATCCCAAAATATTGCATACCTTAGTATCATAGCTGGTTCGTGCAAAAATAAGTTTTTTTAAAATGGACATTATGAGCCCAATCAAACGAATAAGTGGAAATTTATATTAGAAAAAACGAATCCATGGAAAATTTGGACTATTCTTAGCTCCAACCACGTCAACATGCCATGGGAGGGTGCACGCTAACGCGTTTATGGCTCGGTGCCCTCTCCACGAGCTCCACAAGGTTGCTCAAGTCACGGAACAAAAAATGCCGAACCCTTCCCGACCCATACCCATAGAATGGGTTGCCTCCGACCTTGCCTTATCATGGTTGCTTAGAGCGGACGTGGGGCTAGTGGGGACGGAGGAGCTGCAGAGGCTTATACATGGGGAGGGGCTTTGGCAACCTAACTTGGCCACTGTTTTTTGTGACTTTGTAGTTGCAAATTCTATTGTTTTCATTTGTTATGGGATTGATTAGTGAGCTATGCCTCTTTCGCATGTATTTCCCAATTTTGTGTCGGATGCCGGAAGATCTCAGAGTTAGTGAGCACAAATTTGACACACACATTAGAGTTATTCTTTAACTCAACCGGAGTTTTAGTAGAGTTTTATTCCATATTGGTCCTTTGGGTACCAAACTCGTTTTGGCATCCAGGGGATGCCAAAACGAGGTTGGTACCCAAAGGACCAATATGGAATGTCCCTCTTTCAAGCCTCCGCATTGATTCCAAGCATGCACCCTAAACTTACCAAACATGGAAAGTTTTGCATGCGAAACAACCAACTCCCTACTAAAACTCCGGTTGAGTTAAAGGATAACTCTATTGTTGCTAAGTGCGTTCACAAGATTTCTCGAGGTTAAACCTCTGGTACTTCACCGTTTCTCCTATATTTCTTGTATTGAGATTATTACCAAATGTCGCATTCCAGGCCGCGGTTTGGGGAAGAGAAGTTGGTGAGAAGATATTTTATTTTGTTGTTGGGTCGGTTCTTTTCCGCATGACAATGACGTGACGAAAGTGCAGTTTGCATTTGTGTTATAGGCTTTTTGAGTGTTTTTCAACTCCCTTCAAGCTAGTACTTATGGTCCTGATTTTGGATTTTGCAGATACTTGCCAGAGGAAATGCGCAACCCAGAAGAACAACACAGAGGTCAAGCAACAATTAGGTGTATTCTCCACTCACGTATATTGGCGAGCGAAGGTTTCAATAAATTATTCTGTGTAGTTACTAATATGACAACACGTTGGGAGCAAGCACTATTGAATGTTTACCAATGGATTGGTAGCTCTCAAGAACCCACTGTAGGGCGTAGTGGTGGAATGGTCTTGAAAGAGGCTCTTGGAGGTTGTTCAATGCACATTGCATTCCTTGAAGGTCATCAAGTTCAAGAGCAGTGGTTTGCCAATTGAATATATATATATATATATATAATCATTTGGTATCGCCATACAACTAATAACAGTTGGAGACCCCAAATTAGAGAGTGTTAGACAAACCTTAGATGATTAGGAAAAAAATTGTTGCAATACAAGAAAAAATAAATGTTATTTGGTGAACCACTGTCTACAACAGTTTGTTAGGTGGTAGTGTCCTCAGTTTAAAAACACCACACTAAACAAAATGTCAGAACCTACACATGGACAAAGCTAATAACAATGACTCAAATGAGCGCCAAGTAGTTTCATCAAGAAAAGACTTAGTGTAGTGGAGGGATCACATGAATGAGCACAATGAATACCTAAACGGCTTCAAATCGATTATTTAGTGAGTATGGATCTCTCATAGTGGGTGTTGCAAATGCATTGGGTGTAAAGTATGGCCCTAAAAACTTAGAAGTCCTCAAACTAGCGAGCAAATATGTGATCGTATTTCAAAGAACCACCATATCTTGAAGTGTTTTAGGCTGCATACTCACTGCAAGGAACCCCCTTGATGAATTAGAAGCAACCTTGCTTACACTATGAAAGGTGTATATCCAATGTTGGGAATCTAATACAAGGTCCTTGTGTGAAGATATTCAAGAGCTCATTATATGGAGATTGATGTTTGCAATCAGCGGTGCGGTGCACTGCCAGTGCCTTAAGGTTTATGGTGGGATCAAAATGGTGTTTTCATGTGGGCACCAAGAATTGGATTCAAAGTTCAAGATCTGCATTCAAAACTCAAGAAGATTACCGCCTGGAACAAACCCCACATGGGTGGGCATGGATGTCATGTGTTAACATCTATGCATGGGTCGATTTGGGACACATGTGATTGGAACATGTTCCTTGGGACATAAGATATATAACATGAGTGGATTGGAACATGAGTATGTTCCACATTCATTCCTGTGTAGGCTCCTCCTGCAACCGGCACAAACACGTCAAGGTTGCGGATCAAGGTCATGTAAGCTAGGTCACGTTGTTAGGGGATAGATGTCGTCAAACTATGGATTGTTCACTGCGGGTAACCAAGTTGGGCCCCACCAGTTATCACAATTGGAAGCGGCTAGTTTACCTTTTCACATTTACACACCTTGGTTCATATAATGTGAGGGGTTGTTGAATGGTTATTTTTGGGGATTAACCTTCTTCTAATTATCCTATTGAACATGCAATGTGTGCATATCAAGGTTTCTCATAATATTTGAAGTTCATATGAGTATTTGATTCATAATCAAAGTGAAGATTTCATTCTTAAAGTTGGTAATGTAGTCGCCTCATATAATAATTGTTAGAATCATGAACATGCTTCAAATTCCAATCCTAACTCAACCATTAGTGTACCATGTGGGAGCAATGAAAACCATCTCCTACATGTTCACTTAGAAGATGACAAAGAATAAGAAGATTTGTGATAATACCCTATATGAAAGAATTGAAGGGTAAAATGACCATTTAAAAGCGTTGGGGTTACAAGTAAGATCAAAGATGTATTACAAAATGTAATTTAATCTAAACGCTTGCTTTGGAGTGACGTAGAAAAGAAATTTGTACAAGGTGAATCTATAAACTACACCCATGCAGTTCGACCTCCAAAATATGATGGGGTACTTGACATGATAGTTTTGCATTTTAGTATGCAAGGGGAAGATACTATTGAGCATACCGATGTCAAGTGTCATTTGTGTACAATTTTAATCAATTTGTAGACCACACCATAAAGGAAGCATAAGCAAAAGAACCGTTTATACATCTCTTCCACCAAACATTTGAAGAGGATAATGAGAAAAAAATTTGTGCAAGATTTATGGGTGTGACAAGGCAAACCCCCAACAAACACAATTTTTCCTATTAGATGGTAGTCTAGAAGATGGACACACAACAATATTTCACAACCAAACATATTTGAAAGACAAAGTGAGCAACACAACCCAAGAGACGTCAACATTTGAAGAGTGGGGATTCACAATATCACATTAAGGTACATTCATGATATTATTTCCAGTTCCATTTGGAATTGTTATGTAGTTGACATCATATTTGAGATCTCAAAACATTTGATAGAGTCCCAAAACATTATTGTGGGGATATGCCTTGGAACTTTTTGAAACTCGCAACTCACCCCATTTGAGGGGGAAGCTTGTAGCTGAGGCAATAGGCTCTCCATATAGTGCCTACGGGTACAATCTGAAGGGCCAATCCATGGCCTCCCGGCCCACCCATGAGGAGTGCCCGAAACACCATGGGCATGAGGGGGACCCCGGAGCAACACCCGGGACTTGTGTCGCCGTTGGTGAGAGGGCCCAAGTGATCCTAGTGTGGCTGAGGGCCTCGGGTGTTGGGAACGCCTCCTACCCACATAGACTAGGAGGCATGAGGGTGAGGCCATAAGCTATGCGTAGCTTATGGCGTGCCGATTCTAGAATGCTCAAGAACACCTCAATCGGAGGTGTGAGCTAGAAGATATGGCAATTTGAGTGGGACGCTCCCGGGAGTGGCCTGGGAGTGGCTCTCGGGACTGCGAAGCTTTGAACAGGCATAACTTCCTCAATACTTGCCCATGTGGGGCAAGTGAATAGTCCATTGGCATATGCGTAGATGACGATGCAGTGGTCGATTGTTAGAATCAGAGATCATATGAAGAAGTCATGGTGTATTGAAGCTGTTGGGGGCTTCCAGCTCCAGCGGCTAAGGGAAAATGTCTACTTGGCCCCAAGTGTTGGGAGAGAGACAAAAGGTTACTTGAGGGTGGGGTAGGGGTCCTGCCTAGAGTCGTAGAGGCTTATATGGGTGAGGTAATGTGGCCTCACCCACCCGAGGCCAAACGGCACGGCTTTCATGGGCATTGGCCCAATGTGAGGGCATAGTTGCCTAGTATGGCTTGGGTTGTTGTAGTGTTGCTCCGGCAACACAATGTGCAATATAAGATTGGACTTTCATGGATGGAAGTCCACATCTAAGAATTGGTTACCGATGAAAATGGTGAGTCCTGAAAACCAAGTAAGAGGTTTGGTCCCCCTCCTATAAACTAAGAAGGTCCGCGGTATGGAAACCTAACCATTCGCATGGCGGAATGCGAAGGGTTAGCGCTCGTAACTCTTGCTAGAAATGAAAAATGGATCAAGTTATTTAAAGGGAGCTAGCAAGGGTTGCGACATTGGGTTTTTTGTGTCAAAATAAGTGTGAAAACGAACCATGTTTTGTATTAGTGCACGTATGTATATATGTTGGATTTATAAATATTTTGTATCTGTTTTTAATATTATTTAAAATAAATAAATAAATTTATATATTTTAAAATAAAATCTCATCAAAACCAAAATTTCCTTCATAAGTTCTTAGAACTTATGGCTTCAATTCGATGTTGCTTACTGTGAGTCCTCAAAGTTTCACTACGTGTTGGAAATATTATAGATATAAAATTGTGATGAATTTAGAGTAATTGATAGCAAATAAAAGATAATTAGTATTAGTTCAGTATTTAACGATGACACTACCAATGGAATGTTTGGTATTGTTATCTTAATCAAGTAATTTTCCGTCTTTTAGTTAGTTTGAGTTGTTAGTAGATAAATTTTAGTAGTATATGAAATCTTAAAGTCAATATCGTGTTTGTAAACACGGTAGTTGGTTGGGAAGCCAAGTAAAGGGGTATAATAAAACCAAGACCATACCAAACGAATATGAAGAATGGGAAGATAATAAAGATCATGCAAATGGTGACGTTTAATTACTTGGTTTAGGTGGCCTTATCAACTCCACCTTTGGCTCTCCATCTCGAACCTCTTCCTTATCATTGGTCATTCTCTCAAGTTTTCTTTATATTTTTCCTTAGTTTTTTCCATTTAAGTTGCTGCTCCGTTTTCTTTTTAGTATGGTATATTGAAACATGAATTATTAGTTTAAAAACTTTGAGAGAATGTTGGTCTTGATGTAAGCTTTTCAAAAAGCTAAGGCTTGCCCAATTTAGAGTTGGTGTGTGGAGGCTATGCTTGTTTGAATGGAAGGGTATCAACTGTCGTCCAAGTTACAGAGACTACCTTCCGACATCATATCTCCTAGATTATTCAAGTAAATTATTTGAAATTTTGAAGAGTTAAATATTATATTTTAAACTCTTTATATTGGTAAGTAAAATTCAATTTGAAGCTTGTATGTAGGAGTTATGCTCATTTGAGTGGAAGGATGTCAACTTCTTTATAAATTTAGAGCACTGACTTCTCAAGGACATATTTCTTTGAATTCTTATGTAGCTTCTTTGAAATTTTTATTGGTTTAAGAACTTGTTGTTAGTTCTCTAAGAAGTCAAAGTTCATTCCATTTGGAGCTTGTATGTAGGAGTTATGCTCATTTGAGTGAAGAGGTGTCAGCTACCATCCACATTGAGAGTGATAAATTCTCAAGGATATATCTCCTTGACTTCTTATGCAGTTTCTTTGGAATTTTTTTGGTTTAAAAACTTGTTGTTAGCTCTCTAGGAAGCAAAACTCATTCCATTTGAAGCTTGTATATAAGAGTTATGTTCATTTAAGTGAAGAGGTGTCAACTGCTATCCACATTGAAAGTGCTCACTTCTCAAGGACATATCTCCTTGACTTCTTATGCAATTTTTTTGACATTTTTAGTGGTTTAAGAACTAGTTGTTAGCTCTCTAGGAAGTCAATGTTCATTCCATTTGGAGCTTGTATGTAGGAGATATATTCATTTGAGTGAAGAGGTGTCAGCTGCCATCCACATTGAGAGCGTTGACTTCTTAAGGACATATCCCCTTGACTTCTTATGTAATTTCTTTGAGATTTTTAATGATTGAATAACTTGTTATTAGCTCTCTAGGAAGCTAAAGTTCATTCAATTGGGATCTTTTATGAAAGAGTTATATTCAATTGAGTGAAGAGGTATTAGCTGCCATTCAACTTGAGGGTGTCTACTTCAAAAGGCCATATTTCTTAGAGTTTTTGTTAAGATTTGATGTGAGTGTAATTATTGTTGTTATCTCCTAAAAACCTATTAAAATTTGAATTCCAATTTGATTTGTGGTTGTGACATGTATTCTAGTGAAGGGGTATTTATGCATTGAATTATTATACTTGTGGTTAAGCAAATCTTTTAGTTTATGATTCATGAGATATATGGTCTTCAATTCTTTCCGAGTTATCTCTCTTTTGCATTATATACAACATTATCTTTATCTTGGACGGATGAATGATTATCAAATGGATGCGTAATCATTGGGATGAAAATATACACCTTGGATGAAACCTAGGATTTGGATGGAAACTTAATACCGTAACACCATAGCAGGTTCGCCACCTGGCGAACGAATATTTAATTTTTTTGAAAAATAAGGTTCGCCTCTCAAAAACTGAATTTCTCAATTTTCATTTTTAGCAAAAAATAAGTAAAAATGACCCTAAATAGCTTAGAAATAGCAAAATATTTCAAAAACTAATTTATTCTATTTTTGTTTTTTTGTCTTCAGAATTTTCTAATTTTTATGTTTTTTATTTTTAGAATTATTTTAGGACGAACCTGCTATGGTACTACGGTAATATCTCTAATCTTAATTATTGGCTTTAAATCTAATTATCAACCCTAATTCTAATCTTAATTATTGGTTGTAAACCTAATTATCAACCCTAATCCTAATTTTAATTGTTGGCCTTAAATATAATTATCACTCCTAATCCTAGACCTAATTCTAAGATTAATTTTTATTTACACTTAAATTAAAACGTAAACTAAGTTTATATCAACCTTAAATATAATTCTTTGTTAATTGTCTATTGCTTGGAAGGCACAATAGATGCATGAATAATTCTTAGTTAGTACAATCATATTATCCCTTAATCATCTTTCCTATTATTTATTGTAAACATACATCTCTTTTGTTAGGCCCTCACTCTAGAGCCTATAAGTGCAACCTGAAATCTTTGCTAGATCTGATATAGGGGAAGATTAATTGGTTGATACTTGCCATCTACTGAAGGCCCTCTTGTGTTTCCTATGTGTTGCCAATTTTCAAGTTTTTGGGATTTGTATTCAGACCCCAATTGACATTGTTGTCCAATAGCAGCCATTGATTTTTTATTTCATATTTTAAAGAGACGAGCATTGGCTATAACCATTGAAGTGACAAAGCCACATATGAATGATGAAACCAATTTTCATCCAAATTTATACATATTCATCCAAAAGCTAGTAATTTTATTTTTTAATCATTAAACAAATATTTATTGTTATATCATCCACAAAATGAAAAAACCATAGAGTATTCCATTTATTTTTTTAGATTCATAAAACGCCGTTGCATATGTTAGATTAAAAATCACTTGTAGCAGTTGTATTAAGATACATGTTGTGTGCAGCAAGTTTGCAAGTCTACACTATGCAACACCACATGCTACCAAGTTCCAAATTATGACTGTAGTGTACTCTTTGAAACATGAGAATGTATTTCAATTTAAACTTAAAGTTCATGAACATTGAGTCTAAGATTGTCTTAGGTCATGTATTTTCAACAATTTGATGCCACATTTAGTTTCGCTTGAACTAAATTAATTCATAGATATATAGAAGACATATTTTTATTTACATGGATGATTGACGTGAAGATGATGCACAACTTCTTATATTATATAAATGATGATACACTTGTATGCAACAACTCCCTCTCACTGTGAAATTTTGAAGGACATTTTCTCATAGGTCTTCAATTTGACACTCTTGCAAAAAAAAAAAAAAAAAAAAAAAATCTTCAATAACTTTGTGAAGGGCTCCCAAAAACATGCATTCTTTGAAGGGCAGTTTTGCATTTGACATGCGTTGAAGCCATCAAAATATAACACAGAGTGAGAGCATAAGATTTGTTTGCACATGGAGTTTGAGACTACAATAAGCAGGTTTTAAAATGGAAATTTTTCTCTATGCACCCAATTCTCGTAGGATTTGAAACACACAATTTGTGTGAGATGATTAGCAAATTCAACTCATGCCTTCGTCACTTTCCTCAGAGCTCGTATAAAATTCGTTGTCACAATGAAAAAAAATTGGGTTATTAAATGGTCGTATAGGTGCCTCCAAGTATGTTAACAAATTGCTTCTAGATTGGTTAACAATTTTTGCACATGTAGTCCAATCTCTTCTCAACACATGTCTTTCTTAGTGTCCATTCTTAGATACACACACAAGCATACACCACTCAAATATAGTTGTCCATTCTAAGATCCAAACACCAAATTAGGCACATCTATAGTTATAACTTCTATCTTCTAGTTACTAGTTATAATACGGAGGAAACAACTGTCTATACATACATGGTGAGCTTCTGCACTTATTATCATCTACCCTTAACCCTTCCTTGCCCCAGGGCCCATTCCATGGGATCCTTAAATTTCAGACCACCTCTGTTGTTACACAAATTTCAAGCCTTTCAAATCAACAATTTTTTTATTTTATATTATTTTATTTTTTCCGATCCAACTTTTGCTTGTGTTGCATAAGTTCAACACACATTTCAAGGTCCAAGAAAATATGAAACCCATGGAAATCTCACAAAATCCAACGGTGTCAAAGTTTAATAATCCATGTAGAGGCAACTTTGAAAATACTAACTTTTTCTATAAATGGATGATGGGTTGACCATAGACCCTAAAAAAAGCCTATACGCATATTCCCCATTCAAAATGAAGTACTCTCCCTTTTAAAAAATATTGGTTTGGACACTTTATGATGAAGTTATGGTTGGTCAACGTCCATTGATTGCCTCCTCATGTGGAAAACTCCCATCCCTTTGGGCATCATGAAAACAATTTCGGGTTTGCCCGTTTATCTGCCCGGATTCTTTCGGGCAACGCCAATAATTTCCTACCCGCCCCACTCCGCCAATAATTCATCTTTCTACCTACAGTACCTACTAAATAACATCTCACGTGCAATTATCTCCGAATTGCTTTACATATTACATCCCGTACATATGATAGTGCGCATAATTGCTTTTATTTCATGTACAAATAAATATATATCAAAAAAATTGCTAGTGAGAGGAATTAACCCTCTTCAACCCCCGTACAAGCACTAGTTCCTACCTAACCCCCACCCTTATGTAGTAAACATTTAAATATGATTTGTGACTATTTTGCATGCCATGTCATAAAACATTGACCTAGGCAAAGTGCTTGGTTGTCACATGTAGGGCAATAATATTGTTGTTTTTTACCGCATGTTCCACAATTTTTTTCTTTTCCGTTCTTTATGCCCGCTCCATATCATGCTATAATGAAGCATGTGTGCAATTCTAACTCCACTCTCCATCGTGCATGTAGTTGCAAGGCCGTTTAACAAACAACGTTAGTTTCTTTGCTATTGCATAATTGAATTCCCTATGGGATATATTTTTTTTCACCCTTCTCTTGCATATTACTTCTATACATCACCCATGAGTTTACCAATGATGTGTCAAGAGTGTGCATAAATAAACGATGCCACCACTTGTGGTCTTTATTTTGAATTGTGTGGTAGCCTCGAAGTTGATCTGCCACATCCACACCTCTCATGTGAGCTTGGTAATGAGCTAGAATTGGGGAAGAAGAAATGGACTTCTTCGCAGTCTTATGCCACCTCTGCAGTTTCCGCACACTTCGCAGTCTCGACACCATGCCGTGTCTTCATGTATTGTCTAAATGTCTTAACAATGCTAAGTAATTGACATTAATCTAATTCCTATCAATTAATTTTCTTTTTTATTAGACCGTGAGCCTTAACTCAAACCGCGAGCAGTTTGGGTGGCGCATAGTCTCCGATAAGACAATACTTGAAAAATAAACCTTGTTGGTATGGGCTCAAGTGTTAGGAATTAGATTAATGTCAACAGAGGTGGTATGAAATTTAAGGATCCCATGTAATGGACCCCGGGCAAGAAAGGGTTAAAGGAAGCCAAAATCTTACATGATTGGAAGAACATCAAGATATGATCAAAAAGACTAGGTACACCATTTACACCTATTTCTGTGGGCTAAAAGTTAGCATGGGTAGAAAATATCGTGCTCCACTGTATTTTATCCGTGGGTTGAAAAATAGGGTGGTTTATAAATCCATAAACTCCTATCTTGAAATATAAAATGATAAAACAATCATTAATGTTTTATATTTTTTTATAAGAAATCGATTCCATATTCCTAGTTTCAAGCATATGATATTGAGGGCTCAAAAATGATGTGGGTTGAAAAAAAAATTCATCGACCAAAATTATAGCGAGCCATAGTAATAGGTGTAAAAGGCATACACTTAATATTGTATTTAGTGTCACCAATTCTAATTATCTTGCTCAATACCAATTGTAAACCTTAGTGTAGTGTCACAACACTAAATGTTAACCAACACTATTTGTCAGTCCTTGTGATTTTTTAAGATTATAGATTTACAATGTTAGCAATTACTGTCACTTACTAAGTGATTTTTCATCCAAATTTCAATCATCCATGACAATATTTCATCACAGATTTGTAAGGATGCAAACTACACCAAATGTGAGAAATTTAACTTACCAGCAAATGCCTCAAATGATCTCTCTCTCTCTCTCTCTCTCAAATTCCATGTGAGAATTTATAATGGAATGAATTTGCAATCCAATTCCAATATCAATCTAGAGGATCTTTAGATTCGTATAAGACTTGTACTAATTCTGCAAATAGCATGATACAAGTGTGTTCTAGAAGTGTTGGGAATGAACTATGTTGCAATATTCACCATACATTTGCATGGGTCAACAAAATTCTTTCCGGCACAATGATCAGAATTGTGGACCTTGGAGGTTGATCCCTTGGTTGATATTATATGTCAAGAAAGCAACACTCTTCACAATGAAAAGCATATCTATCAAATCATAATCCATATTCAATATAGCAAACATTTCATGCCATCTTGCCTACTCTCACATACCTTCTCCCTTGCCTTGGGGCAACATGCCAAATCTACATCTGGAATATCCTAATTGAGAAGGAGAGGGAGAGGGAGAGAAAGAGAATCTCCAACATAGCTGGATTCCACCTAAACCCCTCCCTAAACATCGGTTGAAAATGTAGTCGCTCCAATCTGATTCAACCGAGGATGTTACAATTGAATTCACAAAATTGCACTAAATCCTTACACCCTAACGGGCCTAACCTTCAAGTTGCAACGTAATGAACATTGATACAAACCTTCAAACCCTACCATACATGCGATCACAAATTGTAAATGCTTAACACCATATTTGCCAACAAATTGAACGTTGAAACATGATGAAGTACGTTGTTTCACACTGGAATTGTTTGTGCACCATGCTACAAAATCATTGCATCGAGCAGACTCTTGCATGGTATGGTATTGAGCAAACTCTCAAGCACCGAGGAGTCATTAGGGTGGAGGCACAACCCAGAGAAGAGTGGATGGCAAGTGTAGGTAGAGTTTTGACAAATGGATGAACTTAATGTTTTCATCCTTCATCCATGACAATATTTGTACACTTATCTATAAGAAGTGTTATCATAAAATTTACCACAATGACATACAATACCGTTATGACACTAAATACAATATTTAGTGTTCCCTAGAGTAATGGAGAATAGTGGCCTTTGTGATACAACAACTAAATTAATATCAACACGATGATGCAGTTGGTAGAAAGACTTGAGACGAAGGAGCTCTTGATACAAAGATCCTTCAAGGAGTTTGGAGCTAGCCTTTGATCATGGACTTTGCGGAATATCGATTGTGGATTCCACCGTTAGTCGAGTCTTGGGGTCAAGAATGGAATCTAACTTGCAGTATGCAAACCTACTGCACAATATCTTTGTGAAGAAGCAAGGGTGAAAAGTTGGGATTGAGTTTGCTTGGCGGCACTTTTGGCATGGAGGATGGATAAATAGTTTGCCATGTGTTGCCACCCCAATGCCTCCACGCATCTCACCATTTCGGTACATGGTCAAATTCCAAACACACTCCCACAACAACTACATCACACGTCTTTTGCCATTCTACTTCTAATCATGTCTTAAATTTCCACTCTCAGATCTTCAAAGCATCCCTCACTCAAAATGTAAGTGAAATCGATCCCTCACTTACGTATTTCAGTTTGTTTGCTCTTCTTGATTCTGCTAAGGTGTGAAATGGGTAAGTTTCTTTGGGGTTGTAGGTAGGGACACAAATTCGCTCATCAGTCCTGTTTTGGTACCGCAATCTGAGATTATTGTAAGTAGAGGACGGGGCTTTGGACTTTATCATTTCAGTAAATTACTCTTTGTGGGTTTAGGATCTGCAGTACAATGGGCTAAAAGGTCATGTGTAAAATGGATATGTTATGGAACTCTTTTACTCTTTTCTCAAATTGCAGAAGTTTATGGAGCTCATCATTGAGGCAGGTATGTAATGCAGCCTGGGTTTTCAGTTTTAGGTGGCGTTTTGCAATTACACCTATTTTTTGGCAGTCTAATATTTTTTTTCTCAATTGGGGTTTTTGGAGTTCATCATTCACTCGGATTCCGGAGCTTAGTATGTGCCAGAATGCAACGAATTCCAATTTGTGATCCTTGCGTTGATACACGTTCAAGCATGGGTTATGATGATGTGGGTTTTGAATTAATTTCCAAGTATTCATTTATGGTAAAAGCCTTGTATAGGTATTTGCGAGGGTCCTCATATGTCAGTTGTGGATGTCGATTTTTTTGGTTACCGTTTTTGTTGTCTACTAGACCTATTTTGGCACACTAATTTTTTCTCAAGTTGGAGTTTATGGAGTTCCAGAGCTTTTTAGTATGTGCCAGAATGCGACATCGTACTCCAATTTGTTTTCCTTGCGTCGATGCATGTTCATGCTTGGGTTACGATGTGTGATTTTGATAAAGCTATCTTCTAAATTTCCATTTTTGGTAAAACTCTGTATCGGTCTTTGCGAGCCTTGTCCTCATATGTCAGTTGTGGATGTCCAGTTTCTTGTCACCTTACGATCTTGTTGTCGTTAGACCTGTTTTGGCACTCTAATCTTTTCTCAAATTGGGTTTTTGGAGTTTTAGAGCTTCTTAGTATGTGCAAGAATGCGACATCGTCTGCCAATTTGTTTTCCTTGTGTCGAATCATGTTCATGCTTGGGGTATAATTTGGGATTTCGAGAAATTTTATTTCTAAATCTTCATTAATGGTAAAGATTCTGTGTTGGTATTTGAGAGCCTTGTCCTCATATGTCAGATGTGAATGTCATTTTTCTTGTTGGCGGATTGAGCAAAAATGTTGATGGGAGAATGGATGCGGGATGGATCAGGGGGTGGCAGGGCGGAAGACCAGGTGCATCTGTGGCATCATGAGAGGGTGAAAGAAAGAAAGAAAGAAAGAAAGAAAGAAATTGGAGGTGACGTGCATGACACTTTTGTGCGTTCATTCTTTAACGTGATGTGAAGGTGGAAGGTCAATACCACAGCAGCCAGCCATGGCAGGATGTCCAACAACATCAACACACATGTTGTCCTTGGGCTCTCGCCTCCTCCCCTTAAAAGCAGTGCCCCTGAGCTATGCTCAAAATGCACACCAACGTCTTCGTTCGAGGTTTTGGAGGCCGGAATCTTCCTTCTCCACAATGCATAAGGGCACAAGGTTTGTGGGCTTTCCTCGAGGTGGTGGTTGCATTGTCACCTGCAATGCCTCATCAGGCGGTGCGGCAGCTGCTGACTACCCCTCAGACCCTTGGACAAGCATTTCAGAGGCAATTTTCTTTTTTCACCTTCTCAAATTCTGAAATTCATGTTTTGTTTGAATTCTCAACAGGATCACAGTGTTTTCAGGAAATTTTGCGGAGCTGTGCTGATCAGCTTGAATTAGTAAGAGTGTTTGTAGATGCTGGTGGGTTTAGTATCATCATTTGATCAAGTTAGAAACATTCTTGTGTATTGTTGTAGACTAGTTTGACCCATGATGCCACCCATTGCACCCATGGTCCCCCACCTTTCCAGAACAGTGGGCAATGGTGGGGATTGGTGGGCTGACGGCCTCAACGTCCATGCATGTCCTTCGTTGTACACTAGATTGTGGATTGTAGAAGGTGACATGCTCTTGATGTACATGTTGCAGCATGTCACGTGGTTTGCGTAAAATATGGTGTTATTGTTTTATACTGAGAATGAATTAAGCTCCTGGAGTTGCAGGGTTTTTGGCACTCATGGCGAGATGGCGAGATAGGCTGTGCTGATAGGCTTGAAGTATTAGGAGTTTTGTGGGTGCTGGTGGACTTAGTATCATTGTTTTGATCAAGTTAGAAGCATATTTGTTTGTACATTGTTGTACACTATGGATGGTGGAAGGCTACATCCTCTGGAATTGCATGTTTGCAGCGTCTCCCTTGGTGTGCATAAAATATAGTGTCATTGTTTTGTACCAAGGATGAATTAACCTCCTGTAGTAGTTACAGGGTTTTAGGGTCTGACAAGATGGAGAAATGAGAATTTTGGTCTGTTTTGGCTCTGTTTTGAGACAATAATTTAGCTAATGGTGTTTTGACTTCATCTGTGCAGAACTTGAAGTCATTATCAAGCTCAATACCATTGCCAAGGAAGCCTGGGAGTTCAAAACAGAGATACATTGCAGGAGTAGATCAAACTGACCGTGTGGATCCTTGGTTGCTGGCTGATGAGGATAGCCGCTTTGCTGAACTATATGGCGTGCAACTCCACTATAAAATTGCCCATCCACCTACAGGTCTTGCCCCCCAAAAAATTTATGTCAGTAATGCACAGATGAATAATTGATTTGCACATGGGTTTGGATTTAGATTTCTTGTTCACACATCCTGGTAGCTGACTGGTGGACAAGTGGTGTAACATACTTCAATTTTTGGGAATGTGTTTTTCCTGCAGACAATGAATCCACAACCTCTGACAGGGTCGACACTCTTGAAAATAAAAAGGCGTCAACAAGTGTACCTGCTATACTTTTGCATGGGTTTGGTGCGTCCTTATTTTCATGGAGCAGAGTCTTGAAACCTCTGGCAGACATTATTGGGTCACGCGTCGTGGCTTTCGATCGGCCTGCCTTTGGGCTCACATCTCGGCCTCAAATCAAAGGTACCCATTGAAATGGGTTAACACCATCTTAGTGATATCCTCAACAAAATCATAACCAAGTGCAGAGAATCTGTTACTATGTGCCCCTGGATTGCCTTTACGGTTGCAAGAAAGGATGATTCTTCATTGCTAGACAAAAGACTGTAGATACAAGTGGCTGAATTACATGTATTAGAATGACTTCTCTGTGACCAAGATTGCATATTTGTGCCTAAAACTTCAGCACTTGACATGGGGTTTGACAGTGGGGGAAGCACAGGATGCCACTGGGGTGGCTGCACTTAACCCATTCAGCTTGGATTTCTCTGTGGCGGCAACATTATCATTTGTTGACTTTCTTCACGCACAGCAAGTGGTTCTGATTGGGTAATTTCTGGTTTCTCCCTCATTGTGATGAGCACATAACAATTTTCTGATGTTATGTGGAGTGAGTAGCTGATTGGTTGGTTCTGGAGCTGTTACTGCATTCCACTTTTGAGGCATGATCCCAGATTAAGGCTTAAACTTGCACAATATTCTCTGACATGGTTTTGAGGCTTGCATCAAAAAGTCTTTGATTCTTCATCCCACAGAACAATCTTATGAAGCTATAATGTTACTTTTGCATGCTGGAATGCAGACACTCTGCAGGCTGCCTTGTAGCGTTACAATCCTACTTAGATGCACCTGAGAAAGTTGGTGCTTTGATTCTGGTGGCACCTGCACTTGCGGCACCGATCATTCTGGAAGAAGTTGAGAAAGCAGCTACTACACCAGACCCAGGTATTGGGTTCCACCAGACGTAGTGGTCATGCCAAGCAATTTTGCTGACTTGTCTATTCCTGATTGGATATGAGGAGGCACAATATCACTTGTAATTGATGACCCTGTTATGGCCTAACCACTACGCATGGTAATGAACATGTGTTCCCATGCCATTGGCTCTAGTAGGCACCAATACCTACCCTTGTCGTTGTTGGGTTCAATAGTTTGGGTGCCTACTAACTTGTGGTAAGGCTCCTCAACATCTATTACCTAGTTCATAGTGGTCAGGTTGAGTGATTTTGCTATCTATTCATGATTGGATATGAGGAGGCACATTATCACCCGTAATTGATGCCTCTGCCATGACCTAGCCACTACATCCGGTAATGGAAACATTTTGCCCTTGCCATTGGCTGTAGTAGGCACCCATTACCTACCTTGTTGCTACCGCGGCTCAGTAGTTTGGGCGCCTGCCTACTACAGGCTATGGCAGGGCTTCTCGCATCCATTACCTAGTTTATAGTGAATTTGAGCTACCGAAGCCCTCAGTATGCCCGTGGAATAAGGTCCAGTTTTTACAAAGCAAGAAGGGAAGTTCAATTGTTGTGGTAGTTCTGTTCTTTTAATGGATAATGTGCAGACATCCTTCCATAAATGCCATGATTCCAGAAATTGTTTCTTGTCTATTCTGGGCTGGAAGCAGGCTGTACATTCAGTGAGATAAAGGAAAGCTACTGTAGTTACAACGTGTTTGCTCCAGAGACATAATGGCTAATCAATACTTGTTGAAGTGAATCACCCTGCCTACTGGCAAATGAGCTCAGATACATACTTGGAAACTGTTTCCACATTTGTCCAAGAATAATTTTACAAAACCAAGACACTTGTTACAATTTTCTATCCAGTACAGCTGGTGAAGTCAGCAAATGATTGACAGTTTTCTTTTGCATGCTCAAGTGAAAGATCCCGACAATGCAGTGAGGAAGGCAGAGGCAGGATTAAAGGGATCTGGGTTGGCCAAGGTTTTCTCGGCTGCACGTGCTGGGGCTTGGTGGCTGTTGATGCAAGTCTTCAAGGTGCTATTAATTATTAAAGCGGGAGTCCAGGCTTTGTTTCAAACGTTGGCACCTGAGAAGGTTGTAGCATCCTTGGGAAATGCAATACAAAGAGCACGCGAGAGGCTCATATGCGGGATTGTCAGATCACCTCCAGCAATTTGGACAGTACTTCATCTCAACCTCTTTCCTGCTTATCAGAACCACATAACTCAAATAGGACAACAGGAACCAACTCCACATAGCACAAATGGAAAGACAAGAAAGGTGACCAAATTCAGTCAAGGTTTGAGTAATAAGATGAGCAGTTTCTGGTATTTGGTCAGGAATCTCTATTGACGATTAGTGTTGTATGGGCGGTTTTGGTTGTAGATTCGATTCATAATAGACAGGTTTGGAACGAGGGCAGTCCGCATGGCGTGGTATGACCCTAAAAAAGCAGACAAACATGTACTCGATGGATACACAAAGGTACAATTGCACACTTGTTCCTTAGAGATTGTATTGTGTTTCTGTTTGCTAAGCTCGATTTCGCTAGTGTTGAAATTCACAAACACCATTTTTGTGCCTAAAGCAAATACACAAAACAGGCCCAGCCTCTGGCGTATGGCTTTCTTCTAATTCAAGACTCTGGCTACATTGTTCTGGAAGAGGTCAAGTTGAAGGAGTACAAAAAAGTTGTGGATGAAAAGTTCTTGTATCGATTGACAAGCAGAGAAAGTTGGAACATAATTTTTGCTAGCGTTATTTTGTGGACGTTATAGATCTACAAGTCTCAATGCCAATAGGATGGCATTTGCGTACCTCCACAGCACTGGAAATTGTGGTCCACACACCATCTGCTGTGAATCCATTTCACCAGTCTGTACCAGCACAATTTTTTGTAAGAATATTTCCACTGTGAAAGTTCAATGCAGCAGTTCAACACATTAATCATTCTTATTTTTGTGGGCATGGTAGCCATTGCGGTGCAGGGATTGGGAACAAGCACTACTTGAATTTGTGCTTGCATTGGCAGTCAACCCGGCAACTGGGTTGCAGCCAAAGCTACCCCTTGGGAAGCGATTGAAAGAAGTCACTTGCCCAGGTAGGTCAATCATGTGTGTGGCATTAATCTGTATCCCAATAAGCATTCCAGCAAATTCTGTCGAGTTTCTATAGGTTTGCCTTTGTGCATTCTTGACAGAAATGTCTCTGGGTTATTTTCTGTGCAGTTTTAGTGATCACAGGTGACACAGACCGTTTGGTTCCTGCGTGGAATGCAAGGCGATTGGCAAACGCATTGCCGAATGCTGAATTTATACGGATAAAGCAGTGTGGACATATGCCTCAGGAGGAAACTCCAGAGGAATTTCTCTCTCATATTCAAACATTTTTAGCAAAAAATAGCCTTCAAAGCTCGATGCCCCTGCACTCTCATGCATCTGCTTGAAGATTGTACAAATTGATGCTCACAGTTCAAATCCTTATTATATAGAAATATTCATTCAATTGCTGCTGTAGCTGATATCGAGCTCACTTTGCATGGGGTTTCAATGATCAGCTGTCTTTGTATCTCTATGTACCAAGAGGTTTCTGACTAAATCCAGCCATCAATGAGATGTTTGTGTGTAAATGGAAACAAGTGATAGTTCACATTTCCAAATCCAACATTTTGTGTTCTCACGGCCTCACTGCTCTTGCAAAGATTAGATTTCTTATATTGATACAAGCCTTTATTATTGTTACCTCAAGCGGGCATACAGCCAAAATCTCTGCCCACCCTTCATGTTTTTGGCTACAGTTCGGTTTTCAGGTTTGCAGAGCTAACAGGAACAGCAAATGTGCGGGGCCGGTGGATGTCAGGTGGAGGGTTTTTGGGCACAATGATGGTAAGTTGACCATCTTGGCAAGCCGCGGTGATATTGTCAAGGTTTGCATTTGCAGGTAAATTGAACTTGCGCATGAATTTGCCAGGAGTTCGCTCCACAAGCACATCTCTAATATCTTGGTCCACTGGAAACTCATAAGGCTTCCTCTCACCACTAATTCTCAAGAGAGTCTCATTCTCCACTTGCACCTGCAGTGGCCAAAGGACAGATTATTTTACTCTTCTTTCAGGTCGCAACCATGCAAAAGATGTTTACATGTCAGGGGTGTCCGTTTCTTGTCTGAGCATTTCTGCAATTTGATATGGTATAATACTCAAATTGGGGAAACGATATTTTTATGTCAGGGTGTCCACTCCTTGTCTATGTGCATTTCTGCGATTTGATTTTGTTTGATGCCCAACTGGGAACATGATGTTCTCATGTCAGGGTGTACATTTCCTGTCTGTGCATTTCTGCATTTAATTTGGTTTGATACTCAAATTAAGAAAATAATGTTTTCATGTCAGGGTGTCCATTATGAGCATTTCGGCACTTTGATTTTGTTTGATACTCAATTGGGCCCAGGTATTCTCAATGTGCTGGACATCTAAAAGTCCAGAGGGCGAGCAGTTGGGTAAAATTGTACCTCAAGAACTGACAATCATAATGATAATTTCAAGTGTCCATTACCTTCTGCTTTTGATAGGGCATATAAATCACACCTTGTGAAACAGACCAAGGCTCTCTCTCTAGAGGAAAGGTCATCCTGTAGTAGATTCACTCTGAATTATAACCTATCATGCGATTTTCATGCAACATCAATGTGCGACATAGGGACACGTTTGTGTAAGTGTACCTTGATGTCAGTATTCTTCAAGCCAGGCATGTCACCTTCAAAGATGTAGGCATTAGAGACCTCCTTCACATCAACTGCAACGCTCACCATCTGTGGACACTGAGAACAACAGCATAGTACAAGCTAAGCATTGGATATACATCCTTTGTGTCATCTTTTGCCTTGAATGGCCATTTGCTTTCAAGAGCATGAGTAGCTGTCTGATGTGGTGTTAATTGGTTATAGGCAGACTATAAACTTCACCAACCAACCTACAATCCACCTCCTTACATCATCATTGCATCAAGCACATACACAGTTTTACACTTTACCAAGAGATAGCATGTGAAGGGTGTTTCAATTGGTAACTCAGCAAGAAGCTCCATACCTATCATGCGTCTTATTAAAAATCATGCATCAACATTTTTGCAAGCATGATGGAAGTGTTTAAAGCATTGTACCAGGTGCTATGGAAGTGGCGTACTTTGACAGCTGCCCTGATGCGGTTCATAAGGGTTCGAAGATTGCTGGTGAGCTTCACATAACATGGGAGGCTGGAAATACGCAATGCTAATGCTTGCAATTGTGGACAACTTTGAAACATACCAGGTGCCAAAAGCTGTGCTTCCACATACACACCCACGCACCATGGCTTCATCAAATTAACAGACACATGAATAACACCACAGGTACTCAGATAGGCTAGACCGAATGTCCTTCTGAAGGACTTACCTATTATAAAAAATGGTGCATCAAATTCTGATGTATTTCTTATTATCGGTAGTGCTATTTCGAAGACGAGTTCGCAGTAGTTTTTCTCAGACAGCTGGTCAACATTTGTGGGCATCACTGCATGACCATGAACAGATTCTTGGACCAGAACTTTGTGGTTTGCAGGAGCAATTCTCTCACCTGATGCACTCACTCTTGTGGCTGATGAATATACAACTCACAGCAAGCATGCAGGGTAAACCTACCGAAAGGCGATGTGTGCGGGTGGACAGCTGATCTGCAGGGTGACGGGAATTAAATGGGCATGGTGTGTGGCTGCCGGGCCATGCCCAATCAATCCATGTGAGGTCGGTCTCCTTGCCACTCGCACTCTTGGACTCTCCTGCTGCAAGCCCGGCACGGCTTAATAATCCCCCGGCCTGATCCTGATGATCCCCTTCCGCTGCTGCGGAGGTCTTGTAACTCTGATCATCAACCCTACTATATTCACCGGAATTTCCATCGCTCTCTGATTTCGGAGGAACGTGGGCGGGGCTTCCTGCTCCTGCAACAACCCTAGTTGACACTGCTTTGCGCACAGCGACAGCATCCAACTGCTGCGCAGTGTCAATGTAGCTCTGGTAGTTGATGGGGGTCAGCGGTGGTGGCATGGCCGGGAGATTCTGAGGATAAATTCCTGGCTGTGCACATGGACTGCATGGCATGCTCGCATACATATGATGATGGTGCCCCCCGCTTGGCCCGCACACAATTTGGCCTCGGTATCGCCGGTCGCATTGCGTAAACTTCACCTGGTATACTCGAAACATGGCTGATATCAACGACTCACGGTTTTTCAGGTGGATTACACGAGCAGAGTAGAGCAATTTAGTTCAGATTTGTGGTAAGGGTTTCGAAATTGCGAGTCGCAGCCATACAGACATCCACAGATGTGTTGCTTTCTGTTGCCATGCATGTCAATTTTGCAGTACCAGCTTCAAGCTTTTCCAGAAATGTTTGTGCAATACACTATTTAGATTTTCTTGTTGTTCCTTGCAATCAACCATCATTGAAAGAAGGAACTCTTTCAATTGTTTCTGTTGAGCCAGGTTCTTCCGAAACGAGGCATCTGATCTTGGAGTATGGATGCACTCGAACTCATGCAAACATCTCTAGTATGCATGAGATGATTTATATTGTGAGCTTACAGATGTTAACGACTCAAATTCAACCCTATCTCCTTCCTAAGTTCCCAAATAGTAAAGCATAGTAACGAAAGACAGCCATGTAAACTTTCTCGTCTAGGAAGGTCATTCGATCGCTGAGGGCAGCAGACTGACCCCTATCTATTTTCAACATGCGTGGGCCAGGAATGACCAAGCACCCTCACGATCAGTGCCTATGGCTATATTCCAAGATCAACAAACTTTTGCCCTAATTAGTGCCGCACAAATCAGGACCTGGTTTCCAAAAGCATGTCATCTTGAAGTGAAGCATCCAGGTGATCTGTTGCTTCACATGATTCACTGCCTTACAAAACAAAGCGAAATTCTGTCATTAGAAATGCTGCCCACGATATGGTGTTGGGAAAGGAACTGATCAATTGGGAGGAACAGAGAGGCAGTTATTGCTTTCCTTGTGCAAAATTATGGAGCAGAAAGACGTAATGCCACCTGAGTCCTGAATGAGGAGAAAAACAGTTATTGTTTTCCTTGTGATGCAGGGTACTACTCCTCACATGTAACTGAGTGAAATTAATCTAATCCCTATGTGACTAGAATTTCAAAGTTAAACCTTTTCAAAATTGCAAAATAGGTCAGCAAGTCGGGAAGTTGTTCAAGAGCTGGGGGTTATCCACAGGAGCATCACAGCAAGTGGCCTTGAGCTGGGTAAGTAGCTTTTGGTAATGTCTTATCGATATTTATTATGTCAAGGTGCCTTTCCATGACCAGTAGGTAGGTAGGAACACGATAGAATTAAGTGCTAAATATCACGGATGGCTTACACTGATACCTAAGGACCAAAACAAATACCTCAAGTCCTCCCAATTTGGGCTCTCATGTAATTGCAGGTCTCAGATCCTAATTCCTGTGTCAAATCAGTTTCACAAGTTCTCTGAGCGACACAATTTACATGATTATAAACAAACAGCCAGTCAATAATAACCAACATCTGAATGAACACACCAACTCGCCAGTGGTGGCTTTCAGACCTGTGAAGTTTCATGGTATCACTTAACTATCTTCCATCTACAAATAGAGTTGCAGCGCCTACCTACATCAAAGCAACCTCACTGCAGCTACAAGTACTCATTTTATCACTCTCTTGCTCAACATGAGTATTCTTAAACCCTTGCTCAATTCTCCTGCTTCATTATCACCAGAAGATCATTAACAGAAACAATGTTAAACCCTTTTACCTTGATCAGGCGTCAAGACACCCTCAGACATCTTGCAATTGTGATGATGCACTACAAGTTTTTTCAGCCTTGGAGCCGCACAAAACAAATTCTAGTGATGTATGGCGGCAATTGGATATGGTGTGATAAAGTCCTATAATTTAAAGTATGTCTGCTACAGCTGGTAGTATACATGCTATCTCAACCCTAGGGAACAAAAGGTGTAGGTCTTCAAAAACAGGATGATTGCAGGGTATGCTGATCGAGGTGTTAGTGAGATTGCAATGTATTTTGTGTCGATACTCAAATCAGCATGTAGTTAAATATGAAGGTGAACTTATCGGCACTAAAGTATCTCTCAATACTCTTGCAGCGCGCCTTAGATAAAATGTTCTTTTCAAACACCTACATACTAATTCGGGATCTACATCACTCATCAATTTGCAGGTTCACATATACATACAGCTATTGCCAAATATTGTCAGAAGGCATGCTCGAGACGCTATGACCTCATGGAACAGAAATGATTACAATCCATCCACCAATTGAGAGTTAGGGGAGACACTCATAAACTCCTATCAAGGCTACCTTCAGTGGTGACGTTCTTCAATCTCTGCTCCTTCAATCCTCCATCATGCTTCACTATTTTCACTGTCCACCTACTTACTTCGTAGGTCACCAGTTCCTCCTTTTGCAACTCATTTTCAAATTTGGTGCATTCTGCATGCCCTTCTCGCTTGGTAATAAAACCGTTACCCGCGCACTCATCAACATCACGTTCGGTGTGGATCCATCTCGCATGACTCCACGTCCTCCCATGGGTCAAGCCAGCCCTAAAAACCCTGCGTGTCTGCGAGCGTCATATATAGAAATTGCTTACGAAAAGATTTTCTTGGCAAAACAATGCCAAACTCTCCATATTTTCTTGCCGTGATTCGTCAGAAAAAAAGAAATGCGCATTCAAGATAGAAACCTGATGCGAACCGATGATGATCATCATCATCATCAACATTAATCCCCGCTGCAGTGTGCTTCTGAACTAATTTGATATCTTCCTCTTCAAGCATCCCACTGCTGAAGTTCTAATCCACCTCATGTTAAAAATGTAACACAAAGACAGTCTTTTCAAACCACCACCAGTCTTGATGAACATAGGAAACATGTCAGTAGAATTCAGAGAAATGGTTTTGGAGAGTATTTCTTCTCGCAACGATTTATTGGCAAAACAATTGCAAAGCCGCCCCCCTACATATTTTTCTTGATGTGAACTATCAGATGGCACAAACTACACCAAGTAAACAAATTCGACATGCTGAGGGAATCAAGATTTGTATTCCTTCACAAGAAACTATGTATTTATAAGCTGCTCCTTCAAGGGCAATCTGGAGCTCTCTCAATCTTCTTTAATGTCTTTTGAAAATTCCATAACAAAACTGAGTGCACAAGACACTCCATTTCTGTGAACATTACATCAGAATTGAGACATAGCTCGCATGGTCGCTCTGTTAGATCTTGCAGAGTCCGAAGATGATGGCACAAACTACGCCAAAGAAAAAAATTCGACATGCAGACGGAATCAAGATTTGTATCCCTTCACAAGAAACTATGTATTCATAAGCTGATCCTGCAAGGGCAACTTGTGGAGCTCTCTCAACCTTCTTTAATTTCTTCTGAAAACTCAGTAACAAAACCGAGTGCACATACAAGACACTCCATTTCTGAGAACATTACATTAGAATTGAGACACAGCTCGCATGGTTGCTCTGTTGGATCTTGCAGCTAAGTCGAAGATGATGGAGCTACTTCGAAGGTGATGATAATGATGTATGCGAGAAAGGTGGTAAATTTACGGTTTTCTTAACCGAGAAGGGCATGCAGAATGTACCAAATTAGAGAAAGTGTTGCACCAAACGAGAAGTTGGAGACATCAAGATTCAAGCTACACAAGTAGGTGTCCGAAAGAAAGATATATTTGAAGCAGCACTGCAAAGGCCGCGACACTGAGGCGCTGTGAACGAGGCCTGTGTGGTCGCGGGCACGGAGGTCCTGGGCCGTCGATGCATCAGGCCTCATGCGCCGGTCACACCAAACTTTCCGTTCGGTTCCAGCCCTGAAATTGCTGGGATTATGTTCAGAAATAGATGTTGGGCCAACATTTTTCACATTATTACAATTGGAGATGTTGACGGATGATGCCAGAAGTGGTTGGTGTCATCAGCCCTTAAGGGCCCATCACACCAAACTTTCCGTCTAGTTCTAGCCGTGAAATTTTTGGGGATTATGTTGAGAAATAGATGTCGGCTCACCACTTTTCACACTATTACAGCCGGACTTGGCGATGGATGATGTTAGAAGTGGCTGGTGTAATCAACCCCTCATCCAACGGTGCCACATTGTTGTTGTGGCAACGGAAGGCAGGGGCCACGGACAACATGACAAGTTGGCAGGCAAGCAACGGCTCTAGGCCAGGGTTGGGCACATGGCTTGGGCTTCCACAGCCCGAATGGCCCTTGAAGACCTGGACTACAACAGTAAAAACTTTCGGTAGAAATATTAGTTTACCGTTGGGTAAAACACATGCAATGTGTTTATTGCGTTGGGTAAAACGTAGTTTAGATTTTTACGACATTTTGCAACTTGTGTGGTGGCTTGCCTTGGCAGTAGCTGCTTTTTTATTTTTTTTGTACAACCACTTGCCCGGTTGCCCTGCCTCCCCAACTTGCTAAAAACAGTTGTGGGGTAGCAAAGTTGGGCCATGTGCCCAACCCATCTCTCAGGTGTGTGGCTGCGGCAGTGCAACGGAAGGAGGAAGGCAATCAAGAATCGATTAAGTTGCATGAAAGTTTAAAATTTGCATCAAGCAAGTAGACAACAGACCAACAAAGGGTTTGAATTTAATACCGGCAATTTCACCAAGTTTTCTGCACTTGAAATCTACAGAAAGAAGAAACTCGGTATAAGTGGTAGAAGTAGTGAACATGGAGAGGAGGTGTTACAATAATATGCGTTCAATGTGGACCATTAGGGCTTCATTTCGATGGAAGAGTGACGGTAATCACATTTCCATTTGTGTTGCTCTGGGTTTAGGGTTTCAACTATAAGAGAGTCATAATATGGTTCTTTAGTGCAAAAGCATAGCAACAATATCCCTTTGAATGTGATTACCTCACGGGGGGGTCACTCCATTGTCGAGTGAATACCACGTGCGAGACAATTTTGCTACCCTATATTATATGCCATAGAAAATTTTAAAAATTATGATTTTTTTTCTACATATACATAACCATTGATAATATCTTTTGTATATATTTTTTGAAATTTTTAGTCATCTTCATTTTTTGTAGTAATTGTTTTAGTTCAATTCTGCGTCATTCTAGTTAGAAACGGTATGTTTTTATTAAAAAACAGATAATCAAATTTGGTTACCATTTTTTACTATGTAATAGATACCGTGTATATCTACACATGAAAAAAAATTGATAAAATTTTGACCCATTTTGGTGGTGTTTTTAGGAAAAAGTAGATTTTTTTGTCTCGCACGTGGTATTCTACTTGACAATGGAGTGACCCCCCCGTGGATTACCTGGAATGGATGCTTTCACATTCACTTAGATCATAATGCATCTGCAGGCCATGTAAGCGAAGCATATTGATGAAGCATTATGCTTCGGGAAACTCCCAAAAACTCATGATCCCTATATAATTATGAAGATCTACACGAATGAAATTGCTAGAGCCTGTTGATCGGTACCCTAAACTTCACAATTGTTTAAGCTCACAACTTTCTTATTTGTCCCTATTTTGTCACACACAAAAAATTGGGAATGACACACTAAATCCTTCGACGTCTTGTGTTTGTCACTCAGACTGAGCATCAAACGGTGTCGCTCTTCCATAGAAATGAAGCCTTTTGGTCCACATCGAACACATATTACAACACCTCCTTCTCCATGTTCACAACTTTGACCGTGTGCATTGAGTTTCTTCTTTCTGTAGATTTCAAGTGCAAAAAAACTTGGTGAAATTGTTGGTATTAACTTCTAGACATGTTTCAAATTCAAACCCTTTGTTGGTATGGTGCCTACTTGCTTGATGCAATTCTTGAACCTTCATGCAACTTAGTCGATTTTTGATTGCCTTCCTCCCGTTGCATTGCCATATCCGCACATCCAAGAGAGTTGTTGCATGCTGCCAGCTTGCCATGTTGTATGTGGCCCCTGCTCTCCGTTACCCTCTGTGGCACCGTTGGATGAGGCTTGATGCATCGACGGCCCAAGACCACCCTACCCACAATCACACATGCCTCATTCACAACGCCTCAATGACACTGCTACAAAGGGCTTAATATAAGCTTGACATACTCAATTGAAGAACATTATTATTGGACTAGTAACCAGTGATAGTTGAGAGTGGTTGCAAGAGCGGCGAGTCATCCACCTACTCAAGTTGGTTATCAATCATATTCGATCTGTTCATGGACAAAATGTGGGATTTATGGATGATATCATGCCTTCATGGAATAGAATTGTGACGAGTTTTGACAACCCTTTTGTTTTTGGATGAGAGTGGTAATGTACACTAAGGTACACTACATAGATCCTAATGAAGGCACAAACTTTCACAAATATTGCGCATTTGATAGCCTTACCAAGTTAGTTGACTAAGGTGTGAGATATAAGATATTCTTCATATGTTTGCTACATGGAAACATGATATGTGGTATATCTTATCAATGGATCTTTTTGGGATGCAAAAGTGGCGAAAAGGCCCAACTAAAAATTGTAGTGGTCATGCCACACAATTTTGCTTTTATGTTTATTCTTCATTGGATGTAAGGAGACACATCATCACTTGCACTTGAGAATTACAATCAACCCTTTGTAAGTGTTAAAATTGTCTAAAACGTTGAATAACAATTGTAATTTCCTAATGCAAGCAAACTACACTACATATCTTATTATTATGGTATTAAAATTCATGAACCATGTTAATTGGAGTGGTTTCATAACTTATCGTGCAACACCAAATATCATAGGATACCTTCTCTAGTTGCCGCGTGATGATTGCAAGACAACCAATGTGGGTTGATGATGTATAGTGTGTGCTTGAGGGTCGGTTTAGACTACGGTGAAGAAATGCACCAAGTCAAGAATTCTAGCCCAAGACAAGGTTATTTGAGGCAACGGTTGATATGGTAGACAAGATGGAAAAACAAAAAAAGAAAATGCCTCAAATTGGAGTTCTCCGGAGGCCAAGTTTCTTGTCCAAGGGTTTGAGGTTGCCCAAGAAACTTGACCTCCAAAGAACTCTCCTAGTAAAAAGTATCACCATGTTGACAACCATGTCATTTTTTCACCCATGTTTGAAATATTCCATTGGAGAAGTCTTGGCAATACTATAAACCATGGCCAATGAAGGACCCAGTTCGTAACCAATCATATTGCTCCATCCCCTAAAATTCTAAACCGGTGCACTTCTTCACCGTAGTAGTCTAAACCAACCCTTAGTGTACCAATGTTAAACATCTTACCTAGTGTCTTCCTCATACCGACACTCCCACCATCACTATTTCCTATGTGTTAACACGTTCTAAGTGTTAAATATTTCATACTCCTGAGACCGAGGCTCAGCTATTAACACCTATAATGGGGGACAACTATTGAGTCTTTAATTCCAGTTATTGCCGCCACGTCTATAATGTACAACTTGTGTACATACAGTCATGTGGTGATAGGATGACACAGGACACGTGCCAGTATCCTTGGGAGCAGAGACAGGGAACGTGGGAGAACTTAAATCGGGAACGTCTTCTCTCTCCTCTCTCTTACTCATTCCCCTGACTTACTCGCTCCGCTCTTACACTTCTCTCACATGTTTGCAACAAATCTTCCAAACTGCTCAACCGATTCCACCCGCCATTGCTAGATCGGTGTCACTCTTCCCTCTTTGCTGATCGAGCGGAAATTTCCCTATCGAACGGGACAAATCTCACAAAATTTGACCCAGATTCGTGTTCGCCACGCCTTCTTCTGATTTCCACCTGTGCGAAGAGTGTTTGCGGTGGCGATGGCGGAATGCTCATGGTGAGGACGTCAGGATGAGATTTTTTTTGATATCCAAGTGAGGAAGAAATTTTGGAGTGTATGATTGTTGCGGATTTAGTCTGAGAAGTAAAGGTGTTCGGCACAACATTGGACCGAAACCAAACCCTAGTGAGGAAAGGAGGAGGCTAAGGCAATTTTTTCAATCTTGTGGTAACGAGGAATTCTGGTTTATTTCTGGAAGTTTTCATGTAGTTTGCATGTAGTTTTCATGTTAGGGTAAGAATTGGCATTGGGGCCAGTGGTTTGGGGCTGATTTGGAGCATCGATAGATTATTAGGTTAGGAGTCTCTGTGAAGATTAGCAACCATGAATGCGGATAACAGGAAGGGGGAGCTGGTAGAGCTAAAGGGCCAGCTGAGGCAGCTAGCTGGAAGTAGAGCACCTGGAGTAGAGGACATCAAAAGGGAGCTGTATAAGAAAGTGATATCATACATGACCATCGGAATCGATGTGTCATCTCTGTTCTCGGAGATGGTGATGTGCTCTGCGACATCGGATCTTGTGCTCAAGAAGATGTGTTATCTTTATGTAGGAAATTACGCTCGTGGACATCCTGATTTAGCTCTCTTGACCATAAACTTTCTGCAAAAGGACTGTCATGATGACGATCCGATGATCAGAGGACTTGCATTGCGAAGCTTGTGCTCGTTGCGAGTGAAGAATTTGGTGGAGTATTTGGTAGGCCCTTTGCGGTCGGGGTTGAAGGATAACAATGGGTATGTGAGGACGGTGGCAGCTATGGGGGTGCTCAAGTTGTACCACATTGCTCCTGGGCAGTGCACTGATAATGAGTTCCCTGCTATGCTCAGAGCTCTCCTTATGAACGACCCAGATGCTCAAGTAAGTAAATCTCCTCCTGATCTCAGCAAGCTGCATAGTATAAGTTTTCAGCCTGTTTTCTTGGATTTGAAATCTTGGGTCATTCATAAGAAGTTTCTGAAAAACACCACAAAATTTATCAAGAGGGGTGTATGCAGCAACTTAGCAGCTCGTCAGCCTTCAAGTATCTGTGTAAGCTTAGACGAAAGGTGTGTCCGTTTAAAATATATATATATATCGCACTCTAATTGTAATGAATCATGAATCTTACAAAGCCTTGAACTTTTCTCTTGGGCCTCAATGTAATGTACTCATTCTTCTATTTGAATTCCATTCCACTTACACACGATTAACGCAATGTTAGTTTGTAGCTGAGCGTACAAAACTCCCTTTCTTTTGGGTGGAATTTAAAAAAAAAAAACAATTACACTGAGCCGGTTTAGATGTATTTGAATACACAGTACAGACTTCTAGTTTCCACTTCCAGTGAAACTACTAAAGCTATCCCACTTTAGTAATTTAGATTCACAACTATTTATTGTTCACTGCAACAAAACACCAAGGTTTTTCTAAGTTTTTGTAAGCTGAGATATTGTTTGTTTGTAGCCCATTCGTGAACACAATAGTTGAGAAAACCTTTGAACGGGAAGTTGTTCCAAATCATGCTTTTTTTCAGCATATTTTAAAATTTGAACACCTTAAGTTGCATCATGTCAAGGGTGGATTTGTGACAAGGTCGTACTTGCACAGTGATGCATTTCCAGATGTCATTTACATCTTGTCTTATGCATTCAAAGTGGCTAATTTATATATGAATCTGTAGGTGGTTGCCAACTGCCTATCTGCTCTTCAAGAAATCTACACAGCAGAGGCAAATATCTCCTCAGAGACAGCTGCCAGGGATCGAGAACATCTTTTTAGCAAGGCTGTTATTTACTCTCTGTTAAACAGGTGAACAAGGCTATTAATTTCCCTCTTGACATGAATCAGCTCCTTAGTCAATGTCCCTTGTATCCCATTGTATCCCTTGTATCATTTGCTGCAAATGCCCCACCAGTGTCTCGTTTACTGTTTTTGGGTTGTTTCTGAAGCAATCAGTTTCTCCCTTGTTGGACAGGCATCTCATGAAGTGTGTCTGATGCAGGATAAAGGAGTTCACGGAATGGGCTCAATGCTTGGTCCTAGATGTGGTTGCAAAGTACATACCATCAGATTCAGATGAGTCATTTGACATGATGAATATTCTTGAAGACCGACTGCAGCATACAAACAGTGCTGTAGTGTTGGCTACCATCAAAGTGTTTCTTCATTTGACAATCTCAATGGCAGACATTCACCAGCAGGTTTTTCTCTATGTGTATTCTTAGTTTTTTCTTCATTTAGGCTTAACTTTGGGACTTTATAATCTCCAAAATATATAAAATTACACCTGTATTTTCAGTGGAAAGTTTGAAGAAGCCATTTGAAGAGACAGAACCTCATGGGAAATGCCTCACTTGTTCTTACAGGTGTATGAGCGAATCAAAGCACCATTGCTTACTCTTGTCAACTCCGGAAGTGCTGAGCAAACATATGCAGTATTAAGTCACTTACATTTACTTGTCTTGAGAGCCCCTGTGCTATTTTCAAGCGACTACAAGCACTTCTACTGCCGGTACAGTGACCCCTCATATGTGAAAAAGCTGAAGTTGGAGATGCTTACTGCTGTGGCCAATGAGACCAACACGTATGAAATTGGTACGTTCCAAAATGTTCCTTTACAACTACCTTGCATGAACCCTATACCTTGATTATAGATATTTTCTTGAGTATATCTTCTGATCTAGTAGTTGTTATATCTCAGATAGCAGGTTTTCCATTCCATGGTTTTGAAGGCCATTCAAATTTGTGTATAGTAGAACACAGGTGCTAGAGTCTTACGGTGACACTATGGTTTAAGGTATTTGCTTTTGATTTACAGTGACAGAGCTTAGCGAATACGCAGCAAATGTGGATGTACAAATAGCCCGGGAGTCAATTCGAGCTGTTGGAAAGATTGCTTTGCAGCAGTATGATGTTAATGCAATTGTTGATCGTCTACTTCAGTTCCTTGAAATGGAGAAGGACTATGTGACTGCTGAGACTTTGGTAAGCATCTGCTCATCACATAATTGAAGAATTTGGTGAGAGTAGACTTTCTACACATTTGAGTCAGGGGGTCAGTGAGCTTGGATATCCTATCCTGCTGTTACTTTGAGCTCTCTACCTGATGCCGAGTCTGTAGCAATGCAAGGGATGATGACACGTAAGTAGTTGCAAAATGGAAATCAATTCCACAAAAGTATTTCTTGAGAACACAAAAACCAGAATTTTAGATTCAGTTTGACAGAAAATGAGCACAAACCCAAAATATGTCATAAATTAAACAGAATGTATGTTCTAGTAGATTGAACAATCCCTACTTTATTCCTCTCCTTCTCTTTACTATCCTTATTCTTATTTTGACTCTACAAAGGTAGGATGCCAGTTGCTGTCATGGGGCTTGATGTTGATTTCAGGGAGGTATTCCCAATAGTTTCCTAATAATACATGATTGAATTGGTAGTCACAAAAGGTGTCAGAATTAAGTACAAGTAGACTCTTTTTGAATATATGAGGATCTTCTTGAGATGAGGACTATAGCACTGAATGCTAATCTTTTATTAGCTCTGCCCTAGAGCAGAGCTCTTGGTTTACTTTTTTCTCGCCCATAAGTTTGTCCATGAATGAATGTAAATGGATGAATGTGGAAACTAGATACTAATGTAGATGAAACTAAGTTTATGTCATGCATGATAGTTGAATTGCATAAGAATCCCTGTGCGCACAGCCTGATGTCAGAAAACCCTTTCCTCTTTCAAGCAGAAGTTTGATGATATACATTTATGTGTGAAGTACTGTTTTCCTTGTATTTTGAGATCAAGAGTTTGCAATAGTGGGGGTATGTGGTGCAGTTTGCATCAAGCTAAGGGGCCCTATGCGGATATTGTGTTCTTTACCATGCTAATGATCAACATTGGTGAGTAAGCATTGAACTTATGCATTATATAAACTTTGGTTTACAGGTACTTGTTAAGGATCTCTTGCGCAAATACCCTCAGTGGAGTCATGACTGCATTGCAGTTGTTGGCAGTGTGAGCAGCAAAACTGTGACAGAGCCAAAAGCCAAAGCTGCTCTAGTGTGGATGCTTGGAGAGTATGCATATGACATGCTGGATGCACCTTACATTCTGGAGGGCTTTATTGACAATTGGGCCGAAGAAGACTCTGCAGAGGTATGCATTATTCTTGTCTTGGAGCTTAACGAGCTCGACGTTCTCAACTGTTTACACCATTTTCACTGGTTTAGTTATACATCTAAAGTGACTTCTAGGCCTTGTGATTTGTTTGCCTTACAGACACTGGTCTTCCAGTTCATAATGGGCCTATTCTTAGTCCTGTCAGTCTAACACCTAAATTCTCCTCTTAGAGCAAGTTGAATGTCAGCAGTGAGTTTGCTGATTTTCATGTACATGGTTGGCAGGTAAAACTAGAGCTCCTGACAGCTGTGATGAAGCTATTCTTCAAGAGACCTCCTGAGAGCATCAAGATGTTGGGGGCTGCACTTACAGCTGGGCTTGCTGACGTCCATCAGGTATCTTATTGTGTTTGTTTTTTAGGGGGCAGAGGGGTTGGTAGCACTTCTTACTTTAATTGTGTCCCATGTGATGGCTGATCGATTCTAGATGAACGGCCATTTAGCATTATACATTTTTTTTTAAACCACGCAGCTGACTAATTGCACTAGCCCATGGAGGGTAGTGAAAGCTCTCAAGTATTCTCTTGCTTCTTTAATTCTCATCCATACAACACGATATTTATCTAGTGGTATCTGGGAAAGCACCATCACAACTTCTTTTCAAAATCATGCAAACTAAGTAATCTTACCATCTTGAGGAAGTCAGTCCCAGCAAAATCTGCTTGCTCGCCTAATCGGAAGAGCTGTAGTCACCAATGAACCCATTTTAGCTTGCTATGGGTGATTGCATTTACTGCAGAATTTTCTAGCCAAACTGGCAGTAGACAACAAACACTTTTATGCTCTAACTTCTGATTTGGATAATGGCAGGATGTGCATGATAGGGCCCTGTTGTACTATAGGTTGCTGCAGCAGGGTGTGGAGATTGCTGAACGAGTTGTGAACCCCACAAAACAGGCAGTTTCTGTTTTTGCTGACACACAGAGCAGTGAAATCAAGGATCGCATTTTTGATGAGTTTAACAGTCTTTCTGTTCTATATCAAGAGGTATTATAGACCTTATATGTTGCATTAATGATCTTAAATTGGTTTTGATTTTATAGGACAATTCTTAAGGTATGTGTCCTATTTTTGGGGCATGTCTGGGTTGGTCAGGATGGGTTACTCAAAATTAGAAATCAAGGACAACGAGATGGAAGAGGGATGAATCCATGATGTCCTTAATGTGCTTTGTCATGTTCTGCGTGATGTTCTTCCTTTGTGTTCCTACATGGAGTTTTTGATGTTTGGCAATAAGAATGTGATTTGTAACATCACCTCTGTTTTGCAGCCTTCGTACATGTTTCTGGACAAAGAGCATCGGGGACCGATTATAACGGAGGAGTCAGATATATTGCCAATGGGCCCTACGACAACTGAAAATGTGCTGCCTAGTCAACTTGTTGATGCTAATGATAACGATCTTCTTCTGAGTGCATCCGATAGAGAAGAAAGCTTGGTGACCAATGGCAATGGCTCCCATGCTTACAGTGGCCCAGATCTATCTGGGTTTGAAACATCATCTTTTGCACCAAGGTCAGCATTGTTCTGTCAGTTCATTCTGGCTTGAAAGAAGTCACTCAAATGAATTTAAAAAATCATCATAGACAGTGAAGTCAAGTAGATCGAGGTGACTATGAAGAGATTTTTGAGGTGGCTATGATCTAGGTGCCAGTGTTGTGTTACTGAGATAACAGAATTCATGATTACTCCCTAGAAGTTAAGTGTGACTAGGTCAAAGTTACTTCCATTCACGTGGCATTCTGAATAAACTAACGTGGTGATGGCCATTCTGTCGATTGTGTAGGTCACCTTCACCAACCCTCCCACCCCCAACAAACCGGCCAATGACTGCTCCCATTGCAGCTTCAACCTCATTACTAGACTTTGAAGACTTACTTGGTTTCAACACAAACATCAGCTCTTCACCTGCTCCCACCACTTTGAAGCTAAAAGCAAAACCCTCCCTAGATTCAAAGGGATTTCAACAAAAGTGGGGTCAACTTGCAGTTGCAACAACTCTGGTTTGTGCCTTTAAGCCACTCCCTTATGTTTTTAATCCACCCTTTTACTCTATTATTGTCTTTCTTTATTTAAACTTTTTTGTTCTTTACATATGTATCTGCTCTTCACTATTAAATTCCTCCAATCTTTCAGGCTTTGTTAGATCTGGTTACCTTTCTTTTTTCTACCTCATCTCCTATGAAATAAATTTATTATTCCCTCTGTTAACTATCCTGCAACTCTTGTCCTTGCGTACTTGTAAAGCCGATTTGCTGCTTATTCATATTCTAGAGAAGAACCTGTTAACTCGATTCACATATAAATGGCCTCAAGTTGAGGGGCTTTTGGAAGGTGGTTCATTCCCAGAGATGTAGTGTGAATTGTGAACTCCTGTGATGTTAACTCTGCAATGTCTGAGTGCAAAATTGCAGGATCATACATTGTCCAGTCCTGCTGCTTTACCAACTCCACTACCATTGTTGCGCCATATGCAAGCCAAGTCAGTAGAGTGCATGGCTTCAGGTGGGAAAGCCCCAACATTCAAGTTCTTTTTCTATGGTCAAGCAGTTGATGCCCCTGCTGCATCAGGCTTCTTCCTTGTTGAGCTCCTTGTCAACACATCGACTGGCTCTTCGCAAGCTAAAATTAAGGCTGATGATGCCTCTCTAGCACCTGCATTCCGGGACTTCTTCCTTTCAGCTTTGAGTTCATTTGGGTCATAGTTGTGACCTAAGCTATTGTAATTTTAGATCATACGGTCCTTCTTTGTTCCATAGCTGCCTATTTTTGCAGACATATTGCCAAGGAGCGGAGGAATTTCAGAAGATAAAAAATGGTGCTAGTTTTGCAAGTTTGGGTTTGTACTGCACATCTTGTACTCATAATTATCTCTGGCTCTCCATCACCTTCACCTCTATAATGTGAAACACAAGATGAATCATTGGAAGGAGTGACAAAAATCAATTGTCAAAGTTAGTGAAGTATGAGGAATGACTGCACTGGAAGTTACACCCATTTCACCAATCATAATATATTTGACGATATTACAGTGGAGTTCTAGGTCCATTTGATTACTCACCAAATCTTGGAGAACCCTACATGATTGCCCGACCATGCTCAGTGGGTCCCCTTTATGTATATATTGTCGCATACTCCCAATTTTGGGGCCACTGACAGCTTCTTGGGCCTAAATTATGTGCAAGAAATCTCTCAAAATAAGGGCAATCAAGGTTAAGCAAAATACCTGCGGCAATTACTGTGTTAATGCAATCCCTTGATATCTTCATGGTGACATTGTGACTTGTGAACTAAGCAAATAAAGAACCAAGTAAGTGAATTAAACACTTCACTGCAAAGGGGGATAAGGTAGAAATACCATAAAGCGTTAACCACCCAATAGCGGTGCACTAGACCGCCTCATCATGGAAAGTGCCATGTCTTAAATGGCGTGGCAACTTCAATGCAGTGTAGCCAATGGGAGGCAAGATCTAACGTACTCATGATTAACGGGTTTAGGTGATAATCTGTATTGGAATGCGGAGAGCCTAGTGAACGGGAGGTGGATTGGACAAACTTTCCACTTTGAAAAATTGTGGAACTTTTTGTACAAAGCAGAAAAATACGAAACAACTTGCATTCTTCATGAATCCTTCTCGTCTATCTTGGAAAATTATCTCATGATTGTCAGACCAGGTCTTCAATGCGAATCGCCTTATTTTAACGGTTTATGGTATTTCTACCTTAGTACAAGAATAATTGCAGGCTCTTCCTTGCCCCTCAAGCTTTTGTTTCATTCCATAAAACACTGTGTCAAAAGTGTGCTTTTACACCTTCATGAAGGACATTGAGGGAAAGACGTGTTCAAATTCACCTATAATTGAGCCCATAAATTTCTGCTAAGAGATAGAGGACTAGGTAAGTTAACAGGAGGAGGTGGGCCCTTGGTCAACAATCTGTATCGATTGTTGACGAAAAGACAGAAGTTTATCCAACTATTCACTGTCCTCATAAAATAGCCAGAATCTTAGCTCTATCATGTCAATTATAGTAGTCACATCCCATGATTCAGGGAGGTTGGGCAGGCCCATCTTACGGACTTACATTCTATGCAATTATAAACCTTAGATTGTGTCTCCCAGGAGTTCTGCAAAACTTGCCAGGTGAACTTGCAAGCATCATACACGTTTGGGACTGGAGCTTTTTATATTTCCAATGAAGCACTCACCCCTTGCTCAAGGCCAGGGCTAGATGAGAACTCTTTGGGCTGGGCCCCTACCAATATTACCCGATATGAAAACGCATGCAATTCTATTATTGCATGTAGGCTTTTCTTGGACAATTTGATCCCGAAAAGAGCATCAAAGTTCTTGCATTAGTCTACATAGACTCACTTGATATAAATAAACCACAAATTTATGGGGTCATATTTTAACTAGACCTCCTTTATCTTGGTAAAAGTGATGGAGCCCAAATCAAAGATGTGGACGTCTCAAGGCTGGCACCACACGGTTTTTTTAAGTTGGATTTTTCATAGTTTTTTAAAAAACCCAATCATTTGAGGTCCAACAAAATCCGTTTTTATTTGGTTTTATTGCAAATAAGTTGAGATTATAGGGCAAAGGGCCCAATGTCCGCCAATGGTGGTGCCAAGTGCCGAGTGCTGAGTGCTGGAATAAAACCATGGTTTTATTCGCAAAAATCGGGTTTTTTGCATTAAAACCAAAAATCCAATGCATCAACTAGGAAAAGTTGGGTTTTTTCCACCCTTGTGGCGTCTAGCCCTGTCCCTTGTAGGTATAAAATACACTTACGAAATGACATCATGGTAAGCCTCTTGCTTAGGAACTTTGAAATTTTGTGTGACAGATTTGAGTAATTTGTAGGGTTATTTCTAAAATGAAGAACGCTATAAGAGATAGGCTCCTCAGAGAGAGTATTTGGCAATTCTCAATGATTAGGGAGATCACTTTGACCTTCAAATCTCTGCTTGAAGATAGAAGCACCTTGACATAAGCGGTAAGTTATTTAGGTTCTTCATACATTGCAACTTATAAGGTGACTTCTAATGGGAACTTCCAACTGCACAAACAATTTTGGCCGCTGAATGAGCTTGGGAGTTGTCTCTTCCAGTTAGCAATCACATTCACAAAATTGTTATTTCAAGTTTTAGAATCGGACTACTGATGCAATGGTTATAAGATATTAAAGCAATGATTGTTTTTTTTTTATGATCACAAAGGCCATCCCAATTGTGTTCATTGTTGAACCTAGAATGGTTAATATATTTTTAACACATTGTCTGATGTCATTGTCAGACATGGTTTTTTTACATTTGTTGCCACATCCACTTAAGAAGAGTCCAAAAGGTCCACATGGTAGAATAACATTGAATGACCACTATTGGTGCATTAGACTAGGGGTAGAATGATTCTTGTGTGGACCAAAAATCATGGCTAATTATAAAAGTGGTGGCCCATAAAAGATGCAGTGATAAGTGGGATGTAGTGATTGGCCATATAGGCCTTGTTTCACATCACTTGTGATCACTTTGGGTGACATTAAGTTAACTCAATATTATTTATGAGGTTTCTCTCAAAATGTTGCCCATTTTTTTTCCAGGTGCTTGTATCAATGTTGTTGAAAATAATCTCGAGGTGGAGATTGAAGATTCAAAGGTAACCTTACCTTCCTCAGGAGAAAGAATTTCTGGGTCTTGGAAGCTTGTTCTAATAGTGGAGACTGCTAATTTGATACCATTCAAGCAACATGCTCCACCCTGGCTCACATGTTGTTTTAAATGTCTATTCTTGGAGCATCCAAAACATTACTTAGCTGATGAGCTGTGTTCATGGGCGCCACAATAGATTTGAGAATCAAGCCTCCGGATGCCAGAATCTCGGTGCTTCAACCTAAATCTGAAGTGGAGTCAAGGCAGCTGAACACAACTCATGAGCTGAGTAATGTTATGTCAGACCATTAATTGAAAAGATTGGGAAATTAAGGTATGTGGGCTTTTTTCACTCTGCTTAAGTGGACATCAATGAGTGCTTATGACAAGACTTGTAGTCAATAAGAGATGGAATACTGCTTTCCTCACCCGTCTGCTTGATCTACAGAGAGGTTGACCATATTGAAAAAGGTCACTTACAGATGTGTATTTCAAGAACTTCTATGATATGAGGTTAGCCATTGTGGAGTACAATTCTTCTCAAATTTTGGATTGAAACCTCAAAACAACACTCGTTACCTCAACGGTCTGCTTGATCTACAGAGAGCTGACCAAAATGCAAAAGGTTCACTACAGATCTGTGCAAATGAAGAATTTCTGTGCATGTGAGGTTAGCCATGGTAGAGTACGATTCTGCTTAAGTTTTGGTCGAAATCTCTAAGTAATAATCTTTACCCCATCCATCTGCTTGATCCACAGAGAGCTGCCAACATTGCAAAAGGCTAAGTACAGATGTGTGCAAATGAGGGTAGCCATGGAGTACAATTCTTCTCAAATAGTAATCGAAGCCTAAAAACAACACTTCTTACGTCATCCGTGTGCTTGATGTACAGAGAGTTGAACATATTGGAAAAGGCTGAATACAGATGTGCATCTGAAAAAACTCTGCATGGGAGGTTAGCCATGGTGGTGTACAATTTTGCGCAAATGGCAGTGAGTCCGCGTCCAAGATGAAGCACATGAACAGAGGACGCTAGACTAGACTACAGGAAGATGCGATGATGAATACAAATGAAACTCCTTCAGAGACTCTTCTGCTGAGGATGCTTCAGACTATTTACAAAAGAATGGGCTATGATCTTCTTCGTCTACCTTCTAGAGGGGATGGAGGCTTGGGCTTTAACCTATCCGCCTGGCGGGCAGGACAGTGAAGGATCGTTGTGTGTGTTGGAGGATGTGCAGCCGTAGTCATCTACAAAAATGGTGGGAGTCGCCGTCGATTTCGAAGTCGATGCCGTTCCTAAAATTACAGCTTGATGAGTTCTCGTTTGATCAGCTCTGGCTCGCAATTCCAACTCCCGATTCTTCTGCAAAATTTCACACATAATCAGTGTCAGACAGCGCTCTACCGTATCTTCAGGTCTAACTGGGCACGCGCCTGCCTGACATAGATTTCCACGTCATCTTTTTGAAATGTTTCAAGCAGTCACGTCATGATGTGTGGCTGTTTTTGTACAAAAACAGTTGCTTTACTCCTAATCTAACCCTGGCAAGCATAGGATATTGAAACAACAGAGAAAATTCTCCAGCTCCAGATCCTCAGGTTCTGACATTGAGATATCCAATTCACCAAAATCTGATGTAGTACTTTCCAGACTAAATCACCAGTCTACTTCTTTACAGTGTGAATCTCTAATGACATTGACATTGGCATTACCCCAACTCTGAAAGCTGACTACATTGAAAATGTGAGAGGCGTGCATACCAGGAAGTTGAAATGATCTTGCATTGTGAACGTTTCTGGACCATCGTCAATCCCATCAAGGGGAACTTGAATAGTCTTCCTTTCTGCGGGAAATACACATCCAGCTAAGGAATTCAATCATGAGAGACTCAACAGTCGATGAGGGATAGAGTGAGAAGAAACACTTCAAGCAACATCACCATCATGTCAGCGAATAACCTATCATGTCCAACACATGCTTCACAAACCCCCCTGTTCACCGCCATTCTTGGGCGGTAATTCAGACAAAACTTAACCAAAGATTTTAATCAAAACATTGAAAGCTTCCACTCAAACAAGAAGTGCTCTTGCATCGGTAGCTAGCACATCTCTCCTACTGGACATGGCGTGCAATGACTTAGAGCCATCCCCCAGCGTTGTGAGTACATATGGATAGGTTGCAATGGACTAGAAAACTAGCTCTGCATTCATTGTAGATTTGCTTCGACACGATTCACTCGTCCACAGGAACCGCCGTTGAATTGCAACGACTGGATAACGAAGCCGGAGATACAAGACATCCTCCAAAACCGAGGTTTGAAGGCGGAGAGAAGCACTGCCGAGAGTCCCAAAGGAATCACGTGCTTCGGAGATAACAAGGTCGGAGAGACGAGAATGGAATACGGGAAAAGGAATGTAACACAGAATCCTCGGTTATAAGGAACAAGTTTTAGTAAATAGGGTGAAGAGTGGCGTCCATTGAGGTATAAGAGGATTGCGACGCACTCTGCGACAATGGAATTTCAAGGTATTAATTCAGCACTCCTCCGAGAACTACTGCTGCTCCTTTCAATTCATCGAGTGGAGGATGAAAAAGTGCACAATATCTGAAGAGAGAGAGAGAGAAGCTTCAGCTGGACGAAAAACTCAAACTACGTAACCAAGTTTTGGTGACTCGATCTACACCACTGTTACAATGGCAGTAAAGCTCGATCTTACACGAAACCTATGAACATGACCACCTCCATAGCTGGTCCGAAAGGACAGTAAAGGCATTCTTACCAAAATGGAGACAGCCAGGACGCGATTCTACCTCCCCGCACAGCACACTCAATAGTGGAGCTCATGAATAAGAACGTCGTCACAAACATCATCTACTAACATCAATAATTGAAGAGTCGAAGTTCGCTTCCTTCTTCCAAACAACCAACACTTCTCTCACACAAGAAGCTAGCTAAACAAGCTCTGCTCAATGGATGTTAACCTCAAAATGCACTGACACGAATTATCCTTCACCGAACAGCTCCAACACGGGTTGACTAGAAGAGGCTTGACAGAGAGTGAACAGGACAACCTAACATCCTAGTTGGCTCCAAACACCTCTCGACTTTTTCATCCCCCATATGCATCATCCGCGCAGCAAAAAGTTCAGACACTGGTGACTCAACCACTGGCTTCCACATGCTTGCAGTGACCACTCTAGAATACGCGCGAGTCCCGAAGAACCAAAAACCACCCAACAAACATCGCAAAAAGCAACATGGACCATTACCTGCACGTCGTCGAGTCTCGTAGTGAACCGGGCGGGAGTCTGCCAACGATTCGCAGCACATCAGCCCCAGGATGCACATACAGATTGACACCAGCAGCGGGGCAGGAGCGCCGGCCATAGCTGGCTGCCTCTCATCTCGTCATAGGGCTCTCTCCATCAACAACAAAACGGTCTGGAGGTTCAAAGCGAAATGATCACATAATAGCCTAATAAGCCTAAGGCTAACCTTTGTTGGGTTGGGTGGCGATGGCGCTCCGAAGCTCCGGTTCCTGCAACAGCGGCCACGCTTCGCTCGCCTTCGAGGAGACGCAGGGCAGCAGCGACCTGCCCGCGAAAACTATTCCCCCCAGCGACCCACGCGGCAGGTGGTCGAAGGGGATCCGGAGTCCTGATTGGGCTTTGGTGGGGCCCCAGTCTGCCCAGATTGAAATTCTGTGCTGGGCCGGGCCGGGTGGCGGTAATACCCGGCCGAACCCTGTACCACTGCACCTACTCCCTTGAATGCTCCCATTAAAGGCTATGCACAAGAGATTGATGAATTGGTGACAAGGTTTTGTCTGTCTTTACAGCCACTGCAGTTTGCATGCCTCCAAAAATTTAATTACTGGGATCCGATCATCCCGGCCCGGCCACCACCATTGTCCTCTCGCAGCCAGTTTATGGACTCCGTGACACATGGCCCCGCCTCATTCGCAACTTGGGAACCTCGCAACAACTTTTGTGTTGGATCCTTACTTATTAGCATACGGAGTCCTTATCCAAATGGCACACTAATCATATGTAGCGTGTCGAAGAAATATGTAGCGTGACCCACCAACCGCTCATCATTCATTCCGTGGTCGTAGTAGTATTACTAGATGATCTTGAACGTGAGTCTTCCATGGACACTATTGTAAGTAATAAGGTGTGTTGTTCTATGTGGACAAATCCAACCCCACAAACAATTTGGACTGTTGGATCCAATCGGGAGATGTCTCATCTAATTAGTAATTGCGAGTCACGAAATTTGTGTTTTCAACTTTTGGAATTGGAGTTGACATGTAAAATTTACATTACCGACATATGCGTCTTAAGCAAACATCGTGAATCAGTGCACGTAATATGAAAATATACTATTGTGGTAGATTTGTTGATTTCCCAGTGACGCATGAGAATTGTCCATGATACATATTCTTGTAGTGTTATAAGATGTCATAGTGAGGGATTTTTTTCCCTTCAAACAATCACATGAATCTTCTCAATTGCGTTCGCTCTTGAGCCTAGAACAATGTTTGTATTCTCAACTATGGCGTCTATTCTTAAATGCAAACCTTGCCATATACCACTCAAATATAGGTGTATGGATTAAGGATAGAGAGCCACATACCTCAAGTTATCTATGACATATCTCACATGTATTGCAGCGTTGGGCTTGGCTTAACCCCTAACTTCCCACGCCCAATTTCCCTCAAATGTGCCCAAAAAATGTAACCTCAATTTCAGCGACCGTAGTTAAAGGTCTAAGGTTTTTTTGACAAATCTAACCGTATAGATGTTTGCATGTTAGAGGTGACTATTCCCAGTCCAGATTTTAAATGTTGAAGTCCTATTATGTAGGAGATTATAATAAGAATGTCAATAGTGGTCTTGAGGGGCAACAATTTAGAAATTAAATTAGGGTTGGTTTTTTGATCGAACCTCCACTCAAATCATCTCCAAATGACAAAATGTTGCCCTCGTTCAAAAGAGGGTCAATATACCTACTCAAATCAGCTCACAAATCTTGAAACCATCATTTTCTAATTTTTGGGGAAGCTTTATAATTTGAGGCAGCAGTGCCACAACTGGGCACCTTCAACATGGATTTACACCCACCAACAAATGTCCAACTAAAAATTCCAATGGTAGATGCTTAAGATATGTTGCGTTTGAGTGTCATGCAAATTTTTAGATCAATTGAGAATCATCTACACATGGGGATCAACAAAAAAATATGTTTAGGAAATGTTGCCCCTAAACCACGGAGGTGACAAATGTCAAGTTTTGGTTTGTGGACCAGTTCCATTGTAAACCAGTGTGGTGCTAATTCTTGTTTTGGTTAAGCCTAAATAGGATCCAAATGTGAACATGACTTGATATGAACTAGAAAAGTTCAATTAAGTAAGTATGAATAAGCTATTGTCTCAAGATTCTAGAAAGTAGAGATAAGAAAGACCATAGCTTGATAGGAATGGATCTAAACTTGGATATCTACACATGCGTTTTAGAAAGTATTTAAGGCTAGGAAATCAAGTAGTGAGGGGGGCCATAACTTACCCTTTGTAATACCATAACTCTGTAGGTTTTTCAATTGGAATTGAAATATAAAACACAAAGTGTGTTTTGAAGCATTTGTGTGTGATACATATTTGTCTAGTCAATTGTCTAGTGCTTGGAATAATTAGATTGAATCCAATGTGTTTGTACTGGATTGCACATATTTTATCTTATCATTGGGATTTTGGTTCAATCTCTGGTGAAGGAGTGATTCCTTTGTCTAAAGTACTAAATTACCTCATTAGTGGTCACTGAGCGTTTGGTTAATTGAGTTCTCATTATATGTTTGTACTATTGTTTGTGGGTAGAGAATTTGAGACATTGGTGAACTCGAGAATCAAGCCAAAGTGATAGGGCGGGACTTGTAATTGAGTGTGTCAACAGGGAGTTTCATTGAAGATTGACTAGATCATTATTTATGGAAATTCTTGCCAAAGCCATAGTCTCTCTATCGGTGAATTGACAAGGAAATTGGTATATGTTTAAACCATAGTTTGTGATAAGAGAGACCGAGCGACTTGTTCGTTGTAAAGGAAGAGGAGTGAGTCCTCAAAGAAACCAAGATTGAATGATTCATTGTGATAGAGAATTGTAAAGTAGGATGTTGATAATCAACTCACTTAGAAGATCGATATTTAACATAAATCGAAATACACTTACTAAATTGAGGAATTATATGTGGTCGTTGTAATATGTGGTGATAACTTCTTGTCTAAGGAAAAAGAGAAAGAGAAAGAGAATATGGACATCAGTAAAATAAAGACCCTATAGTCTCAACAATTTCTAACCTCCCGAGATTCTATCGCCCTAACCCTTGATAGGATATGAAATGATAAGTTTCACAAGACCATTGACTATAAAGAGGCCGAGAAGATGAACAGTCTTGCTAGTTGGAACTCTAGTGAGTGTTGTGAGTTTATATAATTTACTAAAGTGATTTCACTCTAAAATGCTAGAGTGGTAACCTTGAAATTAATCAAAACATGGTAATCGAACACATTGGCCAATAGTCTTGAGTTATAAGAAATAGACTGAGTATTTAAATGATTAATGGACATGAGAGTGAGATCGTAAATTGAACCTCAAATTAAGTATGATAAACTAATGAGCCACGCCATGATTTATTAACATGCATATGTGGTTTGTCCTATTGTTATAATTCATGGATATCATGATAACTTTGGCCAAAACTAGGTAAAAAACAATTGCCAGACAATATAACTCATATCATATTTAATCAAAGAAGGCCGAAAGACCTGTAAGGAGGACTACATTGCAGTTTCAAGTTGCATTAAAAGGGATTAATTAATACCAGATTATTGACCAGTCCAAAGTGCCCCTTGGCTTTGGTAACGAGACTCAAATGAGTTACTTATGCAAGACTATTGCCGATGGTTGTGCCTATGCTTGTGCACCGCACTTGCTCCAATCAAAATGAATTCATTGTCATACTATTGCATGGGTAAATAGTGTGAGTTGAGAGACAACCACAATTGCATGTATTGTTGCGAGAGTTTGTAAGACTTTACCCTATAAATCATCATCCAATCGCCAATTCAAAACTGAAATAACTTGAAATAATCATGTGATTGTCTTCATAAAACTGATCTAAGACACCTAGATAATATAAGAATCACATTTTAAGTCTTTCCTGAGCGTTTCCTTGTTTTTTGTCGCAACTCAAAATCCTAACTACAACCGGTTGAGAGCACACTCCCATATTTGAATTAATCCAAAAATAGCTAACTCTATTGAATCAAAATTATCCACGTGGCAGAACATAGCAAACTTGAACATGAACAATAAGAGTAGTTGAAACAATCAAAAAACCATCCGAACTAGTATCAAAGGGGTCAAAGCGAACTGCTCACGACCAAATTATGGTCGCATAGGACATTAGGAGTTGATTGATGGACTTAAGTTGATTATTACCATGTGATGTCACACTCCACCATTTGTGTTGCTGTTTGGTTCTCAAATGCAGGCTGCAACATGTAATCAATGTTTGAGATTTGCACCCGTCAAATGTCCATCCTGTATACAGTTGGGGTTGTGATTTCGGACATTTGGGGTTTTGACGCGTGCAAATCTCAACCTTGCAGGTAATTATTGGAAGGAGCAAAACCTTCAAACGTTCCAACTATGTTCTATATTAAGATGGATGCGCCATCTTCACACCTACACATCCACCAATGCACGTGGTCTGTTCAGATTGCATGCCCTCTATTTTGTTGGCATGGAGAATGAGCCCCTTGCAAGCCTCGAATTCAGGTGATTTGGACTGTCCTTTTCTTTTTCTTTTTCTTTTTGAGACAGAAGGCCAACCCGGCCAACGCCAAAATGAATAAAACAAAGGAAAAACACGCCATCACCGAGGGGAGGCGGGGCCCCTCAGGCGCGAAACACCGCCACGTAAAGAGTAACAAAAAGACCCCACCACGGACAACCCACCGGACCCACCAAGCCAAGGACAACCCCCACCCCACTGGCCAAGGACAACCCCCTAACCACCAAGACCACCCCGAAAGGCTTGACACCTATCTATGATGCCCTTTCCAGTTCCATTCAATGTGCAAATTGTGCCTTTTACATAGCACATTCCTAGCGCCCCACGTCCTATCAAAACCTTGAAGCATGGCCACCGCCGAGAAGCTACTGATTTTGATTTGCTTGATCACCCGATTCCAAGCCGCTTTGGCGTAGACAATGAGCTCGTCCCAAATCCGGTGTTTAACCTTAGTTTCGTGCCACTGTTCATGGTTGAACACCTTGTCATTGCGTTCAATCCAAATGGTCCACAAAGTAATACCTCGAAGGAGGTGCCAAATTTTATTCTTTTTGCCGTATTTACGGGGAATCCTTTCCCCAAACAAAGCTTGTTTCCAGTTGAAGTTGTCATAATTACCAGTTCTAACCCCACAAAGTTCATGCATGATAAACGTAGCCCATCTCCAAGCCCGCCTAGCTTGGATGCAATCCCAAAATTTGTGTTTGACTGACTCACTTGTGTTTGGGAGGCAAAAGACACATTGTTTGGAGATAGACACCGGGGCAATACGTGCCCTCCATTCATTGACGGCAACGGCCTTGTGCCAGATGGACCAAATGAAGGCGGCCTCTTTACCGGATCGAAGCGGATCCCAGACTTGCGACCAATAAAATTTATAATTGCTAGGGAGGTAGCCCTGCCATTTGTCAGCCGCACGAGTGGACCCCGGGTTTCTATTGCTAATGGCCTCTCTCCCGGCCTTGGTGGTGTAGTCAAGAAAATGTCCTCCGTCACTCCACCGCCACCGGTCCGGGTCCCAACTGAGGGTAGCCAGCATCCCATAGAAGAAGGTGATTTGCTCTTTTTCCCCTTCTTTTTTCGGGCCTCTATTAGTCCGAATAATTTTCACTTTGTGGAAAAAACCTACCAACTCTCCCTCTGGTTTTTCCCATACCCTAAGGCATCGTGAGTGGGTACCAACTGTGAAGCATTGCACCGGGGGGGGAAGGAAAGGTGGTGTAATTGCATGCAGGGTGGAGTGTATTCAAAATTACATTGCAGTACCAAGACGGGATCCTTGCCTCCATCAACATCAAAACCAACCCATTCCCCTTGGTAAGTAGTGTCCGAATCATCTTCCAGACGGTTCCGCCATTTTTCGGAGAGTTTATCAATGAGCATGGTCCAATCTCCCAAGTCCGTAACCGTGAGGCTAAACTTTTCTTTAGCTCTATCCCATGTGAGAAAATTCCTTTGTTCACTATCCCACACATCGTCAACACATTGGATGCCTTTGCGGTAAAGTTCTAAACCTTTGGCGTAAGTGAATCCATTGTCAATTAATTTCACCCCGTCTGACCACCAAATGTTAGAGTGAAGAAGTTCCATCCTAGTGCGTGGGGGGAGTTGGTATATACCTTTAACCATGACCTTCCATGCCTTACTAATATGACCCCACACCTTGGAGCCCGTAAATCCAATATGTTGTTTGCTAGTGAACCAGTCAAGACTGACTCCCCACCTTTGCCCTCTCTGTGGGTTGAACCGCGCCAATCTGTATCTTAGCATAAGTTGCAAGTTGGACTCTCCTGGTTCCATTGCCTTGACTATCCATTTACACATAAGGATGGTTTTAGCCGCTTCCGGATCCACTAGTCCGAGCCCGCCATACTTCTTCTTTAGGCAACACTCCCGCCAACTAACTCGCGTGCGGGTAAGTTGTTCTTTACCTTACCAAAGGTAGTTACGGATTGCCCCCCTAATCTTCCCTAAGATTTTATTGGAGCCACCCCACACCGTGATGAAAAACCAAAGAGTGGATAATAAAACTTGGTTACAGATAACCACCCTCCCTGCTAATGACAACTTCATGGTACTCCAGTAATCCAGTTTCTTGGAGATTTTGTGGTAAAGAAATTGGTCTATATCAGGTACATTGAGGTTGAGCCCAAAAGGGGTACCAAGAAGTTTAGACAAGTCTCCTTCCTCCGCCCACTGCCAATTGTATCCTGACAACCATTCCGGTTTGTGAGTGTACTTATCGAACCAATAAGCACACGATTTTTCCCAATTTATCTCCATCCCGGAAGCTTCACTAAAAACCTTGAGGAGGCGTACTAATCCACCCACATGTCTTTTGTCGCCCTTAACCATAAAGGACAAGTCGTCTGCGTACTGGGATATACTTTGCTGCATTTTCCCCCCCGGGAGTGAAACACCTCTTAACCTTCCTTCTGCGACCGCTTTCTTAATCACATGCGTGAGAACTTCCCCGACAATAAGAAAAAGATAAGGTGCTAGTGGACATCCTTGTCTGACCCCCCGTTCAATTCTAAAGCTGTTCCCTGGACTCCCATTGAGGTTAACTGCTGCTGATGCATTCTCAAAGAGGAGCTTAACCCACCCTATAAATTTTCTACTAATATTCATACTACTCATTGCATGAAAAAGAAAATGCCACGAAACCTTATCGTAAGCTTTAGAGAAATCCAACTTCAAAAACACCGGATTTGGACTGTCCTCACAACCCAAGGCTCCAGGATCAGTGTCCGGGGAGATTTTTTTGGGCATAATTGGTCGAGATCCTAGCGATTCCAAGTCCAACCGGTTACATGTTGACATCTTTCGGGCTTTTCTTCATGAATTTGTGGAATATTCTCTAAATTCCTCTGAAATGATTGGTAATCTTCCTGAAAGCCCTGAGCTGCAACCGTTTATTTCTCAAACTCAACCAGTTCATGTATGATTAGCGGTCAGTTCTCCCTGTTCATTGTCAGGATCGCCTTTGTCCTCGGCCTTTTAAGTTCGAATCCAATATCCAGGACAGGTCCTATATTTGCCATCCAGATCGAGGCATTTTCTCGATTCTCTGTGCGCTACGGGTCACTCCACTGTGGTTACTAGCTTAATTTAATCACCAGCGTTTCTGGATTTGTGGCTGATTTGAACTTACTTCATAAGTACTAAGTTAACCTTTAATCCAGGACACATGGGCAAGCCAATTGTACAACATGTATGTCCAATCTCTATGAGCCTCAGCCAAGTCTTGAAATCAAATTTTCTATGTTTAGGGGATCGAAATTTTGTTTAGTACATTCTCTTATGTTCATGAGACAATATATAAATACGTTCATGTGTGACGTTAATGATCAAAACATGTACTTGCATTCAAAGACACTCATGTTGTATATTATAACCCAAGTTTTCAACCAATTGGAAATTTGTACTTGAAGACTAAGTTCATTTTAGATAGGGTCGCGTTTAACAGAATTACCTAAAAATGAAAATGTATTTTATAAGTTTGAATACATGTTTTGGTGCATGCAGAGGTCCAGCTTGAACCTCTGAGACGCTTAGAAAGTCAAGGGTGGATTATTTTAGGATCCAAGCCCAAGGAACTTTAAGCTCAAAACATCCCTTCATGGACCTTACATTTGAATTCAAGATTAGACCCAAGCTTGAAGATTTATTTCTCAAACTAGGAGAAATATTTTTTTAAGTAACGTTTGGCAAAACATGGTGGGAAAATGGTGCCACATTAGTGTAAACTTGACAAAACATGTTATTTGGTTTTTTTTCTTCATATTTTTGACCTCATACCATAGTGTACTAAACTCCTTGAATCCAATGATTTTCTCTCGACCAATAAGATCACCCAATTTTGGAGTTTCTTTAGTAGTAGACCCTAGTGTAAACTTGACGACCTAGTAAATTTTTGCAGCACATATTAAGACTTTGAAGCCAAGGAGGTTAGTGTTCACTTCAAGATTATTGGATTGGTTGTTGCATTATCAAGTGGATGATTCCTAGGTCAATGAGCCCCAAGAATTTGCTTGACCAAATCCAAGGGCCACTTTACATGAGGAGTCAAGACCAATTTGGGGCTTTGACATGCGTAAATCCTTGTACATGATTGGTCTCATCCATTAAATTAGTCCCAAGGCCTTTACATGATGGAGTCAAGACCATTTCCTGAAATTGATATTCTAAAGAGGTGAGATTATATTTTAATACACTAAAGGCAAATTCTGACACAACTTGAAGGAAGACAATTGGGTGGGACCAAAATGGAAACCCAATTTGTTTCCTTGAGGCTATGTCAAAGCTTGTTCCCTTCTTGGGCCCAGTCAATATTTCGTGTCAAATTATGTGCAGATTTTGAAGGCCTTGACCCCTCATGTTAAGCAGACCTAACTTAGTCCACACAGGAGCACGAATTGGTCTGCACCTAATTCATGTAAATAGGAGCAGCAACCCTGCACCATGTGTAGATTTTTGGAGGACATGATATTTGAAGAAAATTTCCTTAGATTCATTCCTTATTTACTTTCACAATTTTCCAGTTTTAACAAAGAATGTTTTGAAAATCCAAACTTGCTGCAAGCCACTCAAGCTCTCTAAGTTATGTAATGTTCTCCCTCTTTAGTGTGACATGTTTGGGAAACACAAAAAAGTCGTATTATGAAGGTGTCGTCTTCTCATTAATATGACAAATGGCGCGGTCTGAGATGACCCTAAACTACCGGGTGATAGTGGAGAGGTACCCATTTCCGAATGGAGTGGTTGACGGTTCGATTCCCACTGTGAAATTTTCTCTCTACTTGACGGAATAAACTAGGTAGGTAGGTAGGTAGGTAGGTAGCCAAGAGCCCACCCACCGCAAGGTAGGCAGTAAACCCCATCATGCACCAACATGATTCTTGAGCAAGGTAGGGCCAATGGGCTCAAATTCACGTCGGAATGCCTGACGTTTCAATTTATTTTGTTTATTTATTGACAAATGGCGTAAAGTTGTTGTATTATTGAGGCAATATGAAAACATACGCAATATGAGCTTAAAAATATATACAACAAGTTTAAGCAATATAGATGGTATGAAATAATAACTTATAACTCCAAACAAATACAAATATTCTCAAGAGCTCTTGAAATAGGAGTCCAAAGATCTCTAGTGTTGCCTACCCAAGTTAGCAACTGTCATCTTATCTAACTTCCTTACTAACTGTTGAAAACTAATCATTTCATTAACACCAAAATATAAAGAGTTCTCTAATAAGAAACTAAACAATAATGATGCATGACGTTTAGCATCAAGATATTGATAATACTATATCATCCGTGTACAAAGGCAACATACTACGCAGGAGGCCACTCTAACCCTAACCATGTCCATTCTACACAAGTAACCCTAATCATCATTAAGTTCCCAATGATAAATGAAGTTCCCAAGTAGTTCCCAAGTGAAAATGGATGTATTTTAGATGTACATAACATAGATGAAAATAATTTTAACATTAACTACCTCTTTAATACGACAAAACGGAGGTTCTGAATGTCGCATTATCGAGTGTCGTAGTCGTATAAAAGAGGGAGTTTTGGACTAAAAAGTTTGATCTCACAAAAATGTGTCGTAATATCGAGGGTGTCGTATAAACGAGTGTTGTAGTAATGAGGTTAGACTGTACAGGGATTGCCAGAGTTATCACTGCTCCCCAGACTGTTACACCAAATTAACACCAAGTTATGGGAGGCGCTAATTACTGTTACTTACCACACCAAGTGGCCCACCTAACTCCAAACTTGAGGTGGTTAGCGTGTTCTTAATTAACAATTAACATGGTGTTATATTGATAGAACATTGATGTGTCACTTTATTATGCTGACAAGGTAACATTATCTTATGAAGACAGCATTTTTGATAGGACATACTGATTTTCATTACTACTGACACATAATGTAAGGCACAATACCAAATTCCAATTACAATTGAGGTCTAGTTGTTTGTTTGTTACTGAAATTGTTCACGAAATACCTCAAAAACTCATGACTTCACAGTTACTGTTGTGGCCAACATTAAGGGCGATATTGAGTGTAGATAGTATCATCTAGTGGACATGAAGTGTCAAGGTTTGCTCTGTGGGTGAGGAGGACTAGTAAATAAATGTTCACAACACAGGTGAAAATGATGCGTACTATATAGAACCCGGAGATGATTATTTTTTAATCAAATTAACATCTAAATCGGAGTCAAAGATTCAAAAGTAGTCCACCTAGATTAAATTAGGATGAATCTTTAACAAATCTTTAGGGGGCAGATTGTTTACCGTTGCCAAATGATAGGTGTTGGGAAACAAAATCCGGGAATAGCCCTCCAACTTATGATCAGTGTCAGCACTAAAGTGCAACTATGAATTGATGGAAGTAGTGGGCCACTAAAGAAGTGAAGAAATGCACACATGTGGACCAAAATACATAAGTAACAAGTAAATTGTAACTTACCATGTGCTACGGATTTTGTTTCCTAACACCTACCATTGGGGGTGCAGTAGATTATGCCTCTATAAGTTTATTGTTAATCATACTAAATTTTGTTTAGTAGACTAATTTGGAATATGTGACCCCAATTTTGATGTTACCTTAAGTAAAAATAGTAATCGTTGGACTCTACATAAGAATCAACATTTTCACTCTCCCCAATGATAGGTGTTGCAAACATGTACCCATGTGCTCCTACTACACCGATTATCCCAATTAGTGAGGGAGGGCTAATAATGGGGTGCAAGCATGGTAAAGTGGACAACTTTTGATCCTTGCTCAGGTTTAAGTGAAAGTGATCCAAAACTATATACTAACTTTGAATTTTATGAAATAAAAATTCATAAACATTTAGAAAACATATGAATCTACAAAGCCAAGCAATTTATGTTCACAAAAAACAATTTCAAACAACATATATGTATTTTAGAAGACGGTGCAAGTGGTGGTGCAAGTGGGTGTCATTGAAAAGATAATTGTCAAAAACTTGTTTAAAATACAATTACATTACATTAAATTGATGAATTTTTGAAAAAAAATTACGATGACCTCAAGTTTATAATGAATTCAAGGAATATGAAAAGAAATTCCAAGTTCAAAATATTTAAGGTCATGAAATTTACGTTCAAAACTATATTTAGTCAGTTGCTTTTACGCGTCACTTTTGATGATAGGTTTTGAAGATCTCATATTGATATTCTATATTTGAGTACCTAACTTAACAATAGAGGTCATCATGAAAAATAATCTATTTTAAACAACATTTTGCTACTACTTATAGGCGTTTGACCAAGAAAATCATGGCTTTCATATACCGGAGCACTTTTTTGGTCCACTTTACTATGCTTGCACTCCCTAGCACTATTTACTTTTTCATATAAATTTGTTATATTACTCAAATGTATGGTAAATGTATGAATTTAGTACCACTCAGCTGAAAGTTTAGCCCTCATTAATTTTGAGACTTGGCAAAATAGTGCATGTTTCGGGACTTAGTATCACATGCACTAATTGGGATAACCAATGTAGTCTACCGAGTTACAGCAATCAAGGATTTAACTAAGTCTAATTGGATTTTTCCAAGCATAGTTCCTAGTAGCTCGATTGGACTTCAAAGGAGCTGAACAAAATTTGAAAGATGCTAGCAATGATGATGTAAGAGCATGGCCACACAGTAGATTCACCCTTTAATGCCCCCGAGGACCCCACATGTCATTTTATGAAAAAAAGGTACCCCATGGGGGGTCAAAGCAATGGTCAATTTTTTAAAAAAAAATTTGCAATGTCATTGTGATGCAATTCTTATAAATTCCCCGTAATCCAATTGAAAATCCGATTTCATTCCTAAGAGAAATAAATTGTATGGCTTTTTGATCCTCCTCTTGTGTGTTCGAGTTGGGCAACTCTACTCATGAGCTCCTACCTGCAACACATATTGAACTCCTCCCATTTGTTGGTAGCTCTTTGGACCGTGTTCTAAAAAAATTGTGGATACCAAGGGCCCCTTATTTTTCAACATAATGCCAAGCTCCATCCAATTAAGCAAGTTTGACCAAGTATAACTTGCCCATAAAGAGTTCAATGAAGATTTGGAAAACCCCTTATGCACTATTTCTTCACGGGCGTGATATGTAAAAATATTGAGGGCCTATGCTCAATCCATCAACCGAAAATAGAAAAAATAACATCCTATAAGAGCTTCCTTCACTTGCCCATTGATCTTTGGGCTCCAATGGATATTCTCATATTTCAATTGAATTTGGAATATTTTTTTTGAAGTATTGGATGCTTCTTCAAGTTAGTAAACACAAACAAATGCTTGATCATCATAAAGTTGTAGGACAAGGGTTGAAAGTCATTAACATCAAGGTGGTCTTAATTTTGAAGTTTCCATGGGTCGGACCCCGGGGCAATAAAAACTTAACGTAAGTGCGGAGGCCACATTTTGTGGTATGTGTGGACATGTATGTCACCTCTTGAGCATGTGTTCAAAGTGAGCATCTATAAAGGTATCTTGTTGTGTTTTTACACAAGAGAAGGTGGATGTTAACTTAAAGCAAATGCGGATAACAATTTTTGAATTATGTCATGCACGTTGCTTCTAGAGGGATATGATTAAAGCAAGCCCATTTGCCAAATTCCACATACATATGTCCTTGTATTTCAAATCATGAGGAACTTTCATAACTTGTGGGTGTGCACATGTTTGCTTGACAACAAACTGAGTCCAATGTGAGAATTTTGTTTCCTCGGAGCTTGGGCGAGCTGAAATTTTGTGGCCAACATTGTACTTGCATGCCGAGAGCACCAAATGCCTCATTGACCACAGTCATTGTTTGAGCTCATGCGACTGGAGCTTGCCCGCCGAGTTGAATCGCATCGTCAGAGACCACAAATCGTTGCAATCTTCCTGCAGCTCCCACTGACATTTTGACAAGTGGGAGCAGGTGCATATAGGTGTCTCAAATGCCTCCGTTGGCGCTGCGGAAGGCCATCGTAGTGGCGGGTCATAACTTGTCTTGGCGAACAGAAGAGGCTAGGCAAGGCAATACAAATCGAAATAGACACCGAAGCTTTGAACCCAACCTATAGAAAACGGTTCATCGATGGACACGTTCAGTTCTGAACCCACTTCGGAAGTTTGCAAACCTGAGATTGGCACCCAAATTTCCAAACCTTGCAGGAAGCAAGCCTGCAGGGCATAATTTTAAGTGTTGAACACAAGTTTGACAGTCAAGGCCCAAAACATCACAGAACCCGCATTGAAGCAAGCATGAACTGGATGCTTGAAGATCAGATGCCTCAATGCATGCGACACATGCAAAAACAAACACTTCAAACTCTCGACTCAATTCTCACTTGAGGAGGTCTGAAATAGAGACCTGAACATCTAAACCCAAGTTGCTTATAATTAAAGGCCGATTTGGACACCCAATCCTCCGAGTAGGCCTCCCAAGAAAGCAATCTTGAAATGGAAATTTGAAGCCCAAAACCACATACTAGGCAAAAAAAAAGGAGCAGCCAAATGAAGTTTTCTGCTACGAACCTAAATGCAGACCTGAGAAATAAGTGCACTTGGTGGGGGATATACTAACCCAATAGACTAGCACAAAAATGGCTCTGAAAGGAAGGGAATTCAAGTAACAAGCATAGAAAAACTATTTATAGCCATGCCAACAGCCATCCACGCTGCAGGATCCCATGCAGAGAAAATCAAGGAACAAGAGCCAAAATTCAGCTAAGAGTAAAAACACCATGAAAATATGATCTAAGTATATTTGGATTTATGCATGAATTTTGGACAATTTCAATCGCCAATATGACGTACACTAAATCACAAATCTACACAAATATGGTGATTGGCGAACATGAAAAACAAAAATTCGAAGTTGTGGTTGTTGTGTTGTTGTTTTTGTTGTTGTCAATTGATGTTATTGTGTCCAATTCACACTCCTTGGCTCCACTAAACATCCCACTATAGGTGAAGTAATCATCTGAAATTTTTCTAAAATCATCAAAAGATGGAGAAGGATGTGACTATGGAGATTATTCATCTAACTAACCTAAAGAAAACAAATTCCAAAGCTGCCATTACTGAGTTGCAATGACATACATCTCTTACGAGTAGCAACACATTAATATTTGAAAGTTGTTCCAGAATAACATTCATCAAAACCCACTTCAAAGCTCAGTCAAAAGTGCAAGAGACCAAATAACACGAAATCCTCATTAACAATCACATGTGTTCCTTATTAAAGTTGTCACACTTGGAGTGCCATTTTTGATAGAAACCCATGAACAGAGTCCGGGGAGATTTTTAACCATAATTGGTCAAAATCCTAGTGTTTCCTCATCTGGTTACATGTTGGCATCTTTCGGGTTTCTTTATTAATTTGAAGTATGTTCCATAGATTCTTCTAAAATGATTGGTAACTTTTCTGAAGTCTTGAACTTCAACTGGTTATTTCTCAAACTCAATCGGTTTGAATGTAACTACACTAAATAGTCTTATTAGTGTGGGTGAAAAATTAGCATGGGTCTAAGACTTGGGTCTTCCCCCAAGTCTTCATGAAGACTTCCGACCAACACATTGAATATTAGTTATAGGACAAAAGTAGCACACACAAAAACAAAACAAAAAATTACCCACGTCAAATTTCTAGAAAAAACAATTATTGTGGCCCATGCCAATTTTCTACTAACTTAGCGTGAGTTGAGAATTAATGTGGTCCACTTTTTATTCTCATTGTGAAAACTAGCGTGGGCTCCAAAATTTTATTATGGCCCACAATAATAGGACTATATAGTGTAGCAGTCAGTTCTCCCTTTGGTTGCCCATGAAGTCCAACTTCAACATAAGTCTCTAGACCAAGGAACTAACGACTTTGAATTAGATCTTTGGGATTCCGGGCCTTTGATAGGTTGGAAGCCGCATCGGCCACGAAAGGTTGCGACCCTAGTGGTAAAGGAGCCCTAATAATAACTTGGCCGATGCACATTGAACACTTTACCCACCACTTCTCTTCTAAAGCCCATGACCACTATCGGAGACGTAGGAATATATAGTTGCACAAAAACATGCAACCTATAAGTCCGACTGGAAGACCACTGTAGGCAATTTATGATATAAAAAGCTCGCCCATCCCTCAAAGCTTGACTAACGCGGTGGACCGACGCCTGCACCATAAGTTCGAATGGCAATATTTAATGTTTCTTCAAAGTGGCTCTTCCGTTTGGCTCTAACTTCCAATGGCAGTGTACATACCCGTACTTCCTTACAGAAACTTCAGGCTGCCCACATGGCTCAAAATTTTAAAGTATGGGTGAGGCTTGCACGGGCTCTGTGTACAAATAAACTTGTGATGATGACGATGCTTGGAGCGATGCCATTAAGTTCGAACGTGCACAAAAACAATGGAAACGTTTGTTTGCTGTCCGGCATGCATCAATCCCGGAGGTATATCAGCCGAATACATACTATGTTAGATTCTTCGGTCCTCGAACCACAAATCCAGGGCAAAGTTATATACAGATATAACTGTACGTAGTAAGTTGCTGTTGATCAGTTCCTTAAATTCAGGTTTGTTGTACCCTGATAAACTATCTCACCATCAAAATCGAACCCATAACTGCTTAGAGTGTCCGAATCGTGTGGCGTCCAGTGTACCCACTCATGCTGTCAAGCTGTCACTGCAGGCTGCTGATATTACAATGAACGCGGAGAACCTATTGCTAATTATAGATGAACTGGGTTGAGTTTGAGAAATAACTGGTTGGAGTTCAAGATGTCAGGAAATTTACCGATCATTTTAGAGGAATTTGGAGAAAATATGCCTCAGATTAGGAAAGACAATCTGAAAGATGTCAACATGTTTTTCCTCCCAAAATAACCCGTTGGAGTTCACAACTTTTTGAGAAATAACTGGTTGGAGTTCACATCTTTTTCCTCCCATAATATATTCCAACTATTCTTAAGGAAACAAAACCCTTGAGGAAACAAAACTTAGAACATTGGTCTACCATGTACACCTGACCCAATTATGAAACATTTGTACAGTTAGTACTATAACGCCAAAACATTACTACTATGCAACAGTGACACAATAAAACATTGAAACATTGAAAATTACAATGAGTGAAGTACCCATGTGCAGTTCCTGAGGTGACGACTGTTGCAAAGCCTGACACGGCCATAATTAGCTTGCGCATTCGAGACTAGTGACGGAAACTATGTTAGGGCACTCGGATCTCGACCGATTATGCCCAAAAAACTCCCCAAACACTGTACCCATATATATATATATATCGCAGTGGTTTCTGAGGTTCGGGTACAATGTGAATGCTCCCACTGGAACAATTCCACCTATTGTTGATAGTCCGTTTGGTATTCTTGATACTTTGAGAATGCCTTGATGAGCACATTACCCTTTGCGTTTCGTGAGGAACAGGGTGCGTTTCTATCAGCTGAAACTACTTCCATTCTTGGTGGCTCATAATTGACTTATTAGGTCCAATTCCAAATCATGCCCTGCTTACAGCAGGTCCGAAGCAACCTTGGACCGGTATATACGCGAATGCATGGGTATCAATGATTGATATCAATAATGGTATCAAAGCACCTGTTCGTGGGCATAAAAACTGTAATATCGATCAAATATTGATGTCTGGTGAGAATGTCAAGGTGAGAGAAGCTTAGAGTACCCGAGTTATTATTAAAGTTGATATCATTCTAAATCATATCGATACGAGGACATTTTTGCCTAGGTGTGAAGGTTTTTGCATACTAGTATACATACCTGAATGGTATCGAAAACAAACACAAATATATATATATATTAGCAAATATTTATGTTTTACTAGTACTCAAAAAAACGTGAAATCTTCATTATAGATACTTGAATGATATCAAAAGGAGACAATACTAGTCCAACACTGGCCTAAACCACATATGCCAAAAACTTAATATTTGAGAGGTATCTCATTTCTCAAAAGTACTAGAATTTATTAAGGGATTGACTAACATGTCCGTCTTCAGCAAAGAAAAATTAAAAGTTAGTTGAGGCCCATTTGAGGATAAGGTTTTGTGGCAACTACCATGGGAGAGGGTGAAAATGCACAGAAACATTGAATAGTCCGTGGATTTTCAATTTTGAACCGATTTTTAAATCTGGGTCACATACACTTATTGTTGAAGGTGGAGCATTAGATTGCTCACAATCATAGAAATGTAATACTAGAAGGTGTAGAAGGTAGAGCATTAGATTGCTCGTAGTCAATAAAATTGTAATAGAAGAGGCGTGAGAAACAATAAGGTTAGAATAAGGGCACAACGATGGTCCAAGAGGGATAAGAGTTATCCCATATTGTTTGTATGAACCAAGGAAAAGAAGAAAAGCAATAAAAGGCAAAGCAAGGAGAGCATGAGACCATCTCACTCCAAGCATTTTTCATATGCCTTTGTGTATGTGTAATATGCTCGTGCAATCTCATCTCTAGTCCTATTGACTTCCAATACTCATTTAGTCCATTGATGTACCCATTTGGAATAAATTGGCAATAAACTTGGGAGAAGCATGTTTTTTAACCACACTCCCATGGTACTACGCTAAATATTGTATTGTATTTAGTGTCACCAATTCTATTTGTCTTGCTCAATTCAAATTGTAATCTGCCCGTGTAGGGTCACCAACACCAAATGTAAAGCCAACGCTATTTGTCATCTCTTGCAAAAAAAATTGGGGCATTATAGATTTCCAGTGTTGTGATTATTGTCACTTACTAAGAGATTTATCATCCAAATTTCAATCATTGATGACAATATTTCATTACTTTGCTTGATAAATTGTTTGAATTTTGTGTATCATGGTGTACTGTCAAGAGCAATGAGAACACGTGACACAACCTGGTAATTTTGTAGGCAATGAATATCAGTTGATCATCTGTCCGAGAAGCTTTTATCGTTCTTTGATTGAGTTGTAAGTCATAAAATTATTTTCACTTACTGGTAAATGTAACCACAATTGATAGGTTGTATGAATACTTGAATTGGTAACATAGATTAGGTAGAGGATACTAGTGTCGTCCAGATAACATGTCTGCACACTTTTGAATGTAATGTGGTTTGAAACCAATAAGACAAAATAGAAAACAATCTTAATTTTGTATGTTAAGGAATAAGGATGATGTAAATCACTTCATATATGAACACAAGTATAAGCTACTAGAGGAATTGTTCAAGCTTACTTCCAAACATGAGTCATTGTATCTCTTCGCTTATGTGTGGCTCTCGATAGAGTAGACCATTGTATAAGATGGAGCTTGAACTGGCAACATTCCAAAGGCACTTGTGCAAGGCACGTTCGTTAATCCATTATCCTCACATCCACTCATATGGACGCATTCATTCAAGGCTCTTTGAGGACAAAGTCACGGGCCCGAGAGACCAATGAAACCAAAAAATCCGCCTCAAGGCAGAACATATTGATAAAGTATATAAGATAAGTAGACCTAATTCGGTTACTTATTTTAACCAAACACCTATACTTGAAAGTTGAGTGGTGGGAGGTTAGCTGAGGATTTATAAACATACACCAAAAAGACACGTGTTTGAAAGAAATTGAACTACGTGCTCCAACTTTGGTAACTATTCTACGCTCATCAATCAACATAAGTAGATGGGACTTAGTATATGATATTTTAAGGTGAAAGGAGAATATGCACTTTGATAAGGAGCAAAGTACTCATACGAGCTCCAAAAGTTACGAGGAAATTTTCTACAACCTTGCGTTTAACATCCCGGAAGAAGCGGGCTAATCAAAAAAAATATTTAAAAAAAAAGAACAGTCATTCCTCACTTTACTGAACAATAATGACCACCTTGAAAATAGGTTTGATGAGCCTTTTTCATCCATATAGAAGGGATGGAGGCTGGGGCGAAACAACCCGTACACTGGTTCCTTGGAGGCAAGGGTTTAGGCATCCAACAAGGAACGAGTGTATGGGTTGGTCCGCCCAAATCAGGGATGGAAGCTCGAATCTCAAGTGTGGAGAGTAGGTGTAAAGTGGTGAGGTGCATCATTGAACTCCGATTACAAGGTGGAAAGTGGAGTAAAGTCGACACGAGTCATTAAATACGACCAGTCGAAAACACGCCACTTCTATCTTGACGGAAATCGTGAAGGAGCCGTGCCCATTATAATTATATTAAGATTTGGCGGCTGTTGAAGGCCAATGTACGCTTGTGCAGTGGGCTCGTTGTCCATCATGGTCCAACCCTGATGATCGTCAACCACGACCTCGACAACAGTGCATTCAAACTAGGGTGGATAATTCGATTTGGTGAGGTCAACTAGAATCACATCACTACGTGCAGTTCAATGAACATGTTCTCTTCTCTACGAGGGGTTATTACCGCCTACATGAATCACTGTAGATGAGCAATGTCGAGAGGACAAGAGACTTGGATCTGCACCTTCTTTTGAAGGAGAGTTGTGGATATTGATTATGCTTCTCCATTCTATCACTTGTATGCGAATTTAGGTTGAGTGTTATAGATGTGTCGTGTCGAGAATAATGAGAGTAGGATTCAACACAAACTGGGTGATATTCGGGGCACCACATAGCACGCTCATCTTGTTGAGTAATGTTATGCACACATGTTGGACCACCGTTCTTAAAAAGAATTGGTTTTACCGTTTGATTACGAATTTCAGATGTTTTTCTTCTGCGGTGTGTTTACCCACATGATGAATAAATGAGACAAAATGTGATTTAGGGTTTTTTGTGATCAAGCACTTGGTCACTATATCATGAATCTCAAGGTTATGTATAATTGTCCCAAACATTGTGTGGATTCATTCTGTACAACTTTGTCTTGCATATGGAATCCAAAGTAAGGTCTACAAGTCATTTCCTTTAATATGTATTTGATTCAATCTGAAAACTCGAAGCCTTCGACGTAAAAATCATATATTACACTAGTAGAAATCAGTGTTTTGTCCCGCGTTTTCACGCGTTATTTGAAACGTATACCCTTACTATACCGAATTAGTGTAGTAATCATATCCAATTAAACGTAACGTAGCGTTAAACTTTTTAACGCGAATACGTCACTAATAACGCTGTGAAATCTGACCGCGTCAAAGAGGATATTGGTGAAACGCGGCATAACGTGACTACGTTAAAAATAACAGCATCACGTTAAATTAAACGTCAGCGCCCTTGTTGGACAGTAACTATTTTTTGCTCTTTTTTTACGGAAAGGTAGAAAAGTTATGGCTAAAAGTAGAAAGGCTCCACGTCAACGCGTTTCTTTTAACGTGGAGGGCGTTTCTTGTAACGTGTACCACGTTTAATTGTGTTACAAAAACGTAAGAACATTGATGACGTGGAAAATGTGCGCAGACGTGGAATGCATTGTAGATTGGTTGGCTGACGTGGAGCCTAGGATTTGACTGGTCAAACCATATTTGAGAGCCTAGGGGAGGTGTCAACATTGACGCACGCGTTTCTTGTGACAAGGAGTGCGTTTAGAGGCGTTACAAAAAATGTAAGAACATTGATGACGTGGAATATGTGCGCTGACGTGGAATGCATTGTATATTGCTTTGCTGACGTGGAATTTAGGATTTGACCGGTCAAATGCTATTTGGGAGCCTGGGGGGGGCTATCCACATTGACGCACGCGTTTCTTCTGACAGGGAGTGTGTTTAGATGCGTTTAAAAAAAACGTAAGAACGTATTTGATGTGGAATATGTGCGTTGACGTCGAATGCATCGTACGCTGATTGGCTGACGTGGAATTTAGGATTTGATCAGTCAAATGCTATTTCAGAGCCTGGGGGGTGTCAACATTGAATAACACGGAGTGCGTTAAGATGTGTTAAGACCTCCAATACTTTATTTGGGACTGTAGGTGGCTGTCAACAGTGACGCGCACGTTTTTTGTAACCGAAAGCGCGTTACTAGTAACAGTTGTGGCGTTAACAAGCGTTACAAAAAACATGTGAACGTTCATGAACAAACATAGGGTGGAATTCATGTCCACCCTGTACAAAGCCTAATCTCCTGATGATGTCTCACTATCAGAGGATTCGCCGAGGATCCGATCCTCGTCCTCATCACCTGCCTCCGCTGCTATTGGCTCGTCTTCCTGCTCTTCCACGAAAAACCCGTTCGTTGTGAAGTCTGAATCTGAGGGCTGTCTTGTGCGCGTCTCTGTGTTATTGGCTGATGGTGAAACCGGGCTGGTTGATTGTGCTTCTACATCGTCATGTTCTTCAGCAAAGGCACGACCTCCACGGCTGCCTCGAACATCTGCCTTGCAGACCACTTTCCACGGCCCCTCGTCGGCCACAAAAAACACTTGGTGTGTGTGAATGGGGAACGCGAAAGACTGGGGACCCAAAGGTAATATGCAGTGATCTGCAAAATTCATGGAGAGAAACCCATGTTCATCCCGCTTCATTGTTGGTGAAGCACCTCCCAGAATTCCTCTAACCCATGAACAGAGAAGGACAACAACGCACATGCGCCTATAGTCTAATTCTAATATCTCTTCAATCCAGCCCGTGTACTCATCCGTCTCTCCCCCTGCATCATCGGTGAAGGTTGCATGCACTCCACTGTCCATAGTGGTGCTCGAAGCTTCAACTGAGCGGCAACGGAAGTGCATACCATAAGCCTTCATTGATCGATAAGCAGTTGCAATCAGCGATGGAGGTCTGGACAAATCATATGTGGTTTGATCGACGCGCCGCGAGCCTGTCCTCCGATCGGCTTCAACGGCTGTTGTCAACCAATCCGGAAATGGTTGCAAAGCCTGCAATCTCTCAGGAATGTCTGAGGACTTCCGCCTCCGACGCTGTGAGCCCAAATTGATGTCCGCATGTGTTGTTAACACTTGTAAAACATTACAAGTAGTGTTTTGTTGATTTATGATTATTCACAAAAATATAAAAAGAGTGAAGCTTGAAGAAAGCTAAGTTTGAAGCATTAGGCTTGTGTGGAGTGGATTTAAGTAGTATGAGGACATACCTTGGTAAAGTGTGGTAGGTAGAAAGCCAAGGTTAGTTAAATGTTTGAATTAGGATCTTTGTTGATCATTTGAGGGAGGAAGGCTTAGGAGATTAGATGAGAGCCTACAAAGTAGGAGGAGATTTCGAAGGCTTATCGAAAGCCTTGTGGATGGGATGAGTCCCTACTTAGAAGGAGAAGGTTAAGGGGTTGTGATTGGAGGCTCTAATCCTCTCACCCTATCCTTATCTCATGCCCTCTCTCCCTCTCAACTCACTATATAATCCCTCATTCTTCCCTCACTCATCCTCTCTTTCCTTCGTGCTCCTTAAGCACCCCACGGGTTATAAGTGTGGGTGTGTGGGAAACAAGATAGGAGCACATGTGTGTGCTTAGTTCTTAGGAGAAGAGCCAAGGCTATTTAGCCTTGAAGAGGGATTGACCTCTTGTTAGAAGTAGATTGGGTTTAAGGAATTTGGAGTTTGATTGTAAACTTCAACTTGTTGCATTGAGATTCATATTGAAGTGAGAGAGTTCAAACTTGTTTAAACTTGTGGCATTTAGAGTGACTAGATTGTACTAGGTGCATTACTTGTAGTGTTTTATTAGTTATGAACTTGAGCATAACTTTATAATGAGAGATTTGTCAATTATGGATGATCAGAGTGTTCAATGGGTATGAAAATTTGAGGGATTGTTTATTATAAAGCATGGGAGTTGTGGTAAAAATTTGAGAGCTTCAGTCATTGGGATGAAAGAGTTATTAAAAGTTGAAGGGGAGGGTATTTAGGAACAAAGCAGCAAGGTTTGAAAATATGTATCTCTTAGAGGGTTATAGACATGGATACCAAAATTTGACACTACCTTCTGAACTTATATATCTATCTTGTGTCAAAATTTTAGATTGATTGGACGTAGGAGTTGGAAGTTATTAGAGTTTTAATGACCGGATGCTTTATCACAACATTCATACTAAGTAAACACTATATTCGTTAAATTGAGACTTTCTCTAGTCTCAAATTAATATATGGATCAAACAACATGAAGATGCCCGAAACTATATTGTCAACAATCTCAAATATATTATATGTTCTAATACCCCAAATCTATGATGTGCGGACATAAGCACATATGGTAGAGCACTCGACACCAACTTCATCAACAAAAACACATTGGGTAGAGCACTCCAAACAAAATTCACCCAAAAAACATATAAAATGATTTCTATTATTAGCATGGTCAATAAAATATAGACATTGCAACATACGAAGTGCATGTAATAAATGCATATTTCTTCAATGGACAATTTAGTCCCAAACTTAATAATAAGATGAACTTCACATTTGTTTTGAAATATAGTAAATGGATATTCATCCATCCCCAAACAATATAGCATTCGTAAGTTCAACCCAAACTCTACCCCAATTTTGAAGAGCACACATATGAGTAATATATATTGCTAGAATTACATATGAAACTATAATCATGCTTACACAATCCTACCAACTCTCTCATTCAACGTGGGTTGCTTCTTGTGTGATCCGAGCAAGGTTGTCTTTTGCAAAAGTTATGTACTTTTGAGGGATGGACACTGATCCACTATGATTTTTCCGTGGTTTCCATGCTATGAATATGGAATCTGTATCCACCCAAGATGGACCGTGCTCAGAATCCACCTTCCACCGAAAATTATGGTTTGTATCCCAGCCTGTATAATGCCGAATCACATCTTCGTTCCGTGCTGTCGGTCTGTAGTACTCCACTTGTATTTGTCGAAAATGAGGGCTGGAAGTTGCAAAATTTGGTTTAGACAAAGCTCTTGCCACCCACACTGGCTTCGCATATGTCTCATCTCCAGGACGCAAAATGAGCATATAACCTTCATGACAATCCACCGCAATGCGGAATGAAGGTGGGGGACGTTGACTAGCAGGCCCAACGTAATGGTCGTCCACATCAAACTCCTCACGAACCTCTCCATTTTCCAAAAGGCAAGCCTCCGAAGCTTGTACTTCGACACGAGTTTGTGGCCAAAACCCGTGCCTCAATGTATGAGGGCTATCTTGGTGTAGGTCTGACAAGGCGGCACGAACACGTGTCCAATAATGTATCCAACTCCCGTAACGATGCCAACATGATCCACCAACATCCGCTATCTTCAAACTCTCCCAATATTGTATGAAGCCTGATATACCTTTCAAAATATCCTCCAAATTCTTCATGGGTATTGGCTTGCAAGGCCTGGGCTCTCCATCCGGTAACATCGTCTTTCCATCCGCATCCACGCGCCAGACAAGGAGACCTTCCGGCGGGCTCCAGTCTTGTGTCGTGCACAACAACTTGTATTGCATGGCGGGTACACCATCGTCACGCATGTAGAAGCGGAATTGTTGTGCCTTCGTATGCCCGATCAATCGGTGAGCTCCGCTTCGAATAAATGGTTCTATAAATGCCTTAAAGTCAGGCACCTCCTCAATCATATGGGGGATGACGGGAACGTTCTCCAAATCCATGTACGACTTCATCAATAAGGGGATTGTTGGAAAATCCTCCTCCCTCAACTTCATGCTCCACCGCCCAAAAGATGCATCAATATCATCGTGCGTGTGGCCTACCAGTAGGAAGGACACAAAAACATCCTTGAAAATGCCTTTCGCAACCAACAACGACCAATATGCAAATACATATCTACTTTTATTGTCCTTGGCACAATTGTCCAATTGGACACGCAAAGTGGGGGGCAACTTCTTGGCAATCACGGGTTCACTGGGTGGCTCTGGCAACGAATGCAAGCATACATCTTTTCCATCCAACACCGCTTCATATAAAGGTGTTGAACCCGTATTTTCAAATAACAATCCTGAAGAATAGGCCGGCGGTTTCTCCAAATCACGTAAAAGCCTTGCGAATGACCCTATCGTGTGGTTTGAATCCGCTGGATACAAATCAAGAGCATAATGAGCAAACTTGACATCCCCATGTCCATGTGCAATCATTCCTGCAATGCCAACCCAATGTGATTAGTATCTATGAATAAATAAACCAATTTGAGGGAATCCATGTTCTCAAGCACATCACGTAATAAAACACCACAACATTTAGGGTATGCGATGACATTGTTTCCAAATTCACCTGTAACCGATACAGGCAGCTTAAAAAGTCCATCCGTGGCCTTGATTCGATTTGCAAAACATGGGGAGGCTGTTTTGGCATGATCCATTTTGTCATGGATGACCGTAAGAACCTCCAAGGGTCTGGAGATGGACAAAGCTCTATTTGTGTAGTAATCATTACGGTGTGCCTCTTGCATGTTTACATGCTTGAAATAGTTCAATTGATGTGCCGCATATGACTCGGTGCCCATCGTGTGTGCATCGCGAAGGCGCTTCAACTTCTCGCAATTAGAGCAACGGGCAAATTTGTCCCCTCGTCTTTTTGTAATGTATTCGCTAAAGTTTGCTTTCTTGATTGCACTCAATTTTGACAATGAAATAGGCTCCAAACCGACCTTCTCGCCAACTGCATTCACGTCCAACAATATGTCTTTCCATTTTGTGCCTGTGGGAAGAACTTTCTCCACAACCTTTTCCCCGGTTGTGAGTGTGCGTGTTTTGTGTGGCATTGCATCGGCAAGGGGGACGATGATGGTCGCCAGAGTGGCCGTTGCTTGCCTTGTTGCTTCCCTGGGTTTCTTTAAACCCACGTTCCCATGGTGACGGGAACGGCGGCCTTCCTTGGCATAAGCAGCTTGTCTATAAAAGTCCGCTTTTGACACACCGTGAATGGTGTACCATGCCTTACAACACACGTCTATGCTTTCAATGGTGATGACCTTGCGACCCGTCCCATTCACATGTATCGCCCTATGGACATCAAGTTTTTTGGTGGATCTTAGACGGAAATCTCCAAGCCACATTTCTTCGCGGATGGCCTTCAATTTATCCCTTGGAAACAATTGGCAACAACGATGCACACAACAATCCTTTGTGGCAACTTCTCTAATGGACTCCTCGCCGAGCAACCTTTGGCGTTTACAATCAGTTGCAGAGGGAGTAGGACGTGCCAATGTCTTGTACTTTCGTAAGCCTTTGCGGGGCCGAATGTTTGCTTGGAGCTCCATTTGGTTTTGCATGTATTGTCGTTCATGGTCACGCAAGCTAACTCCATCAATCGTGACATTCCTCAATGGCCACCTGCGGAGGGAGAACCTATGAGTGGGATCCACCTCGGAATGAATGAGTGACTCCAATATGACAACTCCAACGTCCTCTGTGCCAAGTGGGTTCTCATCAATGCAATCTTGTGGATGGGTGTTACGACAAATACCATCCGCCACAGCAACTCCACTATCATTAACGAGTACCACCTCCAAATTCAGCCACGAGGCCCTTGAAAGTCCCGAACATTCAACAATGGGACAGTGCGGTAGGGAAGGCGAAGGTAAATCCAAATGATCTTCATCTGGACTGTCATCCATAGTAGCCTCCCCGACAATGTCTAGCTCATCCTCAGATGCAGATGGCCAAGTGGCCATGTCTTCAGATGACCAATCCCCTCTTTCACTAAACCCATCCATTGTGCCTACACACATGAACATACCACCTTGTCAAAAAAATCACAAAAATTGTAGATTCCAAACGAAGAATACAAAAACCAGCTTATATAATCAAAATTGCAAATACTCAGTGCTCATACATGTTCATATGACAGCTATGCCATTGGGTTTGCAAAGGTTTGGGTTGTCCAGCGGACACACTGTCATCCAGAGCCCATCCACACTGTGGGGATGGCTTTGGGTCGAGCGGCCCAAACCTTGTGGCAGGATGGGTTCATGGTCTTCCAGAGCCCATCCACAATGTGGGGATGGGCTTGGGTCGAGCGACCCAAACCTTTTGGGGGGATGGGTTCATGGTCATCCAGAGCCCATTCACAATGTGGGGATGGGTTTGGGTCGAGCGACCCAAACCTTGTTGGCGCAGGATGGGTTCATGGTCTTCCAGAGCCCATCCACAATGTGGGGATGGGCTTGGGTCGAGCGACCCAAACCTTTTGGGGGGATGGGTTCATGGTCATCCAGAGCCCATTCACAATGTGGGGATGGGTTTGGGTCGAGCGACCCAAACCTTGTTGGCGCAGGATGGGTGTAGGCTCATCACAGAGAGCACCCACACTGTGGGGATGGGCTTGGGTCGAGCGACCCAAACCTTTTGGGGGGATGGGTTCATGGTCATCCAGAGCCCATCCACAATGTGGGGATGGGTTTGGGTCGAGCGACCCAAACCTTGTTGGCGCAGGATGGGTGTAGGCTCATCACAGAGAGCACCCACACTGTGGGGATGGGTTTGGGTCGAGCGACCCAAACCTTTTGGCGGGACGGGTTCATGGTCATCCAGAGCCCATCCACAATGTGGGGATGGGTTTGAGTCGAGCGACCCAAACCTTTTGGGGGGATGTGTTCATGGGCATCCAGAGCCCATCCGCAATGTGGGGATGGGTTTGAGTCGACCGACTCAAACCTTTTGGCGGGATGGGATCATGGTCATCCAGAACCCTGCCCACACTGGTTAAATGGGTTTGGGTCTATCAGGGTCAAACTAAAAACCGCCCACACTAGGGCAGGTGTTTGGGTCGACCGACCCAAACTTTAGAAGGGTCATACTAAAAACCGCCAACACTAGTGTAGGGGTTTGGGTCGACCGACCCAAACCCACCGCAGAATCCGGCGTATAATGCGGCGGAAATTGCGAGGTGGGATGAATTTGAGCTCATTCCGAAGTTCACAGTGGGGTTGCATGCTGTGGATAGCTGCTCGTGAACGGCAGCGTGCACGAACCTTGAAGTACAGCTCCGACTGAGAGTTCTCCCTACGATTTCAGGAGTGGGAGAAGAGCAAAAAGAACCGACTTTTGGGGGGTGCGCCCCTTTATACTATCCACCTCCGCTTCCCCAACTTCCTCATTGGATGCCTTTCCCGCCTAGTTCTCCTGCAGAGGTTATTTTCAAACCTCCTAACAGAATTCCCCGCCTTTTGTTAATTATAAAAAAATGCGAATCTAACCTAGCTCTTGGATACCCCAACTGTCATCTGACTTTGTGTGTGTTGAGAATGTCTATTGAAAGTAATGTGGATATTTAATCCGTTTCATATTGTTTTGTGTGGATATGACATGCACCATTGGAAGGAAGGGTGGCGGCCACATGTATTTTTCCAAGTGTCATGAGGAGAAAAGGTTTGGGATAAGTGATTTATATTAAAGACTTCTAGAATGTCACTCTAATGCATCATATACATATTAAATCATGATACTAATCTACTTGATCTCAAACATTACGGTATATTTTAACCAATATGTAGACAAAAGAAGTCTAAACATTGTGTAACGCCTTATGGTAAGAGTCACTAAATACAATAGTTAAAGTAGTTATTAAGATCCTCGCATGAGGAATTATATAATGATTGCATACAACATTGCTCTATTCTCTCGCATGCAAGTGTGGCAATGACGAACGTATGTGGACGTCGTTAAGGGGATACTAACCACCAATGTCGCTTTTTAGTTCAATCTTTCAATGATATTTGAATCTAATATCCTCAAGTTCACTTCAAGTTTACTAATGTGTGTGAGCAAAACATCCAAAGTTGGACCCTAAACCCTTATAACATCCACAACATGAAATGTGTATTGAATAAACACAAGACCAATTAGTATATCATGTTTAAACGTCCCAAATAACATATTAACACGATCAAGATTGTATTTACTCTAACCTTCCTATTAGACTCTTCTTCATATACAAACAACATCTATTATATCTTGCGCCATTATGTAATATACGTGGAGGGGACATTGAATAAGAACATGATTGCGTGAATGGCTTCATTTGATGTTGTGCTTCTCCGATTTACTTTTATATCACATTCCATATATTACATATATCATAAACCATGGTTTATTGGCAACTATGTGATTCATCAAAGTGAGCAAAACATCCAAAGTTGGACCCTAATAACATCCACAACATGAAATGGCATTTGAATAAATACAAGAACTATCAGTGTATCACGTTTAAACGTCCCAAATAACATATTAACATAATCAAGATTGTCTTTACCATAACCTTCCTATAAGACTCTTCCAAACCTTGGACAACTAACTAAGTGGCCAGCTATTTAGTTAGCTAAAAGCTCCAACTAGCTAAAGCTACGTAGGAATTTGGTGCCTCAAAAGAATAGCTAGCTAAAACTAAGTGCCATAATCTGGGCGAGGAAAGGTAGCTAGCTAAAGCTAGCTAATAGCTAGTTGGAATGTAAAACATACATTATTTTTTTAATATTAGGGGGGATCCCATATAGCAAAAACCTTGTTGTCCAAATTGACACCCACTTAGTTAGTTGTCCCATGGCTACAGTTTAGGTTTCGATTATGGTATCTGCAATCAATTTTATGTAGGCCATTTCCAAGCTAATTCTTTTGGAAACTCTCAATTTTTACATTGAGATGTTTGTGTAGAAATCTCAATACACATGGCACGGTCTTCACTGTTCCTAATAGTCAATAGTCACATAGGAATCTAGTAAGATCATTAGTGTTAGCCGCTCACCCTAAGTGGGCATTTCATTAGGAACAATCTTCTAGATTAGTTAGTCAAGCTTATAATTAGGAACAATCTTCTAGGTAGGTTAGTCAAGCTCATGGTTGGGCTCACTTGTATATATATAATGAGCAATGTAGCACCAATGCCAGTTGAAAGTGAGGAAGCCAATGTATACGTGTGGATTTTAAAAATTCAAGTTTCCTTGTGCACCAACATGAAAATAGAGAGGCAACCACGAGCAATACAACCAACTATATATTGTTTGGTTTTGTGTGAATGGATTTCTCTTTGGTTTAGAATGAATATGCATGTCACACAACTTTCTAGCTAGTTGAAGCTAAGTGAAAATGAGAGTTCCGAAAAATTTAGCTAGCTAAAGCTAAGTAGGAATCCTAGGTTCGGTGAACCTAGCTAGCTAAAGCTAAGTGACAAATAGGGGCCCGACCTATTTAGCATGATGGTGATACAAGTTGGCCAACTATCCAAGGTCTGGACTCTTCTCACCAAAATGCACAATGTTACCCGTTAATATGGGATAGATTAATATGTTATAACCCTAACCCCGTATCCCCTAAACCCTAAACCCTTAACACCAAATATCGTAGTTGATCACTGATGCCTCCATATACAAACAACATCCATTATATCTTGCGCCATTATGTAATATACGTGGAGGGGACATTGAATAAGAACATGATTGCGTGAATGGCTTCATTTGATGTTGTGCTTCTCCGATTTACTTTTATTTCACATTCCATATATTAAATATATCATGAACCATGGTTTATTGGCGACTATGTGATTCGTCAAAGTGAGCAAAACATCCAAAGTTGGACCCTAATAACATCCACAACATGAAATGGCAATTGAATAAATACAAGACCAATAAATACAAGACCGATTTACTTTTATATCACATTCCAAGTAAATATATGATCATCAATGGTTTATTGGCGACTATGTGATTCATCAAAGTGAATATATAAGGGATTTACAAAAAACTTGAGCATGTTAGCATTTTGAACTAAGGATCATGCAATTCAAAATCCTTACAAAATGCACTTGGGGAAGGCATTCATTTAGGCTCCACACTGAAGTATTCTAAATTTCCGAATTTCATGTTGGGGGGTGGGGGTTATATTTCTTATTCATTGAATAATGTGTGAGTTGTTGGCATCATTGGTAAAGTCTAAAAGTCAATGATTACATCGTTAAATGTCACGCAATTGTATTATTTTTCTAACGTGCTCAAACAAAAGAGAAACAAATGACTTCAACTTGTTTGGAAAATTTAGGGCATGGTGTCATGTAAGTAGGGGTTAAGTATTAGTTTTAGCATAAAGTTACGTTGTAAAAATGCATTAGTTGTATAAATGGTTAGTCTTGTAGAATACCGCATTTGATGTAGCACCTAAGGGTACTCCAAAGTGTCTTCAAATAGCTAATGCCCGCTAAGGGGTTAGAGTTAGGGTTTAGGATTTAGGGTTCCCCGTAACCCTATTTCCGTTGGTGCCCTAATCCTGTGGGCACCCAATTCCCGAGGCAAACAAAACCCCAGCCGCCACAGTTTCTCCTCCTTTCTCTCTCTCTCCGCGCCAAGCATTCGCTCCGCGTGTCTCTTGGAAGCGCCGCCTCTCCTGAAGCGCCGCTTTCGCGAAGCGCCGTGGCTATTCAGGGCGGCATTTGATTCCTTCTCTCTCTCCCGCCTAGTGTTTCTTCTCCTTCCCTCCCTTCTCTTGCTCTTAATCTTAGAAGCTAGGAGGTGTTTCCAATAGATCAGAAACCTACGGAGGAAGTTAGTCGAAGATTGTTGAAGGGTTTTCGAGCATTGTGTGGGAGCTTTAGCGAGTGCTTGCGAAGTCATGTGTTTGTAGATTATTTTTCTTTTGGAGTTTGTATTGTATTTGGAGTGTTTGTGAGATTCAGGAGTTCTATAAGATAATCAGGAGGTGTTTGAGACATATAGAAGTGATTTGAGAGCTTCAGTTCTTGTTGGAGTGATTCAGTTGTTGTTTGAAAGATTTAGCTGTTGTTTAGAGAGATTAAGCTGTTATTTTGAGAGATTCAGCTGTTGTTTTGAGAGATTCAGCTATTGTTTTGAGAGATTCAGTTGTTGTTTTGAGAGATTCAAAAGTGCGTTGAAAGCCTGAGGAGTTGTATGAGAGATTCAAGCTTTATTTGAGAGAAGTAAGAATTATTTGAAAGCTTTAGTAGTTGTTTGGGAGTTTAGCGTGTGTCCGAATCACATTCAGCTGTTTGTGTGTTACTGGACGAAGAACACCAGCTCTACTCCACAGTTTTTGCAACAACAGCTTTAAAAGGTAATATCTTTTGTTATACCCAACATGTATTAATTAATTCATGGTGCTGTAGCATACACAACGCATAAGCATTGTATATGCTCTGTGCCAACCTTTAAAATATATATTAAATAGAACAGTTTGGGGAGACGACCCAAACACGTCATGCTGTTTGGGTCGGTCGACCTAAACCCAGCCTCCTATTTGGAACGCTCGGCCCAAAAACATCCTCATGTTTGGGTCGCTCGACCCAAACCCAGCCTAATGTTTGGGTCGCTCGACCCAAACCCGTCATGATGATTGGGTCGCTCGACCCAAACCCAGCCTGATGTTTGGGTCGGTCGACCTTAACCAGGGTTGTCTATCCCGCCGTTGTGACGGTGTCGTGCCGTCACGACGTGTCGTGTCGTGACGGACCCCTCCGTCACGACACAATAGGGTCCACGTAGGGTCAACATAGGGGGAGCCGACTAGGGTGGGTAAAATACTTACCTTCTTGCCAAGGTGGCGTCCTATGTGGCAGAAAACGTCGACGTGGATGTGCATATTTCCCCTGCCACGTAGACCATTTTGCCATTGTGTTTATCATTGTGTTAAAATCAAAGTAATAAAATATTACTAAGGAGGGTGTGGGGCGGACGGGGGCGGACGGGTGGGGCGGACGGGGAAGGGGGGTGGTGCGGACGGGGAAGGGGGGTGGAGCGGACGGACGGGGGGGGGTGCGGACGGTGGATGGGGGTGGAGCAGACGGGGGAGGGGGGGTGGGGCGGACGGACGGGGGTGGAGCGGACGGGAGAGGGGGGGGGGGGTGGGGCGGACGGAGGAGGGGAGGGGCGGACGGAGGAGGGGGATGGAGCGGACGGGGGAGGGGGGTGGAGCGGACGGGAGAGGGGGGGGGGGTGGGGCGGACGGACGGGGGTGGAGCGGACGGACGGGGGGGTGGAGCGGACGGGGGAGGGGGGGTGGGGCGGACGGACGGGGGTGGAGCGGACGGGAGAGGGGGGGGGGTGGGGCGTCCCACCCGTCCCACCCGTCCGCCCCGCGTTCCCTCCCGTCCGCTACCCTCCGTCCGCCACACGTTCCCCACCGTCCGCTCCTCGTTCCCTCCCGTCCGCCCCACGTTCCTCTCCCGTCCGCACGCGTTCCCTCACGTCCGCTCCACGTTCCCTCCGTCCGCCACACGTTCCCCGTCGTCCGTACCCCGTTCCCATCCTGTCCGCACCCGTTCCCTCCCGTCCGCACCCGTTCCCTCCCGTCCGCCCCGCGTTCCCCCCGTCCGCCCCGCGTTCCCCCCGTCCGCCCCGCGTTCCCCCCGTCCGCCCCGCGTTCCCCCCGTCCGCCCCGCGTTCCCCCCGTCCGCCCCGCGTTCCCCCCGTCCGCTCGGAGTTCCCCTACGTCCGCTCCACGTTCCCTCCCGTCCGCTTTCAGATCCCTTCCGTCCGCCCGCGTTCCCTATCGAGTTCCCTTCACGTCCGCTCCACGTTCCCTCCGTCCGCCACGTTCCCTCCGTCCGCCCGTTCCCCTCCCGTCCGCGCCTCGTTCCCTCCCGTCCGCCCGAGTTCCCTATCGCGTTCCCCACCCGTCTGCTCCTCGTTCCCTCCGTCCGCCCCCACGTTCCCTCCGTCCGCCCCCTAGTTCCCGCCCGTCCGCCCCTAGTTCCCACGTTCCCCATACGTCGTTTTCGTACCCTAAACCCTAATTCCGACCGGGATCCCATAATGATTGGGCTCCTCGTTGCCTATATAAAGCCGTGAGGCTTTAGTTCCTACCACTTTCCTCTCCTCCCACCACATAGGGACCCGAGACCTTGTTGCGTCCCAAAGGACAGCATCACCGCGCGGGTCTCAAGGGGTTTGGGAGGGCAGGGCAAATTGTGGGGGAACCCTCGCAATTTTTTTTTCAGATTCACTCGCTCCCGTGATTTTTATCACGAGAGATTTTCACACTCACTTATTCACGTGATTTTTATCACGACTCATTTTCAGATTCACTCACTCACGTGATTTTTATCACGATGGAGGGGGAGGGCATTGCTCCTTACGAGAACGAGGATTTGAGGGTGCACCGTGCTTGGCTCGTAGGCAATGCATCGGCGAATACTGCCGAGGGTACGGGAAGCGATCCTGGAAGTGGAAGTACTGCAGCACGTCCACCACGTCCAGATCCCTTTCAGTTTGACGAAGAGTTCTTGGCTGTTGGTCATTCGGGAGGCAACCAAACACGGGGAAGCCGTGGAACACGTGGGAGTCGGGGAAACAGTGGACATAGAGGGAGAACTGGAAAGGGACCAAGCTCAGGCAGTTCCACAGAAATACATGCACCGGCTCGTTCGGAGAACGTGCCACCACAATCTCCGACACGGCGGACATCAAGACCGGAGAGCCCTGCACGTGATGTACCTCAGGGTTCGGAGCAGACTGAAAGACGGGGATTAAAACGCCCAGCAGTTTCGGAAGGGACGGAGGACGGGTCCGCGGCATCGGGTTCGCAATCAAAGAAAAGGAAACATAGAGGCAAACGCGACCCGCGGACCGATGAGGCTCGAAATCATTGCAGGATCGTGTTGTTGGATTGGTTTAGAAGTAACAGCATGGTTTATTTGGAGAAAAAATACCTCAATGATGGTACAAAGGGTTTAGAGTTGGCGAGGAACGAGTTGATGCTTATTCTCACGGAAGCCACGTCTGGACCGGAGTTTGAGGAAGCTAGGGGCATGAGCGATTGGAACACATGGATTGAAAAACAAGCTGTGGAAGCAATCTACAATCCAACGATGTCATATGAGGCTATGCATCCTGGAGAGGGAAGTAGTGGTGGGAGGAGGTCCGAGCTGTACATTAAGCTAGAGAATTGGAAAAGAGGCGTAATAGCAGCAAAAGGCACATCCGCCCGCAACCTTCCCGTTTTTATTGACAGACAGCTGGCAGACAACATTGCCACTCAGGGCCGGCAGGGTGTCATATGGTTGCCTAGGAATGTGGAGATCAAACCTTTGGATAGGGAAATCTTCCAAGGGACCTTCGGAGTGGTGCGGAGAGTCACAATTCATGGAGCATCATTCATCCCTAACTGGATAGAGTGGGCTGGGAAGACCATGAAGGCCACGAATAGTCTGGAGAACCGAAAGGAGCGTTCGGTTGAAGCATTGGCATGCCCAGTAGATCATCCTGGGATAATCAAGCTACAATACCTCCACCCGAAAATATACGAATCCTATTTGATGTGGTGGAATGGAGGCTCCTTGAAGAACATGAGGGTCTATGACCACCAAGTTCCGGAAACCCACGAGCGCACAATCCTTCAAATGCCTGGGGCAGACTTTGAAGCACGGAAACGGTTGGTTGTATATCGAAGGCATCGAGCTTATTTGGCATGGGCTCTAATGTGCATTGTGGATGTAGTGCACAAGCATGACGTGTTGCACAATGACCTTAATCCCAACAATGTCATGCTGCATTTCCCACAAGACCGTGAGAACACGGTTTTCATTGGTGTGTGTGATTGGGGGATGGCATCATGGGGAGATGAAGACGCACCCTCCAACTATGGAAAAGAATCAGTGGATGAGATGAACAAGCACCGCATAAAATACAACTGTGCTGGTCCAGAATTATTCCATGTACGAGGGCAGCGTGGAACATCTACCTCTCCGGTGAGGATGGCTCGGAAACATAGGCACACGTTTCTCTCGGAGTCCTTCTCAGTGGGTGCTTTGGCAAAGAAGATTTATGCCAGGGATTCGACTTCCTCGTTGTTTCAGCTAAACAGTGATCCAAATGGCTTGAAGATGCGGTTTGAGATAGCATTGGATGCATTGACGAAGCCCAATCCAGCGGAAAGGTCAACCATCACACACGTAGTGAACATGTTGAAGTCGCCTCCATACAACATGGTTAACCCGACAATGTGCTTCCGTGACACTGCAAAATAGTTTTTTTTTGTTTTCTTTGCAGCAATTTTGGATCATACCAATTTTGTAACCGTTGGAGATGTAAATAAAGCCATCATTTTTTCATACACAACTTGTATATTGTATGAGATTTATGGATCTTAGTGCAATGTTCATACTCCATGAGGATTTTTGCTTCATAATCGAGATGAAGTCTATGGGAGACTAACCAAGGTTCTCGCCTCTCGTGAGGCCACATCATTCTTTCACATCGTTGTTATCACATCCATGTGCTAAGTTCAAGTTAACTATAGTTGTTCGTGATATGTCTTGCCAAAATGCAATTACCTATATTTATTCTAATTTTGGTATGCCACAAAATGTAGTCAACTATAGTTATATCTAGTTAACTAAAGTTGAGCACAATGTTGCAATAGTTATATCGGTTGTACACGTGATCCTAAACATCTCTAAATGTTCTTTCTTGTACTCCACACATATTGCACACATACTTCACAATTGCTTATATTTATATTTATATAATTCACAATCATTTTTTTTTGGAAGTTTGGACATAGTCTCGGTTTTTTGGCTCTCAAAAATTCATATGAAGTCCAAAAAATGAGTTCTTGGTATCCATGGATAGGTAATGAAGTCCTCTACAAGAATATGCAATAAAAGTCCTCTACATAATAGTCCCCCCATCTACATAATAAAGTACACTAAAATAGCAATAATCAACTAAGGGTGAACGTAAAGTGGTTAAAAAAATTTCTCTTGGAACTGAGAAGTGGATGCATAGTTTCATATTGCTTTGTGCTTGTTTATCTCAACAGAAACTGTTCGGTTGGTGAATTAAAAATAAATAAATAAATCATAGAAGTGGTACAACATATTATACAAGTCATAACTTTATTATTGCGACAACGTTATAAATGCCCTTTATTAATCATATACATGAACAAACCATGCAAACTATAATATTCCACTTCATTCCGTCATCCCAACCTCGTAGATGCTCCTGGCTTCCAGCGAGGCTCCATTTTTGGAAGAGGATTCGGCTGAAGTAAATCAAAATAGCTAATCGTTCGGTCTTTCATCCGTTCCTTCAATGGTAGCCGATGAGGCGACAATCCTCTCCTCTTCTTACGAATAGACATAGTCTTTGAAGATTCCCCCGCTACCTTGACTATTTCAATGTCGATTGAAGTCTCCTCCACATCCACATCCACATCCACATCCACATCCACATCCCCGGGCTTCTCCAAAATATCCGCACACAAATCAATTAGATCATTTAGATCTCCACCCACGCATTGTGTGTGGTCCTTCTCCACCGCATCGATCTCAAAGTTGTCTGCATATCGTCGTTGTTCCTCCGCCGCCCTCATCCTCCAAGCTTGTGTAGATTGTGAGAAGGGAGTCATGACATACTCATCACGAAATCGATCCCTAGCACTTCTCTCATCTCTCTCACGCTCGGGTGTTGCATTGAATGGAATATGGGGATCGTCTAAATTGTGTATCTCCTCATCGCATTCTACACCCTCAAACATGACTCTCCCCTTTCCCATCCTATCCATGATACTCTACCTTCGTTATATGTATGAGTCTCAATGATCTACTTATATATTGACCTCTAAGGACTTGATGACCATGACCAATAATTGATGTAATCCAATATGTAGAGGATCCAATTCTCGTTAGTAAGATAAAGTCAACGCAATCGGAATAAAAAAAAAGTTGGTTAGGTTAAAAATGTACACTTTTGAAAAAATCTTCCGACATCCGCATCGGAAACCTCTTTGATACCTCTTTGAACTTTCCATATTTGATTAGTTATCCACTCATTCAACAAATCATTAATTTGTGCTTCAACCTTAGTGGTTCATATAGTTTCATAACCGATGTCACCCATCCGAATGCACTTTCCTTCAACAAATCATTAATTTGTGCTTCAACCTTAGTGGTTCATATGGTTTCATAACCGATGTCACCCATCCGAATGCACTTTCCTTCAACAAATCATTAATTTGTGCTTCAACCTTAGTGGTTCATATGGTTTCATAACCGATGTCACCCATCCGAATGCACCTTCCTTCAACAAATCATTAATTTGTGCTTCAACCTTAGTGGTTCATATGGTTTCATAACCGATGTCACCCATCCGAATGCACCTTCCTTCAACAAATCATTAATTTGTGCTTCAACCTTAGTGGTTCATATGGTTTCATAACCGATGTTACCCATCCGAATGCACTTTCCTTCAACAAATCATTAATTTGTGCTTCAACCTTAGTGGTTCATATGGTTTCATAACCGATGTCACCCATCCGAATGCACCTTCCTTCAACAAATCATTAATTTGTGCTTCAACCTTAGTGGTTCATATGGTTTCATAACCGATGTCACCCATCCGAATGCACCTTCCTTCAACAAATCATTAATTTGTGCTTCAACCTTAGTGGTTCATATGGTTTCATAACCGATGTCACCCATCCGAATGCACTTTCCTTCAATAAATCATTAATTTGTGCTTCAACCTTAGTGGTTCATATGGTTTCATAACCGATGTCACCCATCCGAATGCACTTTCCTTCAATAAATCATTAATTTGTGCTTCAACCTTAGTGGTTCATATGGTTTCATAACCGATGTCACCCATCCGAATGCACTTTCCTTCAATAAATCATTAATTTGTGCTTCAACCTTAGTGGTTCATATGGTTTCATAACCGATGTCACCCATCCGAATGCACTTTCCTTCAATAAATCATTAATTTGTGCTTCAACCTTAGTGGTTCATATGGTTTCATAACCGATGTCACCCATCCGAATGCACTTTCCTTCAATAAATCATTAATTTGTGCTTCAACCTTAGTGGTTCATATGGTTTCATAACCGATGTCACCCATCCGAATGCACTTTCCTTCAATAAATCATTAATTTGTGCTTCAACCTTAGTGGTTCATATTGTTTCATAACCGATGTCACCCATCCGAATGCACTTTCCTTCAATAAATCATTAATTTGTGCTTCAACCTTAGTGGTTCATATGGTTTCATAACCGATGTCACCCATCCGAATGCACCTTCCTTCAACAAATCATTAATTTGTGCTTCAACCTTAGTGGTTCATATGGTTTCATAACCGATGTCACCCATCCGAATGCACTTTCCTTCAACAAATCATTAATTTGTGCTTCAACCTTAGTGGTTCATATGGTTTCATAACCGATGTCACCCATCCGAATGCACCTTCCTTCAACAAATCATTAATTTGTGCTTCAACCTTAGTGGTTCATATGGTTTCATAACCGATGTCACCCATCCGAATGCACCTTCCTTCAACAAATCATTAATTTGTGCTTCAACCTTAGTGGTTCATATGGTTTCATAACCGATGTCACCCATCCGAATGCACCTTCCTTCAACAAATCATTAATTTGTGCTTCAACCTTAGTGGTTCATATGGTTTCATAACCGATGTCACCCATCCGAATGCACTTTCCTTCAATAAATCATTAATTTGTGCTTCAACCTTAGTGGTTCATATGGTTTCATAACCGATGTCACCCATCCGAATGCACTTTCCTTCAATAAATCATTAATTTGTGCTTCAACCTTAGTGGTTCATAAACCCTAAACCCTAAACCCCTAAACCCTAAACCCTACGTCATTCCAAATTACTACCACATATGTGCCATTGATTTGTTCTCACACTCATGTAGAAGTGTTTGCATACATGGTTTGAGGGTTTAGGTTCCTAGCTTTCCAACGAACCCACCTGCTTTTTTTTTCGATGCCTACATTTTTTTCATTATAATAATCAATCATTGACAAGATCTTGGCCGTTAGATTGGAGGGGTTAATTTGAGCAAGTAATAAAGTGGCATGCTCCTTTGAGTTTGGACTTTTGGGCTTGGCCTTTGGAGGCTTCACACTATGCCCAACTAAGGCTACCTTTACTATATTTTATTGGCTATTTAGGGTTCATTTCTTTGGACTCTCAACAAAGTTGGGCCGCTCAATCGCACTTTGATCCACTCCCAAGGGTTAACATTTATAGATGGTGACTATAGTGTCCGTTTTTTGGCTCTAAAAAATTCATATGAAGTCCAATTCATATGTGGTCGCAATTCTACGTTGTTCCCCTGCCGCCCCGTTCCCTCCCGTCCGCTCCGCGCTCCCCACCCGTCCGCTCCTCGTTCCATCTTTCATCCATTCCCCCCCGTCCGGTCCTCGTTCCCATCCGTCCGCTCAGCGTTCCCCACCCGTCCGCCCCGAGTTCCCTCCGTCCGCTCCTCGTTCCCCACCGTCCGCTCCTCGTTCCCACCCGTCCGCTCAGCGTTCCCCACCCGTCCGCCCCGAGTTCCCTCCGTCCGCTCCTCGTTCCCCACCGTCCGCTCCTCGTTCCCACCCGTCTGCTCAGCGTTCCCCACCCGTCCGCCCCGCGTTCCCTCCCGTCCGCGAACATGGAGCGGACGGGAGGGGAACAGGGGGCGGACGGGGGGAACTGACGGCAGGGGAACGCGGAGCGGACGGCAGGGGAACGGTGGCGCGGACGGGAGGGAACGCGGGGCGGACGGGTGGGGAACAAGGAGCGGATGGGTGGGAACGAGGAGCGGACGGGATGGGAACGAGGAGCGGACTTGTGGGAACGAGGAACGGACGGGATGGGAACGAGGAGCGGACGGGATGGGAACGCTGGAGCGTATGGAGAGGAGCGTACGGAGGGGAGCGTGGGAGCGGACGGGGGGAACGCTGGAGGCGGACGGGAGGGAACGGGTGCGGACGGGGGGGAACGCTGGGGGCGGACGGGAGGGAACGGGTGCGGACGGGGGGGGACTCTGGGGCGGACGGGCGGGAACGGGTGCGGACGGGTGCGAACGGGTGCGAACGGGTGCGAACGGGTGCGAACGGGTGCGAACGGGTGGGGACGCGGGAGTGGATGGAGGGGCGGACGGGGGTATATAAGTGGAGGGGACCACTTACATACCTTACTCCACTCCTTCTGGGCGCCCAGACAACCCTCCTCTAACACAGAGTGCGGGGTAGCGGGGCTCTCGGAGGAGTTAAGGATCCCTTTTTTGGGATCCTTTTACACTACTTTTGGCAGGTTGTGGCAGGTTTTGGCAGATCCACGTGGCCGTTATTTGGCATATTCCTTGTGACGCGCCCAGTCAACTGGCCTCTGCGTGAGCGCCGGTAGCGGGGTGCTCGAAGGGTGTGCCGAATAGTTGAACTTTAATTTTTAGGGACATTTTTGAACTAATTCCACAGCAACACTATTTTGAAGTGTATGCTTGGATATTTTGTAGCACTATTATGAAGTGCAATTAGTATTTTAAAAAGTAGAGTTCTAGATTAGAATTAGAAACTCCAATTTGGGTGGAATTAGAAATAGAAACTCCAATTTTCAGACATGGCAAGTGGAGGAACTGGAGACATGGCAAGTGCAAGTGGAGGATCTAGTTCTGGGTGTTCCAGAGGACATGGACGCAAGGCCGCTGATTTGGAGTGGAATGTTTACGATGATCCCTCCCAAAAAGCCAGGGTAGGTTGGGAGAATGTACCACAACCGTGGTCAGCGAAGACTGCAATGCAGTACGTGGGCTTCCCTCACTTTGATCGGTTGTGGCCAAGATATTGTCACGAGCGACATTGCAAGGCCGTCAATGCGAGCTATACGCAGCTTGAAGACGTGGAGGCAAAATGGAGATTCCTAACGATACTTAGAAGTATCTCCAATTTGGATAGATGGCCCAAGAGTGCAATTCCAAAGTCGGTGGCGTGTATGATGTATGCGGAGCACGTGTTGCGAGTTAGGGTGGATTGGTCAAGTTTGGGTGCTCTGCATGATCAAAAATTTGGGGGTATTGGAATTGCATTCACTAAATGCACAGTTCCGGATATTCCATACACTCCCGTTCCGGAGTGGTTCAGGAAGAATCCTAAACTAGTGGATGAGCCTGGGGCACCAATTCCAGAAGGTCGGGAACCAAAAAAACCACGTACTCGCAAACGACCAGCCAATGACGTGGAGATGGCCATCGAGGAGGCGTTTGAGCATATGGATGAGGAGGGCATGGAGGTAAATGTCGATGTGGTTAACGAGCTGGTTAACCAGGTGGTTAACGAGGCCCTAAACGAGGTAAACCCTCGTCAACTTGGTGCGGACATGATGGAGAGCAGAATGGAGGCATTGCGCCAGCAACATGCCGAGGAAATTCGTGAGTATAAAGCAAGGATTCTCGAGCTGGAAAATCGACTTGCAACACTTACGATGGGGGAGGCTGGCAGTTCAAGTAGTACACCAATTAACATCCAGTCTTTGGAAGCAGAGAGGGATACAGCTTTATAGGAGGCCATGATTGCAAAGTCACAAGCAGCGGACGTATGTACGAGGAATGAAGTAATGCAAGGAAAGATGGAGGCTTTGCAAAAGGAGGTGGTGGACATGCAACAACAACTTCAAGTGGTCAATGAAGTGGTTGTCGATCACGAATCCAAGATTGGCGCACTGGAGGAGCAGAATGCAAGGTTGAGGAAATTTCTATTGGATGCGATCGTGGAGCGAACCAATATGAGGACAGGGACATTGCTTTCTATGGCCAAGGCTCGTCAATATGAAGCTGAATTTGAGAGCATCCAGCGAGAATGGAACCGCAATCATAGATTGCGGAACTTGATGCTCACGTCATGGCCAGATCAAGAACATATGTACCCTAGTAGGTGGGATGATGAGGATGACTTGAAATTGCCTAACGGGAGCTTGGATTGGCGGCAACTGATCGACTCCGATCATCATTGGGATGTGACCCAAGTGCATGAATATCCATACAGCATGAGGGGTGAGTTGTTATGGCCGGGTCCACATCCAATGGTCTTCGACGGATCCGTGTGTGGGATTTGCGGCAGTCCATTTGGCCCAGAGGGATGCTTTCAAGTTGGATCGTGTGGGGGCCAATTCCATCCACAATGTCTGATAGTGACAATGATCAGGAGACGGCAATGTCCCCATTGCAGATCACCCTTCCACCCTCGTTTGTACCTCCAATTTGGCCTTCGGGATTACATGCCTAAGGACTGGGTGGTAAGGCCAACGGACTATCCCTTCAACCTTTGCGAGTTTGATGGGACTTCTGTTGAGTGGAATTGGTTATTCAATCGTGCAACGGTTGAACTTTGGAACGATAACAAAGATGGCGAATGGACACAAAATCCACGTCAAATTTTGTATGTTGCAGACGAGTTGTTTCCCAACAAGCCCCCAAACCATGGCATGAAAAGATTTTTGTACCAAACTTTTGGTTGGCATTGGGATGCGACAACCATGCAATTACGGAGAGGCATTCAAACTCCTTTTTACAATGCAAGTGGTGAACTATCAATATCGGAGCATGAGTTGGAAGAAGATGCACATGAGATGCCCATGGAACGGGATTCCCATTTTGAAGCGCACTTAGAGCAGTCGTACCACAAACACAGAACGCAGTTGGAGGCAGTTGAAGCACTATTGAATAGAGTTACGGATGATGCGGTATTGAGATGGCTAAATGGGGGGCCTAGACCACGTAATGCCACTCCACTGTCTCCTGGAAGTCGTCCATATCTCACCCGTGAAACCACGCGAATGATGGAAGCCGGGGAATCATCACGAGCACGACGAGGATCTACTTCAGCTGCAATAGACCTCGATTCAGATTCGGATTAGGCATTTTTGTAGCATGTTTAGAAAGTTGTATAGGAACGGAGGAAGACTTTGTACACATTGAACATATTTCATGTTCAAAGAATATGTAATATAAAGAGGAGTTACCGACAAGTTGTCATTTCTAAGATCGTGTAAAAGATAGCATATGGATGTCACATGTTTTAATGTTATTCGAAACTTTTAAAAACTCACTTGAATATTTGTAATTCATATGATAGTCTAACCAAAAGTACTATTGACTACATAGTCAATATTGAATACCACATAAAGATATAATTATATAAATATGCAATAAATAATTTTAAAAAACATGCAATAAATAATTTTATTACTATAATAAAATGATACAACTTCGAACGTAACGTTCGCTTTGTGGTCTAAATGTCTTACCGAAGGCCCTAAGGTTGTAACTTGTATCAATTTTGACGGAAGTAATAAATTATGGGAGTACGTGGGAGCACCGAAAGAACACATTTGTGCAAAACCATTACGTTCGAATCCGTACTGTAGGATCATTTGCTTCGACACATCTTGGGTCCTCTTCAGACTCGTCTGTGCTGAAATCATCATCCGTTTGGGGAGTCGCGCTTCGAAGATGCAACTCTCGGTCACGTTGTGAGAAAATTATCCTCTTGGTCGGCCGGGAGCCATCTGCATCCTGTATGCCATTTTCATCTAGATGTGGTCTACCCTCATCTTCATTGTAGTCTTCAGCAGTAAACGGAAGCGATCGTCCCTGATACCTCTTCCTAGTACGTTTGACACCTCTCGTAGTTCTCTGGCGCCCTCCACCCGTACCACGACTTGAGTGCACTTCATCTCTACTTCCATCTATAAAAGCATCCCCCGTTGTACTTCCGCCTCCAACTCCAAGACCACCTCTTCCATTGGATTGACTGTGTGGAAGTGAAACAGACGCGGGTGGAATTGCAATTGGTATGTTCTCAACAACATGTCGTCGTACAGAAGGACGACGTGGCACCTCTATAGTAACATTTCTTGAAACATTGTGCATAGCAACCAAAGTAGCACCCACCGCAGTTGCACGTGAAACACCCAATCTAGAAGTATTGGCAATACTTCGAGTGAGAGGACGATGTTGACCTTGTGCATGCAATTGCACCGTAGAGGTGGATGCAATCCTTTGAAGAGCACGGAATCGAGTTGTAGGCATTTCAGGAACATTGGGCGTTGGATCTTCTATACGATGGTTGGATATGAGGGAGGCATCCATGGATTCAGAATGTACTCGGGTTGGAAGTGGATCATGTTGAACGTGCATTGGCTCATTTACGGGTAGTACATTGTCGCCTTCACCAAATGAAAGAGAATCGCTCCGATGTTGCAAGGAATCTACTTCAATTCCCACATTCTCACTTGCCCCCATAGCAACATTATGGTCAGATGGAAACCCTTCTCCAGTGTGGAGAGTTTCAACATGCGGTCTTCCAATAGACCCCTCATGATCGTCATGCATTCCGTCGTTATGTTGGGGGACATCCGGTTCATCAAACTCAAACACCCCAAGGTTTCCATCACTACCATTGCCATCCTCATCTTCTGAACCATGATTCTCGGAATCGAGGTCATCCAAATCAAAGTCGATGTCATCAACATTGTTGTCTTCATCATTTCCAGCCCTATCAGTTGGATCCACGTCATCTTCGTTGTCATCTTCTTCGTCAAGGTCATCGTCAGAATGGACCTCATTCAATTCGTACCATTGAGCAGGTCTTGGGCCCCTCCGATGTCGAATGAGCCTACTATTGGTATATATGTAGACGAGGTCCTCAGCACGACTATGCTTCAAGCGATTGCGACTCTTGTTGTGAACGTATGAGTACATGCTCCAATTGCGTTCACATGCGGATGCGGAACATACTTGTGCAAGGATACGTCTTGCTATTGTTTGGAGGGCTTTAGCTCCACCTCCCATTGCATCCCACCATTCATGGAGAGGTGCGGCATGCACGCTCGGGTCAGTAGAATCAGCAAAAGGCCCTCGATTTTCAAGAAAATCTTGGTACTGGTGGAGGATTTGGACATAAGTGTCCTCATCTTGAGCAAGCCTGCGAAGAACTCGATTTAGGATTGTCCTCGAATTGTCATCCTCATGGAGTGGGGCCCAACCACGTAGAAGCGGATTTAACATCGCTCCAGCCCAGTGTAGATCATTCAACATCAACCTCCATCTATTTTGAAACGTTACCATAGCATTTGCAGCAAGCTCAGGGCTTAAGCGAAATGGAGGTTTACTGAATCCACGAATATGGGTTTGTAAATCATGCATGACCCTCCAAGCCATTCCCATTGCAGGCGCCTTGCCGTCAAATACACGAAGAGCTTTAACAACCGGGATCACCATATACAAGAAATTTTCGCACGTGTTCCAGAATCCATCAGAACGTATAAAGCTTCGCACAACAGAGCCCTTCATGTAAGAGGTGCCAGATCTCCTCCTCATATCACGCATTAGAGTGATCCAATCCTCATCAACCACCATTCTTTCCAAAGCATTGCGTACTTGGAGAAGACGTTCAATCATGATGAAGTTCGTAGCAAAACGGGTCTCTACAGGTAGGCGGAGTGAGAGATTTGGTGACAACCTCCGGAATATAGCTTGAGAAGCATGATGGTTTTTAACAAATACACAAATATGGCGGGATTTTTTTACCAATTTTTTCACCCATTCCTCCTTCCCCCAATCTTCTAAGAGGAGATCTAGGCAATGTGCAGCACATCCTTGAAAATATAGATCGGGATTTGCTCGAATCAAGTCGCGAGCAGCGGAGGCCATAACTGGGGCATTGTCGGTGCAAACTTGGACCACATTATGTCGACCAACCTTTTCCACAAATGGTTGAATTTGAGCAGCAACGTAGACATGATCCTTGTGATTTCCCGTGGTGTCAATGGTACCCAAGAAAACGTCTCCCTTTGTGCCACATTGAAGAACGTTTAGGAGAGGTCGGTTTTGCACGTTGTCCCATCCATCACAACATATTGTAACACCGTATTTTTCAACGGAATTCCCCAGCTTCTCCTTCACTTGCCTATCTAGGTCAACCTTTATATCAGTTAACAACTTCGTACGGATGGCATTGTACGATGGTGGTGTGTAGGCTGGCATTCGATGACGGGCAGTTTCACGCACAGCATGAACAAATGCAGGATGTCTCACAATGTTGAAAGGAATGTTAGCTTCATAAAAAGCCGTTGCCCATGCTCTATCGAGGAGTTGTTTTGTTGACACATTGAACCCCTCCGTTATGTTGAGTTGACGTAGTTCACGAGGAGGAGTGCCATATATCACAACATCAGAATGTTGAGTGGTTTGGGACATAAGCAAAGGCTCTGTTTCACTAATTACGGAGCCCGCTATAATAGGCTCCAAAGGTACAATATCTGCCACCAGAGAGTCCTCATTTACAATGCCTACATGTAAGGGCACAATGCCTCCGCAATGTTCAAACAAGGCCCTAATATGCGGGGGTACCATCCTACATGTGGAAACATCAGAAGCACCCCCTACATGAGGTCTATAACCAAGGTGGGCCAACATTCTATCTCCTCGGTAAGATATGACGAACGGGCAAAACCTACATTTAACCTGCCTTTGTGATTTACCGGGAACCCTCCCCTTATCCTCGTACCAATGATCCCATGCATCGTTTCGGCGTGGCATGACTTCAACAAAACCTGCAAATACAAACAAGTTAGAGCAAGTCACTTTGATCGCATACTAGGTCCTGTTCAAGAGTGCCACGAGGGCAACCCTAATTCACAGACACTAGATTGGACAAAGTATACTCTGCATTCGGGTCTCACGCATTCAATCCTCACTCCTCAAAGGAGAATCAAAAGACTTGAGACACACTATGTCAGTGGAGGCAAAAATGGCACCTTGCACCCTCAATTTATAGTGTTCGAATCGGACGGGGGAGCGGACGGAAGGGGTGGGAGCGGACGGGGGTGCGGACGGGGGAGCGGACGGAGGGGGGGGGGGAGCGGACGGGGGAGCGGACGGAGGGGGGGGGAGCGGACGGGGGGGCGGACGGGGGAGCGGACGGGGGGGGCGGACGGGGGGGCGGACGGGGGGGGCGGACGGGGGAGCGGATGGAGGGGGGGGCGGACGGGGGAGCGGACGGAGGGGGGGGGGAGCGGACGGGGGAGCGGACCGGGGGGGGGGGGGGCGGACGGGGGAGCGGACGGGGGGGGGGCGGACGGTGGAGCGGACGGGTGAGCGGACGGAGGTGGGGGGAGCGGACGGAGGTGGGGGGAGCGGACGGGGGGGCGGACGGGGGAGCGGACGGAGGGGGGGGAGCGGACGGGGGGGGGGGGGGCGGACGGGGGAGCGGACGGGGGGGGGGGCGGACGGGGGAGCGGACGGGGGGGGGGGGGGCGGACGGTGGAGCGGACGGGTGAGCGGACGGAGGTGGGGGGAGCGGACGGGGGGGCGGACGGGGGGGCGGACGGGGGGGCGGACGGAGGGGGGGGAGCGGACGGGGGGGGGCCGGACGGGGGAGCGGACGGGTTGGGAGCAGGGCGGGGGACGTGGGCAGACGGAGGTTGGGAACGGGAGCGGACGGGGTGGAACGGGGATTGGGAACGAGGGCGGACGGGTGGGAACGGGGATTGGGAACGGGGGCGGACGGGGGGGCGGACGGGCGCTAGTAGAATTTTCCCCACTTTCCCTTTACTTTGCTGACATGTCGTCACACGTGGACAATGTAAATCCTACGTGTCCGAAATTGGGTAATGTAATTACACAAAAAAATCGGTAAAATTCAAGTCCGGCAGGATAAAGACAGCATCCGGCATAATCCGGCATAATGTCGTGACGGATACGTGTCGTGACGGCACGACATTATGCCGGGATAAGCCTCCGTCACGACACAATAGACAACCCTGACCTTAACCCAGCCTCCTATTTGGTACGCTCGGCCAAACACATCATCATGTTTGGGTCGCTCGACCTAAACCAATATTCATATTTGGTACGCTCGGCCCAAACACATCATCATGTTTGGGTCGGTCGACCCAAACCCAACCTCTAAATTATTATTTTATCAATAAATCCATGATGTTAAACACAATATAAAATGAATATCCACCCAAAAATTAACAAAATAACATATCACCATACAAATGATGTTCACATATATAACAGTGCACAATCCACCAAAATATATGCGCCAATCCATTAAATTTCCCTTAAAACAATTGAAAGAAGTTTGGGTCGAACGACCGAAACTAACATTAAGCTTGAAGAAGTTTAAACTATCCATTAAGCTTGAAGAAGTTTGGGTCGAACGACCGAAACTAACATGGTTTATTCTTTCCTTACAGATGGCCCCAAAGAAAAGACCCGGTGAAAGGTGGTTCATGCTTGCGCCAGACATGTTATGGCAGGAGCACGAAACACCGCAGGATGACTCCTATGTTCCAAAGGACAATCTTATCCTCGCTTGGTCAATTCAAGTGGTCAAAGCCTCGCAATACAAAATGATATTTGTATTGAAAGTTGGCACCATGGAGAACCATACATGGGCCACAGTCACGGGGTGGGAGGTGGCATCGGTTCAGTCGCTTGGTGACTACGTGGACGTCATCCTAGAGAACTCCGCGGTGCAGAATGTCCATATGTTCATGCACCAGTTCTCTGAGCCGTTCGACGCAATCTACGTAAAGGAGTCTTGTGTTGAGCCAAACGTCATCAAACCGGAGTCGATATTTATCGATAGCAGTATATCGAACACCAAGGTCTCTAGCCGGTTTACAAAATTAAAACATGCAATCACCGTGCTGAACAAGGCCATGCAGAGCAAAACAAAAAGTCAGCAACCTGCGAGGCGGAAAGCAACAACTGAGGAGGGTGCAGGGTCGTCAAGGCCTCAAACGGTGAGGAAGCCGCGACCAGTACCGTCTGACTCAAGACGGACGACTCCCTCAGAGACACCGGCGGATAGCGAGACGCCTACGCCTTCTGCCAGCCGCCAAACAACACCATCGAAAAGGGCGAGAGAGTCATCTGTGATGACCGAGGAGCCAGTTTCACCTGAGCTGCGCATGCCAAAGCCCGGACAAGAGGTGGATGCGGGGGAGATACAGAAAATCGTGAACAATTTCACGTCCAAGTGCTCCCACTGTTTCTTCATGGGTAGAGATTTCAAGTTCGATGTCAACATCAGCCAGTGCCATCTAGCGCCACCAGAAAAGTGCGTCCGGGCAAAAGAAGACGCCTACGTCGACTGGATAATCGCGCAGATCGTCAGCGAACAATTCAAAGACGACAGGCAAACAATTGTAGTCATGCCCCAGGGACAGAAGAAAATGCCTACCCCTGAAATGTGGCCTACAATTCAGAAAGGCGATTTTTGGCTGATAGACGGCCAGCACAGTGTGGAGGCATCAAAGAAAATCCAACTGATGACCGAGTGGGATGATCCCAACCATCAGAAGGAAAAGCTGAAGGTCTGGAAGGCATTGGTGGTGTGGTCCGACGACGAGACCAGGCTCAGCGACATCTCCCGATACTTCAACATGGGGAACAAGAAGAGGGCCTACCAAGCTTCCTGGATAAGGAATATCATGGCCTCACGGGAGGTGTGGGAGTTCTATGGCAGGCCTCCCAAAGAGAGGGAGAACGCCAAGGACAAGAATCCAAAGTGGGAGGTGAGTATTGTTTGGGTCGATCGACCCAAACTCTTGTTTGCAGCCTCGTTTTTTAGTTTGGGTCGATCAACCCAAACTCTTGTTGCAGTTATTGTTCATGATATGTCTTGGAAATCACATGTACATATCTAACACGCATTCAAATGGTTTGTTTTGGGGAAATGCAGGATTTCAAATACCAGATGATAAATAAATTCTCCTCAATTGACAATGCTAGTCAAAAGCAGAAGAAATACAACGATCTAAGAGGGGAGATTTATTTAATCACAGCTTCCGATTTCGTTTGGATGAAATGGAGGAGTGTATTTGAAAAGCATGAGGCGGGTGAGCTAATCGACCCCGACACTGGCATGCTCTTCAACCAGGCATCGCGCTTCAAGCAGATGAAGCCTCTCGTGAGGGAGTTCTTCAGAACTCTTCAAGGGCTGTCGGAGGCAGAGATGGGGAAGGCGGCATCCCACATCCTGCACATGCAGCCGACTGTGAAGAGATGTTGGGTCCACCCGAAGATCGTCTTCAGCAAGCCCAAATGCTTCGTCCCTTCATGCTACACCATGAAGGAATGGACGGAGAACAGGAAGAAGAAAACGACCATCGTCCAGGAGCTGCACAAGCTAGTTCCTGAGAAGAAGCTCATCGTGGATGGAGAGGTTCACGAGGCGCACTGGAGGGCATTCAAAGCCGAGTATAAGTTCACCAGTGCGTCCATGGCGGCACTCATGAGGGAGGCGGGAGACGACTTCCTCAGGTCGAAGCTCGTGAAGGGGGGGAAGAACCGGGCGCTTCCCGAGCACTCCGCGCGTGCCTTCTCCAACTTCGTAAAGGAGAAGCAGATCGTCAGTTTCGAGGGCGACGCGCATTTCAACTTGGTCACCCTCGACCCTCTAAAGATCCAAGGCTGGCCGGGGTCTGATGCCAGGAAGGCCATCAGGACGAAAGCCGGGGACCGCTTCCCCTTCGGAATGATAGACTTCAGGAACATCCCTGGAAGCTCATTCGAGGGGACAATGAGCACCCCGTTTTACGAGCCATTCCTGTCAAAGTTCGTGGACTACAACAGCCCCAAATTTCGGGAGGTCGACATCTGGTTGTGGATTATCGAGGACAGGAGGGCGGAGCAGGTGTACGGGATCGTGCGGAAATTGCAGCCAGAGTACGCTGTCTCGAAATCGCACTACGTTGCTGCACCGGCGGAGGGGGCGTACAGCACTTTGAAAGACAAGAAGACGAAGGTCGTCAACGTTATGTGCTTGTACTTTGTGTACAAAGCTGAGCTGCTGAAGGTGCCAAACCATCCCATAGGCCGGATGGAAAAACTTTTCCAAGTCCCAGAAGGGTTGGGTACCAGCAGGAGCTTGTACGACGAGGCGAAGTACGCCAACTACCCCGCGGATGAGCTGCGGATGGAGTTCTACCTGCGGATGATGAGGACCCTCACGAAGAGAGGGGACTGCATCTTCAACGTCTTCGGGGGCTCCAAACCAATTTTTTCTGCTATGGTAAGTAGCTCTAAATAAATTGTCGACAGTTTGGGTCGAGCGACCCAAACTACACACTGCCTGCTCAGAGTGGAGCAACCTAATCTACACAAAGCCAAGTTTGGGTCGAGCGACCCAAACCAGGCATTGTATAGGTTGGGTTGCTCCACTCTGAGCAGGCAGTGTGTAGTCTGGGTTGCTTTGTGTAGTCTGGGTCGGTCGACCCAGACTCCACACTGGCTGGTCTGAGTGGAGCAACGCAACCTACACAAAGCCTACTTTGGGTCGCTCGACCCAAACTTGGCTTCGTGTAGGTTCGGTTGCTCCATCCAGACTAGTGAGTGTGTAGTCTGGGTCGACCGACCCCCAGACTAGACACTGCCTGGTGTGAGTGGAGCAACCCAACCTACACAAAGCCTACTTTGGGTCGAGCGATCCAAACTAGGCATTGTGTAGGTTGGGTTGCTCCATCCAGACCAGGCAGTGTCTAGTCTGGGTTGATTTGTGTACTCTGGGTCGAGCAACCCGGACTACACACTGACTGGTCTGAGTGGAGCAACGCAATCTACACAAAACCTACTTTGGGTCGAGCGACCCAAACTTGGCTTCGTGTAGGTTCGGTTGCTCCATCCAGACTAGTGAGTGTGTAGTCTGGGTCGAGCGACCCCCAGACTAGACACTGCCTGGTGTGAGTGGAGCAACCCAACCTACACAAAGCCTACTTTGGGTCGCTCGACCCAAACTTGGCTTCGTGTAGGTTCGGTTGCTCCATCCAGACTAGTGAGTGTGTAGTCTGGGTCGACCGACCCCCAGACTAGACACTGCCTGGTGTGAGTGGAGCAACCCAACCTACACAAAGCCTACTTTGGGTCGAGCGATCCAAACTAGGCATTGTGTAGGTTGGGTTGCTCCATCCAGACCAGGCAGTGTCTAGTCTGGGTTGATTTGTGTACTCTGGGTCGAGCAACCCGGACTACACACTGCCTGCCCTGAGTGGAGCAACGCTATCTACACAAAGCCAACTTTGGGTCGAGCGACCCAAACTAGGCATTGTGTAGGTTGGGTTGCTCCATCCAGACTAGTCAGTGTGTAGTTTGGGTCGCTCGACCCAAACTATGCAGTGTTTTTGGGAGATGGATGCCGATGTTTTTGTTTTCATTTTCTTTAGATTTGGTGTAAATCTAATGCAAGTGATCTGGGAATGTGCAGATGTTGGGGTTGACCATCTATTCGTACATAGATGACGCCGATGTTCTTTTCTACAGAACGCAGAAAGCGTTGGCGAGAAAAATGGACATCCTCGATTGGATCCCCGGAAGCTACGCCGAGGAGATTGTTGAAGGGGGCGAGAACCCTTTGGATAGGGCGAGGCGGACCAACCCGGAGGAGTTCGTTACTCAGGCCCCCGTCGCAATTCCCGAACCCCTGGTGGAATTGCATCCTGGCACCTCGTCACGGGGCCCAGGTGATGAAGCGGGAGAGGACGAAGAAGAGGAAGAAGAGGACCCCAAGGCGGAGGGCGAGGTGGAGGAAGGGGCAACGGGGTTCACGCAGGAATCTGAAGCCCCCCAACAAAAGAAGGCTATGCGGGTGGCAACTCCGCAAAGTAAGCTGGTGCCCGTCCTCACTGTGGACGACGCGAGGGACATGTACTCTAGGGACGCGACCGCCGCGTTCAGGGAGAGGAGGAGGCTGAAGGGGAAGAAGCTCTACGGCGACTACGCGGTGGAAGAGACCATCGCCATTAGCAGCGAGGACGAGGACGACATGGAGCTCGCCAAACGGCTCAGGTCGGATCCCCCCTCCCCCACGGCGTTTGCCGGCATGGTGAGGGTGAAACCCGAAGTCCTCACTGTGGACGAGTCTAATGAAAAGATGCGGAGGGACGAGGAGCAGCGCGTCCGGCTGGAGAAGGCTGCCGCCGAGGAACCCTCGGTCCGCAACGAAGTCGCGGAGTTGAGGGCTCTCCTCTTGGAGCAGGAGCGGCAAAGGGCGATGGCCCAACCTCCGTCCAGCGCGGACCTGATCACGCAAGTGATTCAGGGCATGTTGGCGCAGGGGTTGGTGATGGCTCCCCCGAGTGCATTTCCGCACTTGCCCGCCGGCTTCCCTCCCCAGAATATCAACCCGCCGCCCGCACCGCAGCAGTCCTTCACCTTCGGCCCTATGCTGCAGCCGCAAGCCCGCCCGTACGCGCCCGTCCAGCAGGTGGACGACCCCAGCCTTTGGCGCGTCCCCGGAGCTTCAAGTCCCTTGGGGCCCCCCCCGCTTCGGCCTCCCATCCTCGTGCCCCCACACCACCAACACGACGACCCCCACATGTTTGGGTCGTCCGACCCAAACACTGCCGCCCTTGCACCGCCAGCCAGAGACCCGCTCGAAGCAGGAGGGTTTGGGTCGGCCGATCCAAACCCCGTCTCAGCGACGGCCCCGGTGGACGAGCCCATGCTAGATGTTGAAGGCCCGCAAGGGCCTGGTGATACCTCTACTCCTAACCCAGTCGATGAACCAATGCATGATGCGCATGCGGAGGTTGGGTTGGGACAAAGGCCTGACAGTCAGCCTTTGCAGGAGCAGGTTGCTGCTGACGTCGCCGGACCAGGCGTTGGTGACGCAATTGGGGAAGCGCACGCGTTGGCGGCGTCAACGGCGTCAAGGCACGACCAAGGCGAGGTAATGCACTGACCCCACTCAGTTTGGGTCGCTCGACCCAAACTCCCTGGGTGTTTGTCTTCTTGCCTTGGTCGTGTCCCCTAGCTAGGAAGAACCGACCCACCCGTCCCCCCCCCCTTCTTCGCCCCACCCCATCCCCGCACTCGCCCCCCCTTTCGTCACCCCCCCGACCATCCGTTTCGGGCCCCCCCCACCCCGGCTTGCGACGAAGTCCTCATCACGGCGGCTCGTCATTCAAATTTTGTTAGATGTAGACTTAGGCTAGTTTGAACGCATCGTTCAACGCGGCTCTCCCCCAATATCAAAATGTACATGGAGCATTGTATAATATAAAATCACCATTGTTTACTTCCATATATTTGTATCTTCGGTTTGAATGTATACTGTATGCTCTTGCCTCTCTCGTATCCCTTGTTCCCCCCCCCCCGGGCCAATGAATCAAATGGTTTTGTGTATGCACCGAGTGCAAATAAATTTCCTTAATTCTTCGTTTGGACATAGCATGACATAAGTCGCCCCCGTTTTCTCTCGATCGTCCCCGCAGGGCTCGGAGCATAGCGTAGCGGCTCCCCAACGCTCTTCTCCCAGGAGCGGAGAGGGCAGCGCGGCGGCGCCCCCGGTTCTGCCCGCCCTGCGCGCGCTGCGGAAGGAACGATTCCTGGTGTTAGACCTTAACGGGTCCTCGTCCAGTGCGTCCATTGTCCCAGGGTCCCCACGGTGCCCTTTTGCAAGCCCGAGGACGCGAACTACGACGGGCCACCCACGCACATTAAGACCAAGCTGGTGCACCTCCGCCCGTGGCTTCGGCGCTTCCTGCAGATCGCCCAAAACAAATGGTGGGTGGTCGTGTGGAGCTCCATGACGGCCGAGAACACCAATGCGGTCGTGGAGTTCATCTTCAAGGGCTTCGAGCCCCCCTGCTTGGTCCTAGCACAGGAAGCGTGTAGAATATTGTACACACCGGACGGCAAAGTCGTCAAAAAACCAAACAACCCCGCGTCCCCCCAATATCTCAAGGTCTTGAAGCCGATTTTTTGGGACCAGCGACCGTCCTTGATAGGCGTCCCCTACGACGTCCGTCCCACCCGCGAGAACACGCTCATGGTGGACGACAGCGCTTCCAAGAACTTATTGAACCCGACGGCCAACTTCATTGTTTGCCCTACGTGGACGATCGAGAAGGTCCGGGACCGATTTTTGTTAGACCTTGTTAAGTACTTGCAGACGCTCTGCGGTAGCGGGCTGCCCGTAAACCAGTTTGTTAGGAGTAATCCCATAGGCGAGAGATACTTGGATCCACGAGACCATTTGTACAGAGAGTTGTTCTCCCACGCGAAATTTAACAAGCTCATTTGAGAGAGTACGTGTGTGTGTGTGTGTGTGTGTGTTTGTGTGTTTGTGTGTGGGGGCGCCCCCACTTTGTGTAATATATTCTTCATATGTATCTTGATTTTCACATGCTCTATCTCTCCCTCTTCCCTTTGGGTTCTGTTTTGTTTTGTTTCCATTTTGGCGCCAGCGTTTGGAGCCCTCCATTGACATCGTCAGTGACTCAAACTTGGGGAGCTTCTTCTATGAGACCGTTTATGACGCCGCTTCAACCATTGACTACTCCAAGGAGCCTATTGACGCCGGCGTCGTCGATAGCCCCCCGCCCAAGCAAATGTTCCGGCAGTCTCCGTCTCCGTCGCCACTCAAGGGCACAAAGCGCGGCTGCGTCCGGACGTCCCCCTCTCGCCCCGGCGGCGCCGTTGCACCCCGACGGCGCCGTTGCACCCCGACGACGACTGGCGATGGGCGCTCGGCCTGCAAAGAGTGGACCCCTGCATGTCCCTTTGTGCGACGCTTTCCCCGTCCTATCCAACTCGGACGCGAGCGCCCCTACTGCCAAGGTGATCGCCCACAATACATTACAATCCCTCTCCCTTAAGTGGGGCGTGCAATATATATATGGGTTTGGGTCTTTCTCCTCAAACTAACCCGTGTTTTTTTTGGTTTTCTTTGATCACTTCCAGGTTGCGTCCAGCCCCAAACCTCCGCGGGCCAATGCGTCCATTGAGCTGGAGCGTCACTACGCCATGCGCCGATATGCCGGACAGTCTACGTCGTCGTATTCGAATTCCTCGTCTTATAATTCGGGCGGTCGACACAATCCAAAATGTGTTATGGTGGGCCCACATCCAAAACTCGGCTATAGTCGAGGGCCAGAGATTCTCAGAAATGTTGAGGCGATGCGAGCTAAACAAGCGGCGGCAAAAGAAAAAGATGCGGTCTCCCAGCCTAGATAGGCCATTGTAGGGCGTAGACATTGCATGTAGGCGGGATGATTTTAGGCCGCACTATCCAATGGATTTGTGCCATTAGTATGCTATTCAGTTTCTCATGCCATACATTGTATATGGTACTTGCAATAATATAAGTGTTATGGGATTACCCCTTCAATATGGTCTACGGTTTGGATTGCCCTACCTAAACCATATTCATACAAGCTCTCATATTTTGTGTGCAATAATATGAATGTTTTGAGATTACCTGTTCAATATGGTCTCAGGTTTAGATTGCCCACCCTAAACCATCACAAATATGAGTTATTAATGGGCTTCTTGGTATGAACACCCGCTTCAAAGTGTTCCAATCTTACAACTTTCTCCAATATGTGTTCCATTTATCCTTGTTCTTATTTATGTTAATGTCTCAAAATGCCCAAAAAGTCTCAATTTAACGAATATAGTGTTAGTAGTTAGAGTTAGAATTTCATGCATAACTTTTGCATATGAACTCTGTTTGTGCCAAAATTTGGTGTGGAGATTTTTGATAAGATACTTAACAAGTGTACCAAATTTCACTTGAAGAACATAAGTTGGGTGGGAGTTATACTATTCTGAAGTTTAGTAGGAAGACATTGATAGAGATTTACATCAAGAAGAACTTAGAGAAGGAAGGGCAAGGATAAGTATATAAGTATTTTTTAATACTTGTATTTAAAGCCTATGTGCTCATGGAATCCACAAGCGAAGTGTCATGTACCAATACGGAATCAACCACGATGACATGTGATAGCACGGAATCAATAAGCGAGAACTCATGTAGTAGTGTGGAGTCGACGGCAAGGACTCGATTCACAAGAGGGATATCTTTGAAAGCATGCGTGGCCAAAGCGGCCGGGTGGACATTAGAAAAGGCTAAGGATATAACCTTGCCCGACATTAAGGAATGTAAAACTACATAGTGTGGTGTTAATCAAGTTGTGTATATTCCAAGGGTAGATTGGAATTATATATTGGGTTACAAAGAGAGAAGTCTCTACATGTCATTATAAACTTTTCCACTTGGGCTAGGACAAAATCGAAGGGTGGAGGATTTTTGGTGACAGACGCCCACGTCTTACATGATTACTCTGGCGGCGTTCTGTGCTCCTGGAATTCTGCTCCACTTCGTACACCCTGTTGTGTGCAATTAGCATTAGTAGTGTGTGCAAGTAGTACTGTAGTAGTCCAATTCTGGTACACCTCTAATAATCGCGTTTCATATTACGTTATGTCGCGTTTTAATTGACGTTCTATCGCGTTTTTGATGACGTTACGTTGCGTTTTTCATGACGTTCCATAACGTTATATTACGTTTTTCATGACATTACATCACGTTTCAGATGACGGTACATATTGTTTAGACACGTTAATCCACTTTTAGACACGTTAACCTATAACTAAAAAACTGCACACAACGCGTTTATCATGGCCGTAGAAATGTTCGCACCTTCTATAGTGCTCAAGTGTGGCAGCGTTTCTGACCACGAATTTGTGAATCCAATCACGAAGAGTGCGGGACATGGGGCGCCTTATTCCCTTGCCCTCCACCATTTCATCGTGCATTGCATGGTCTTCGTTTGCATCCCACACTCTTCGGGACGTAGCGCCATAGCGTTCCATATACTCTGAACAAAATCCAAGTGTTTCTTCCATAGAATATGCCTCTGCCATGCAACCTTCTGGCTTAGCATATGAACGCACGTAGTCCTTAATGGTCTTCATATATCGCTCCATTGGGTATATCCATCGGCTTTGAACTGGGCCGCATAGAAAGAGCTCCTCCATGAGATGCACAAGCAGGTGCGTCATGATGACCATGGATCCTAGAGGGAACTCTCGCTCAATCATGCAAAGTGTCACTGAAGCGTCTTCGACATACTCTTTCTCTTTAGACACATTCACTGTGCGGTTGCACAAGCGTCTGAATACTCTGCTGACCCTCATAATACACATGCGGACATCTGCATTCATTTCGACATTCCGCAGTGACAAGGGTAGCATCTGCATATTCAAGAGCGTTAAGGATTATTTTCCAGCAGTTCAGATCGAAATCATATTTTGTTCATGTACAATACTCATTACAATACACGTCTTCACAGAAAGTGAGGGGCACACGGTGAGGCCGCATTGACATTTTAAACAGTTGTGATAGTGAAGTTCCCACAAGTTTAATGTGAATTGAAAATACCTGCTGCATGAGGACGTGAAAGTTATGGGATTTCATAAATCTTAGTCTTCCTTCAGAAACCCGTTTGTAAATTGCGCCAACATAATTTTTTGGAACCTTTGTTGACCCTATTACGGCAAGCATGTCCGTCTTCGTGTGAGGAAGGAGGACATAAGGCGCATGCGGCATGAAAAGCCGCCCGTCTGTTCCTTGTGTCTGTCTCAGGCATAGGTCAGACCTCACTCCCATATCTTTGTAGTCCAACCGTCCTCGTGGAAAATCTGTCTCCCCAAACAAAGTCTTTATTATATTTTCACAAAGGTTTTTCTCGCAGTGCATGACGTCCAGTGTGTGTCTGATAAGCAAGTCCTGCACCACATTGAAGACCACGGTCGGAAGTCCTCATTTGGATAAATCCCAGGTAGTGTGAAAAGTAACGTTCATAAACATGAATTAACGTTCTGAAACGTGAATTAACGTCCATAAACGTGAATTGTCGTACAACGGTCATTCAGATACTGGGACATTGTGTAACACAATATGACGTAATATCACGTTTTCCATGACGCTACATCACGTTATATCAAGTTTTTCATGACGCTACATGACGTTTTAGATGACGTTAAATCGCGTTACTTAAGACGTTACAACCAGGGATGTACAAATGGACGTGACGCGGCCTAAACGCGTCACGTCGCGTCACGAATGATGTGACGGCGTCACGTCGCGTCACGTCCAGGGTGTGACGCCAAACGGACGTTATTGTAGTAAAAACAATTTACTAATGGGATTTTTTTCTTCAGATAAGTAATTATTTCGACATCAATACAGGCAGTCGTCTACCATGGTCGACTGCTATATAGGCAGTCGACCACTTAATCGACTGCTAACTTAGCAGTCGACTACAATGGTCGATTGCTAATGTAGCAGTCGACTAAGTGGTCGACTGCTATATAGGCAGTCGACCACTTAATCGACTGCTAACTTAGCAGTCGACTACAATGGTCGACTGCTAATGTAGCAGTCGACTACTATATAGGCAGTCGACCACTTAATCGACTGCTAACTTAGCAGTCGACTACAATGGTCGACTGCAAATGTAGCAGTCGACCATGGTAGTCGACTGCCAATGTAGCAGTCGACTACTAATGTAGCAGTCGACTACCACCGTCGACTGCTATATAGGCAGTCGATTACCATGGTCGACTGCCATATAGGCAGTCGATTACCTTGGTTGACTGCCAATGTAGCAATCGACTATCTTCGTCGACGGCCAACATAGCAGTCGACCATGGTAGTCGACTGCTACATTGGCAGTCGACCATGGTTGATAGTCGACTGCTATGTTGCCGTCGACGAAGATAGTCGACTGCAGTTGTAGCAGTCGACCATTGCCGTCGACTGATACTATTAACAGACAAATGCAGTCAACATCATATGTTTGTTGGGTTAAATTTTAATGGTTTGGGTATAGTGAAATATGGATGGATGGAAGTAGTTTAGGAAAAATGTGATTAAAGCCAACAATGATATGTAGAAGAAAAAAAAACCGCGTTGTATTAAAACAAGTATATCGTAAAGATATAAAAAATATACAAGGTTGTCCATATCAATGATACACGCATACTACCTTAACCCCTACGATGTTGCCTAAAGAACTAAACAGACTAAACACTATCCTTAACCTCAGTTCTCCAGCAGTCTATGGGATCATCCCACCCCACAAACGGCATTTGCATCCGTAGTTTGGCGATGGTCAACGAAATGCGGTTGGACACGTTCTCGCAGGTCAATGCACTCAAAGTGACATCCCAAATTTTCCTTCCTTCATTGGCAAAGAATATTCGGTCATCACCATCGTTGCAAAGTTGTCGAGCAATCATGCCGACCGCATAACACTCAGCCTCCGCGGTGTAATATACATCGGGATCCTGGTGTCTCCTGTTTTGGATGTAAAACAGTTCCGACGCCACCCAAAACTTCTCCTTTCTCAATTTTTCCTTCGCTTCTACGGTTTTCGCATGCCATAGCGATAGGACATCCTCACCCGAATGGGTTGCACATCCCCAATCGCACACCCCAATCTTGAGGCTCCCGTCCGATTCCCAATGCAACATAATGTTGTCAATGGATAGATCGTTGTGTTGCACATTTGCAGCGTGCAAAGCCTCCATGATCCATAACAATGCCCAAGCCAACTTTACCCTCTTCGCCCGGAACTTTTGGACTTGGTCATAGAGTTGCCATTCGGTTGCGTCCATTGTCAAAATGTTGGCATTTGGGCGGTGGGCTCTATCCCGGATGAACATCTCTCGTAGAGTGCCCCCGTTCCACCATAGTGTATAGCCCGCATTGGACACACTGTTGATTAACCAAAACTTGATGAAACCTGGATGCGTGCTCTTTAAAACGCATGCCTCCGCACTTACTTGGATACGAGTTTTTTGCCTATCCGACGTCTTTGGGGTCTTTTCAGCCCACGTAATCTCCGGTGGGAGACGATCGTCGCCCTCGATCCTCACCTTCCTCACCTCCCCGTAACCCCCCACCTTCTTTATGCTCTTCAAACTCACGACATTTGCCGTATCGGGAATCCACAATAGTTGGCATGGGCCCGACACCCTTAGCCACTTCTCCAATTTCTCCGCCTTCCAAGGAATTATTTTGGAGGCCGTCTTGGACAATCCTTTGGCCACGGGATCCCACCACAAAAATATTTCCCGGATTCTTACAGCTCGAGGGCTCAACACCTCGCCTGTTTCGCCCTCCGGGAACATGTTCTCAACCAACTGCTTGAGGTTGAAAATACCATTTTGGGCCTTATTCTTCACCCATGAATCGAACCCCGCAAGATTCCTATCACCGCTAAACTCGGGGCCATCCACTTCCTGTCGAATAGCAACCTCCATGTCCCTTTTAATTATCTCAACCCTTTTGTGTTTCGGCTACTCCAAAAAACGGAATTTGATGCCGGCCTCCCCATTCCTCAAATACCAGTCAACTATGGCTTGGTGGACCTTTGCCGTTATCGCATCCGAGAATTTTACCCTTGGTTTCCCGCTCCTACTCGACGACCCTGAGGCCGCGGAAGCCCCTCCTTGGCTGCTCGTAGGGGCACCGGCATCTGGACGGACGGGAACGGTAGTATCTGAACGGGGGGTAATATTGGCTCCCGTTCCCGAAGCACTTCCTGATCCCACATCGGAATGTCGTTGCCGCTTAGGGGGCCGTTTGTGCACCCTGCCGGGTGCATCCGGCTCGTCCTCCGGCATCCTCCAACTTCGATCCTCCATCGTGTTTAAAAACACGCTATTATTGTGTTCACAAACACAACTCAAATGTGTTCACAAACACGGCCGTATTCACACCGCTCCACCGCAAAAAATCGGATCCAAAATTGGCAAGAGTTTGCACCCTAAACCAATCTTCCAACCGCCCCCTAGGCCCTCTCAAAACATTAGGCAAAGGATGCTAGGCATGCTTAGTCCCAATGTCCCGCTTGAGGAGGGGTGGTTGAAAAATGATGTCAATGAGGCCTCCCCATTTATATATATAGGTTGGGTGGGCCTCACACCGACGGTACGACCGGACGCCGCGCCCCTGGATCCTGACCGTTGGACAGTGCATCATCCAACGGCCAGGATGGATGCGACGATTGGTCGACTGCTATACGGCAGTCGACCATGCAGTCGACTGCCAGATAGCAGTCGACTCTGGATAAGGCAGTCGACAATTAGCAGTCGACCGCGGCGTCGACTACTATGTGGCAGTCGACGTGTGGGCCGACTGCATTTAGTAGTCGACTGCGGGGGTCGACTGTTAGTTTGCAGTCGACTGCCACGTCGACTGCCAAGCAGCAGTCGAACCCCGATGTCGACTGCGAATGGCAGTCGACGTGGCGGTCGACTGCCATGTCGACTGCTAGTTTGTAGTCGACCCTGGAAGTCGACTGCCACGTCGACTGCCAAGCAGCAGTCGACCCCCGATGTCGACTGCGAGTGGCAGTCGACCCTGGAATTCGACTGCCACGTCGACTGCCAAGCAGCAGTCGACCCCCTATGTCGACTGCGAGTGGCAGTCGACGTGGCGGTCGACTGCCATGTCGACTGCTAGTTTGCAGTCGACCCCGGAAGTCGATTGCCACGTCGACTGCCAAGCAGCAGTCGACCCCCTATGTCGACTGCGAATGGCAGTCGACGTGGCAGTCGACTTCCGGGGTCGACTGCAAACTAGCAGTCGACATGGCAGTCGACCGCCACGTCGACTGCTAGTTTGCAGTCGACCCCGGAAGTCGACTGCCACGTCGACTGCCAAGCAGTAGTCGACCCCCGATGTCGACTGCGAATGGCAGTCGACGTGGCGGTCGACTGCCATGTCGACTGCTAGTTTGCAGTCGACCCTGGAATTCGACTGCCACGTCGACTGCCAAGCAGCAGTCGACCCCCGAAGTCCGCTGCGAATGGCAGACATTGGACCTCCCCCCCTCCAAACATAAACAAATTGCTTTTGCAATGGATCCTATAGCAGATTACTCTAAACACTTTTAATATCATAGCATCTTTTATATTTAGTGCACGTTCAAGCGTCGGGACTATAAAGGGTTCACCGCTCATTAGCATTCATCATTCCCCCTCGCTCTAGTTGGCCTTGATTGCCTTTTGGCATTCGTTGCAAGTGGAGAGAGGTAGTAGGTTATTTTGGGATGGGCACACGAAACGAATGGAAGCTTTGGTTTGTGCCCAAGGAGTGGACTCCAACGTCCAAGAAGGTCGAGTGCAAATTTTGCGCGTTGGAATTAGTTTATAGAAAGGACTGCATGGTTGCCCATTTGGGATACAAAAAAAATGACGGCAAGATGCGGGGGGTGGCATTGTGTCAACGTCATGGGCCGATTGTAAAGTCTTTATTTTCGAGGTGCGGCGGATCGTGGCCGCCAATTCCGGATGACTTTGTGGACGAGTGCGTTGAGGACGGGGGAGAAGCTGTGGTCGGGTCCCAACAACAAGCGTCATGCGGTGCATTGTCGAACGCGAACTGAAGCCAAACCGCTCCACCATCGCCCGCACCGTCAGTGGCAAGGGAGTTGGTGTCCGGGACGACTCCCGAACACCACCGACGTTCCCAACGGCAAATGGGACTAAAAAAAGGGTTGCAAAATTCGACAAAACGAGACTTGGATACAAAATGGTCGCAAGCCTTTTATGAGGCTAATATCCCCATTAGTATTGTCCGCCATCCCGCGTTCATCCAGGCCGTTAAGGCAACCGCCGAGGCTAGAATTATGTACAAACCCCAACATACCATGCAATGCGCAAGAGTTTACTTGACGATGCACGGTTCAATATACAAAAAATCATGAAGTTGAAGACAACATCATCCATCCACAAATATGAGTGCACTATTTGTTCGGACGGATGGGAGAATGTTGTCCACCGCCCTTTGATGAACGTCATGCAAATTTGTCCGGCGGACGACGTGTTCCTTTAGTTCCATCGACACCACCGGTAGCACAAAGGATGCCGCCTACGTGGCCACTGAGGTCAAACGCTACATCGTTGGAGTGGACCCCACAAAGGTTGTTCAAGTTTGCTTCGATAATGCGGCGGCCATGAAAACCGTGGCGAGCAATATAGCCGGGAATGGCCACACATATATTGGCAAGGGTGTGCGGCGCATTGTTTGAACTTGTTGTTGAAGGATTGGGGTAAACAACGATGGGCGAAGGACGTCGTAGACAAGGCGAAGGACATTGTCAAATACATCCGGGCCCACCAATGTCCGACGGCGGTCTTCCTCACCTACTCGCCCAATTTGGGCTTGAAGATGCCCGGGTCCACACGATTCGCCACCAACTTCCTCATGATTGACCGACTTCTAAAGGTGAGACATGCTTTGGAACAAACGGTTATTCATCCCGATTGGACCGCCTACATGAACAAATTAAATAGAGGAGGCGATGATCGAAGGAGAAGTGCAATGGAGGCACGTTAAATCAAGACAACGGTTAATGACGACAATTTTTGGATAAGTTGCGATAATTACCGCCACATGTCGGAGGAGATGTTGAAAGCATTGTGAGTGTTTGATGGCGTTGAACCGGCAATGGGCAAGGCTTGGTTGACCATGAAGAACTTGGAGAAACATGTGCTTAGCCTAAGGAATCCTCCTTTCAACCTAGCACACAACCTCGCTACCTTGGCCGAAGAAGATTTCTACAGCCGGTGGCGTATGATGACCACGGACCTACACCATGCCGGTGCAATCTTGAATCCTTATTTATTGGACGACAACGTCGTCCACGAAGACGCAGCCGTTAAATCCGGATTCTTGGACGCCATGAGGAGGTTGACCACGGGCAAGGACGGTCATTACGGTCGGGTTGTGGCCGAATTTCAAGCATTCAAAGAGCGTAGGGGCGCGTTCGCCAATATGCCCCTAGCCATGGAAGCCAACATCCCACCCCACGAGTGGTGGGACCTCGTGGGCAAAGGTGGTACCCACTTGGCCCCTTTGGCAAAGCGAATATTGGCCCAAGTGTGCTCCTCTTCGTCTTGCGAAAGGAATTGGAGTAGTTATTCATTTGTGCACAACAAGACTAGGAACCGGTTGAGTTCGGCGAGGGCCGAAAATTTGGTGTACATTTATACCAATTCATGGTTGGCACGGGAGAGGGTTGATCGGGACTCGGCCGCATGGTATCTAGTGAACATGATGTCCGAAGACTCCGACTATTCGGCCGACGAGGATATAAATGGTGACCCCCCGCGGGACCCGGCGGGGATTCCTTGGGGCCTTCGGACAACGAGAGCGATGGGGGACATGGTGGAGGGAATTTGGGCCTTGACAACCACAATGATCCGTTTGCATACGATGGACTTGACGCCGAGGACGATGGTGATCTTCACATGTGGGCCAACATAGCCGGTCGGGAGTTTCTCTCCACTACGCATGTGCGTCCCGCTACGCCGACAACTATAATACCCGATATACCGGTAGACATTCAACCCGTAGTGGATGAAGATGTAGTGGCCGAACCACATGTGGATGAAGCTCTTGAAGCGGCTCCGAACCGGATGGACATGGACGAAGTCCCACCACATGCTTCCCTCATTCATCCACCGACGGATGTTGTGCCCACTTCTATTGTGCCGACAACATATGCACAACCCATGCAAACTACACCACCCTTTCCCGAGCCCCACGGAGAAGGCACGTCCAATGTTGTCCTTAACACTAGTCCATTGCGAGGTATTGGACAATGCCCGGCCGTTGCGCGAGCACCGGAATCCGACTCGGATGACACATTGGCGCAACACATTGCGCGTCGGGCCCCAACAATACCACGCATGGGCTCCCGGTTGGTTGGTGCCACCATCGGCATGCGCGCCCCATGCCCCACACCGGCTAGGCCACCCCCTAATATTGCATTGACAAACTTTGGTCGGACCACGAGAGGTCAAAAAAGAAAACGACAAAGGGATGTGCGAGAATGGAGGACTACCGGGGCCACCCCACTTGCACGTCCACAAACTGACGGCGTTATGGATGCAACGGGTTCAAGACCAATGGTATCGATTAGAATGCCAAGGGCTGGCACACGGCTTAGTCGAATTCCCGGCCCGGCAATTGATGGCCACGAGTCCGACGCCCGAACAAATGACAATGCCAGCACGGACGATGAATCCGACGTAGGCGAAGCTCCCGATGATAGTGATTACCAAGCACCGCCCCCAAGGGTAGCTGTGGGAGGGCCACGCAGGACAAGGAATTCTATTCCTCAAGACAACGATAATGCCCCTTCATGAATGAATATTTATAGTAATGTCAAATGTCCTATGGTGTTCAATGGGTTTAGTTGTATTGGTGATCAATTTTTGTAATAACTATTTTTGGGTATGTTTGTTGAAAAAATAATGTGAATTTCAAATTTGTATGTTGGATGTTGACTAGAAATTGAGCCTACATGTATGATGTAGGGTTTAGGAAATGAATGTCCAATGTGCACTAAGGTTAGGACTCAGGAGTAGGACACATGGAAATCATTTGTAATGCCAATAGGCCCTATGTAGTGTTGCATTTTTTATTCTATAGGTCGGAGGCGGCATTATAAAATAATTTTAAGAATATTTAAAACTACTTTTATGTTTTTATTATTGAAAATCATCGAAGACATCAATCCGTGAGGTCCTTTATGGCAAATCATTGTCGAAAACATTCCCCTCTTCTAGGATTAGGTCATCGAGCTCTTCTCCGCCCAAATATTGATCCAAGAATGATGACATTGTAAATGCAGACCACCATTCACGACTTGTCCGATGTGCCATGTGGGGCGTTATGTATTCCAAACACTATATTCGTTAAATGGAGACTTTGGGAAGTCTCAAAATAAATGTGGCCCATAGTTTAGGATGCCAATACCATGAATGTTGGGAACATTGGGAACATTGGGAACATTGGGAAGAATTATGGAGTCCAAAAAAAACCATTGGATTTATTATTATGGACTATTGGATGCGCATCCGTAACATAGGGGTTGTGTTGAATAGGATGGTACATTCCAAAGCATGCACAACATTCCCAAATGTAACATTTGGAGTAGTATATTATTTTGGCAAATGCACAATGTATTATGTAGCTACTCAACATTTACAAGACATTTGATAGCACAATGTGGGAAAGTTTGTTTCAATACAATGTGTAGACAATTGCAAATTTCATGCAAAACATAGCTTGTCTTGTTAGATTTCTTAAAATTTTGAACCTACAAACAAATGAGCCCAATCCAAGCAATTTTGGCCCCAATGGTGCCATATAATTCCTATAATAAAGCTCTTTACATACTATTTAACACAATCATGAACCTAGTTTGCTCTTGTGCTCTTATTCACAATCTTCATCTTCAACCTCGTTTCCATTCTCAATGTCATTTTCTGCGGCCGCAATACGAGCCAAGTTGTCTTTGGCAAAATCAATATGCTTTTGGGGGATGGTCATTGTCTCCGATTTGGACCTTTTTCGCGGCTTCCAAGCACAAAGTATAGTATCCGTGTTTATCCATACTGGTTCAAATGCCGAGTCCATTGTCCACTTAAAACCTTTTTTTGTATCCCAACCTAAATAGGTCCGCAACACATTTGGGTCTCTCGTGCTTGGGCGGCAGTACTCCACCTCAATTTGACGGAAATTGGGGCTAGTTGGAACAAAATTAGGCGACGACAATGCTTTTACCAACCATATGGGCTTGGGGTGTTCCTCGTCTCCGGCACGTACGAGGACCATATAGCCTTCGTGGCAATCAACACCAACGCGAAATGACGGAGCCGGGCGATTGCGAGCAGGGCCTACGTAATGCTCGTCTGCAGCGAATTCCTCACGGACATCCCCATTGCTGAAGAACATGGCGTCAGACTCCAACACAGTCACTCGACTTTGTGGCCAAAAGCCTTGTGTCAAAATTGACCGGATATCAATATCCATCGTTTGCAAAGCGGACCGAATGCGATCCCAATACTCGATGAGTGGTTCATGTGTATCCCGAACAACCCTTGTGATGTCTTCCTCACACAACTCTTTCCAGTATTCGATGAATCCCGATATGCCCTTAATGATTTCCGGCCCATTCCTCATGGGGTCGGGTTTGCAAGGCTTTGGCTCCCCATCCGGTAACATACATTTCCCATCCTCGTCTCGGCGCCAAACAAGGATTCCTTCATCTGGGCCCCAATTCGGTGACGTGCACAAAACTTTGAATTGCATTGCCGGCATACCATCATCGCGCATGTAGAAGCGGAATTGTTGAGCTTTGGTATGGCCAACTAAGCGGTCGCCTCCTTTGAGAATGAATGGTTTGATGAATGCCTTGAAATCAGGTACCTCTTCAATCAAATGCGGAATGACCGGTACATTATCTAAATCCATGTACGATTTCATGAGAAGTGGAATTGTTGGAAAATCTTCTTCATGCAACTTCATACTCCAACGTCCAAATGAAGCATCAATGTCATCATGTGTATGACCAACCATCAAGAAAGAAACAAAGACCTCCTTGAAAATTCCTTTGGCTACGAGCAATGACCAAAAGCAAAAAACGTATCGACATTTGTTGTCCTTTGCACAATTATCAAGTTGCACATGCAGAGTCGGCGGTAGTTGTTTTCCAGGAACGTGTTGTTGAGGGGGTTCCGCCAATGAATTCAAACACACCTCCTTCCCATCAAGTACGGCCTCATAAAGAGGTGTTGTTCCGGCACCCTCAAACAGAGCACGGGACGAAGACGTCGGTGGTTTTTCAAGATCTCGTAGAAGTTTGGCAAAAGATCCCACGGTATGGTTGGCATCTCCAGGGTAGAAGTCCAAACCATAATGCGCATACTTCACGTCCACATGGCCATGTGCGATCATACCTAGAAATAAAACAATGCGTTAAAAACGATAACATGAAGTGAGGACTACATCCAAGATTTTTTTGAAATAGTGCATGGAGAGAAAATTTTCTAGCAACATATAGAAAAGACAAAGCTACGGATGCGCGCCCGTAACCTTCCAGAAATGAATAAGTCATCGTTGTGGTTTACGAACCTGTGACAGCTATTGGGAGCTTGAAAAGTCCATCGGTGGCTTTGATTTTGCGAGCATAGCAAGGGCAAGCAGTTTTGGCATGGTCCATCTTGTCATGAATGATAGTCAAAATCTCGTTCGGCCTCATTATAGAAAGTGCACGATTCTTGTAGTAATCTTGGCGGTGTGCATCTTGGTTGTTGACATGCTCGATGTACTTCCTTTGATGTCTACTGTGCGATTCCGTGCCAATGGGATGAGCATCTCGAAGGCCTTTGTATTTTTCACAAGCAGTACAACGCGCAAACTTGTCACACGGTCTTTTCGTAACATACTCCGCAAATTGTTGGCTTCTGATGACACTCAACTTGGACAAAGAAATGGGCCCACATCCCGTTCTTTGGCCAACATCATTGACATCCACCAAGATGTTCTTCCATTTTGTTCCAGCCGGCAAAACCATTTGAACAACCTTCTCTCCCGAAGGGAGAGTTCTTGTCTTGTGGGGCATGGCATCAGCCAAGGGCAAAATAAGGGATGATAATGTTGCAGCAGCCTGACGTGTAGCCTCCCTAGGCTTCTTTGTGCCGAAGTTACCATGGAAGGAAGAACGGCGCCCTAGAGAGGAATGATTACGAAACCGATAAAAGTCGGCCTTCGATACCGCATGGATGGTGTACCATGCCTTACAACATACTTCCACATTTTCCAATGTGACCATCTTATGACCTCCACCATCCATGTGTATATTGCGATGAACCTCAAGCTTCTTTGATGTTCGCATTCGGAAATCCGCAAGCCACATTTCTTGCCGTAGAGATTTAATTTTATCACGAGGAAACAATTGGCAACACTTCTTCCGACAACAATCCACCGTTGCCACAGATCTAATAGATCCATCTCCCAATACATGGTCACGACGACGTTGTGACATTGCAGGAGGTACACGCTCAGAGTCATATTTTTGGAAACCTTTTCGAGGACGCATGGATTCCAACAAAGCATGTTGAATTTGTATGTGACGGCGTCCTTGATTCCATAAGCTTACTCCATCGTGCATGACATTACGGTGAGGCCAACGCCGAAGAGAGAAACGCCAACCCGGGGGCACATCCGCGGGTGCCAAAGAATTCAAAATGCAAACACCAACGTCATCATCACCTAGGGGGAGAGCATCAACACAATCCTTGGGGTTTGTATTTCTACAAACACCATCAGCAACAGGAGCGCCATGTTCATTGACAAAGACAACGTCAAGACCAATCCATTGATCTCTTGAATAACCCTGACACGGTGGAAGATATTCATCGTTATCATCATCCAACACCGCTTCAATGGACGGATTGGGATTGTGACCAATTCCATCCACAATGTTGGAGATAGGGGTTTGAAATGCATCACCAATGGCGTCTTCAAATTTGTCATCAGAGGTTGAGGGATCCGACGACAACTCAAATGCGCTATCGCCTACACAGTCGACAAACAAAGCAATGTTAGCAAGAGTAGTGTTACGAACGCGCGTCCGTAAAGCATGATCAGCAGCACAGATCCAGTGACATCAATAGAGGTATGAAGTTGCAATGAAAGTACAGTTCAGGCTAGGGACAACCAAAAGAACAGTTTGATTTGAAGCTGAAGGAATTGCAGCAAACCATAGTGGTGAAAGAGAAAAATGGTAAAAGGTAGGTGGCCAACGCAGGTTTACGGACGCACGCCCGTAAACTCGATAGCATTGAAAGAAATGTATAATCTAAGAAATAAGTCACATGAAGTAGTCACAAGAAATGTTACGGACGCGCGTTCGTATACTAACCGCGCTGGAATTGACACAAAGGTCTAATCAAGGAAGTGAGTCACTGGAAACTGTTAGATGGAAGGTAACGGACGCGAGTACGTAACCTGACCGAGATGGTATTAATACAAAGGTCTGTTAAACCCCTAAACCAAGAAGAAGTTAACAGGGATGGTTACGGACGCGCGTCCGTAACCTAACCGCGCTGGAATTGACAGAAAGGTCTAATCAGGGAACCAAGTCACTGGAAACTGTAAGACGGAAGGTTACGGACGCGCGTCCGTAACCTAACAGAGCTAGAATTGATACAAAGTTCTACTCTGAGAACCGACTGGAAACTGTCAGATGGAAGGTTACGGACGCGCGTCCGTAAACATACCGCGTTTGCATTGACACAAACGCGACAGTACTCAGAGACCTCGGACACGATCATCTGCCAGAATGAAGGTTACGGACGCGCGTCCGTAAACTAACAGTGTTAGCATTGACACAAATGAAGAACCGGATAGGGTCTACTCAGTTTCTCGCGACTAGTGCTCTAGAGATGATGACGCGTAAAGGTTACGGACGCGCGTCCGTAACCTTCCGGTATTTACGGCGGTATTAGCGGTGATGCCGCTTGGCGACATGACATACCGCGTAAATCGCTCTCCATTGCCGCTATGACTGGGGGTTCTCCTCTCGGAGCTATCGAGGACGACATCCCACCAGACAGTGCAAAAAGAGTCTTTCGGTGGGGGGGCCAGCCCTTATGTAGTACTCCGCATCCAAAGATAAATTATATATAAATTTTTAAACACTCAACCCTAAAGCCGATTCCCGCCGCCTATTGCCCCTATAAATACCCCACATCGCACATGGTATCTTCCATGATACGCACTATGTTTGCTTGATGCTTATCATGATTGCACGATGACCACGCAATAAATGGAAGTGGGGGCATCCTAGAGGGAAATTATAAAATGTAAGCCTATTTTAGGATTTGTTTGGCTTCAAAATGCAAGATTGGGAGTTCCAAAGTTTGGGATGGGCTTACAATTGAACCCCTAAATGCCTAAGAAGCCAAAAAACGGTTGACAACATCTTTCAAAGATACATTTTTGATTGACAATTTTTTTTTTCCCTTGTTTTTTTTCTTGCACCTTGACATAATAAAGATTTGCAGGAGAAATTTGATTGACGATTAAGGGGAGATTAGTAATAATGAGCCTTGAATATAAAGCCATGATCATTCGTCATCTGTAAAATAAGTGTTAGCTTGTACACACGGGGGGGTCACTCCATTGTCGAGTGAATACCACGTGCAAGACAATTTTGCTACCCTATATTATATGCCATAGACAATTTTAAAAATTATGATTTTTTTTCTACATATACATAACCATTGATAACATCTTTTGTATATTTTTTTGAAAGTTTTAGTCATCGTCATTTTTTGTAGTAATTATTTTCGTTCAATTCTGCGTCATTCTAGTTAGAAACGGTATGTTTTATTAAAAAAAACAGATCATCAAATTTGGTTACCATTTTTTACTATGTAATAGATACCATGTATATCTACACATGAAAAAAAATTGATAAAATTTTGACCCATTTTGGTGATGTTTTTAGGAAAAAGTAGATTTTTTTGTCTCGCACGTGGTATTCTACTTGACAATGGAGTGACCCCCCCGTGCTTGTACATTACCTTAGTGTGTGTTTAGTTTTATGTTTCAGCCTTCAGGCATATTATGTCAATTGTCAAATTTAGGCTATTCCAATAGGTTTACACACCCTTCTATAGCCCAATGTATCAATTGAGGCTTGATATCTCTTCGATTTAGTTGTAGTGTTTATGATTGTGAAATATATAATTATATTAAGAGAGTTACAAATATGCCCGCTTTCGGTTTGGAACTCATGCAACAAGAATTTGGTAGTTGCTTGCATAATAATATGTGATCACACAATGTCATTGCTTACAAAAGTAAAAGCACCACCTTCTAAGGTACTGTTAAATGATTCTAATTGTAGAACTGATAAATAACTAAATTCGAATATTGTGAACACAACCTTGGATATACCAAATGTTTTTAGGGTTTAGGGTCAGGGTTTAGGCTTTGGAGTTTAGGGTTTAGGGTTTAGGGTCCCATTTCACCATTTTCTCGCAATCTTGACACTCTTTAGAAAGAGTTTTGGATATTATTTTATTAATATGTTAGGTTTATAAACAAAACTTAACACAACTAGTAAATATATTTTGATTAGATGTGACTGATGGTGTTGAAAGTGGTTGCAAGCCTTTCTCAAAGAATCTATATTTTTGAAGGCATACTCGTTGAATTTCTTTTCTTTTTTTCTTTCTTGCATCTTGACACAATAATTTATAAAGCCATCATGGATTTGAATCTAGAGCAAGCCGAATGGAATGTTATATCAACACAGGTAGGTCACTTAGTGCATTATAAAAACGACATGCGGAATAATATAGGGAAGATTGAATTCATTTGACATAAAATTTATAAAAGAATTCCAAATAATGAAGGGTCCAATTAAAGTAGACAATCCCATTACAAGTAGGGTAGATAGGTATAAAAGTCGGGCCATTCCTTTTTTGTAAAAATAATATAGGGGCTAAAAATAAGGATCCAAGGACATTGTATGTTTAGTAGGTCCATCAATTTTGTCCGCATGCTCAAGCAGGGGATGGATGAAAAATGGCTCATTGTGAGGCCAAACCCCCCACCCTTAAGCGTCCGTAGTCCGAGTAGTGGGTTTGGGCTCACATTCCTCCGCGGTATTGGATTTGGACTTGGATGAGTCCATAGTGCAAGGTTCACCCTTCAAGTGGTCTTGGATTTAACTTTGGTCTTTGCTTCCTTTGTCTTGCCATCGCGAGAGTGCTCCACATTCTCCATTAATTTGTGCACGTGGTTTATTTTTAAAGAGAGGATGCAAGTGTTAAAAAACACTATTCTCTATAGTCAATCTCAAATACATTTACTTGTGAAAGCCACACATAACACTAACTAGCATAATGTAACTAACTACTTGTCTATGAGCTAATTAAGTAGGCTATCTACTAAGCTCCTTCATGAACCCATCTCTTTACTTTCTAATTACATAAACCTAGCTCCTTCATAAACCCAACTCCTTCATGAACCCAACTCCTTAGCTTCTAACTAAATAAACCCAGCTCCTTTATAAACCCAGCTCCTTCATGAACCCAGCTCCTTAGCTTCTAACTAAACAAACCCAGCTCCTTCATAAACCCAGCTCCTTCATGAACCCAGCTCCTTAGCTTCTAACTAAACAAGCCCAGGTCCTTCATAAACCCAGCTCTTTACTTTCTAACTAAACAAACCCATCTCCTTTATAAACCCAGCTCCTTCATAAACCCAGCTCCTTCATGAACCCAGCTTCTTAGCTTCTAACTAAACAAACCCAGCTCCTTTATAAACCCAGCTCCTTCATGAACCCACAACTTTGTAGTTGTAATCCCCAACTACCTCACTAATTATTCAAGCCCTTAACTAATCTTCCTACCTAATTTTCCTAATTCTACTAACAACCCCTTTCTAATCACACAATTCTTCTCTAATCCTAAAATCCTAAAATCCTAGAGAGGAGAGGGGGAGAGAGAATTTCCTAACTTCACTAAGACTAACTAATCCACACAAGTATATTTTTGCACTCATCACAACATCAAGTGCTCAACTCTTAAACATGGAACTTGCAACCACGTGTATTCAAAACATGAACTTTAAGTACCACAAATTGGAATCATGAATTAACTTTAAAATCCTCCACGTCAACACTAATTCTACCAAGAGATCAAGCCCTCTTCAAGGCTAACAAGCCTTGGCTCTCAAACTAAAAACTAAGCACACACATGTGCTCCAATATGGCTTCCCACACCCACACTTATAACTCGTGGGGTGCCTTGGAGCACAAAGGAAAGAGAGGATGAGTGAGGGAAGAATGAGGGATTATATAGTAAGCTTGAGGGGGTGAGCACCCTCAAGGCTCACGATAAGCCCTTGAGATTTCCTCCTACTTAGTAGACGCCAATCCTATCTTCTAAGCCTTCCTCCCTCAAATGATCAACAAGGATCCTAATTCGAACATTTAACTAGCCTTGGCTTTCTACCTACCACACTTTACCAAACTTGGGATGCTTCAACCCAAACTTAGCCTCCTTCGCTTTCCGCCGCCATAACTTTCTCCCCTTACTTTCCCAAATCGTCGCTCACCACTTAATTCAAACCACGATGCTTAACTCGTGATTTGATTGGTGCTTTGAGAATTTGCTTATCCTCCACCTTGCATTCTTCCTTGGACCTTCCCCATTAAGTGGCCATGATGAGGTGGTCCACTTGTGCGCTCCATGTGATCCTCCATTCATCCCAATTCGAATGCACTTGCCTCTTGAGTCACTTTGGTTGTCTCCATCCATTTGTACTAGCCTACTCACTAACTACTCAATCCAAGTTCTCCTTACCTATCCTCATTCACTCAAATCCTTCCGAAGGTAAAAACACAATAACAACTCACATCCTAGCCTCTTACAACATGGTACTTCTAAGACTAACATTTCACTCTTTTTATATTTTTGTGAAGTAACATGCTACTTCAAAGTGCATCAACTAACGTTTCAAGGGTCTAAGACTAAATGTGGGCACCCTTTTGGGCTCACACTCATCATTTGCCTAACTTGCCTAACTCTCTTCTCGACTTCGCTTGGTGGTTGTCCAAGTTTGTGACCCTAAACGAATCATAATATACTAGGGTTCATGACCAAGCCCGGCTCATCTTCAAGTGTTTCACACTATCATGTAAGTATTGTACACTATGTTTATGGTCTTCACTAGACTTATGTAAATTGACTTTGGGTGAAGGACTTTTACGGAGCGGGTGTTGTGTTTGTGAACACACGCTCACTCTTGTTGTGTTTCCATCTAAAGATTTTGCACTTGCTTTTCGCAATGGTATGTATTCTTTATACCTTTTGTTGCCATGCTTTTTCCCACCACTTTTGCATTGCATACCCATTGCAATGACATGCGGCATTATAAGTAACGGTAGGGTGCAAAAAAAATGCCATTTTAGAAATTTAAGTAATTATAGGGAGCTCTTAATTCGTGCTTTGGAGGTAAATAGCCCCTAAACAAATACCTCTCCGCCGTACGTGCTGCACAAAAATCATATAGAGTGACCTGCCCGTGTATATTAATGAGTCTAAGATATGGACCATGCAGTGGTTGGAACCATGCTTCATGTTTTGTTTGTTTAGGGGTTAATTATTTTGGGAAGTAACAATATTAGCGACATGAATATTTTTAGGTTTTCCCCGAAAACTATGCAACATGTATTTTTAGCCAATCATATCAAAGATCAAACACTGACTTTGATATCTCATATTGGAATTTGATGTGTCATATGATTTTGATATGTCATATTGATTTTGGTGGAAACCATTAACAAAGATCCATATTCCTAAAGACCTCTAAATGTTAGCCTTGAGGGTTTACATTGAGCCGTCTTGGTGTGCTAATTAGGGTTGTGAACAATGTTTTCTATTATTTTGTGCTCATGTTCAATAGAGGTTGTTTGAGATTTTACAAGCATATTAGCTAAGAGCTAGAGGAAAATTAGTCATATGTTCCATAATTTTATTTAATACTAAATTGAGACTACTTAAATGTTAAATCCCAACCCTAAGGGCCACTTCACACACAAGGCCGAAGGCCCTGACCTGGGCGATGTAAGAGCTCTCATTGGTCGAAAAGACGGAGACCATCCAAGTTCACTTCACACTAGGAGGTGAAGGCCTAAAGGCCCAAAGAAAAGTTCGTGGATGAAAAGTCCCAATGGAGTCCTACATGGCAGGTTGTGGATAAGGGAGCATGGTCTACCGAAATATGCGTCTGGCCCACCTCCAAGAGGTGGGTCTGAAGAAAATTCCGGGAGACCATGACTTTTTTAATATTTTTTCCGACAGGACAAATTTCAGGACAGATTTCAGGGCAGATTCCAGAATACATTCCAAGACACATTCCAGGACAGCCAACACCACCAAGTAATTCTCTTAAATTGAAAATTTTTGGAGACATATTATATTAAACCAAATCCTCCCCTCTTTTTCCGCCAACAAAATATGCAATGGTCCCACAACATGGTCCATTCTCACTTCACACTATGCTTGAGGGCCCGTGACTACCTAAAACGGCTTTCCCAACACCTATGGTACGGCCTGTGGATGAGAGTCATGGGTCCTCACCATTACAAGGTCACGGCTCTTGGCTCATGTGTGAAGTGGCCCTAACCCTACCCATATAATCCCTCTCCCTTCCCATCCCATCACATCCCACCCCAACTACCAATGCAGCACTCCCACGTGTCGTGCTAGACAAGACACGAAACGGCATCGTGCGTAACCCTAGGCCCATTCGAAACGGGCTGTCTTTCTCTCTCCCGCTTGTTCTCTCATTTCTCTCCGCTCCTCCTTTTTTCCCCCCTCCTTCCTACTGTTGCGCGTGCTCTCTCCCTTGCGCTTGCTGCTCCTCTTGCGCTTGCTGCTGCTCTTGCGCTTTGCTCTTACTCTGTCTCTTGCTCTTGCTCTTGCTCTTACTCTTACATTTGCTCACGCTCTTCCTCTTCCTCTTGCTTTTGCCATTGGTAAGTTCAGGTTTTGCTCTACTTTTGCTCAAGCTCCTTACACGAAACGGCATCGTGCGTAACCCTAGGCCCATTCGAAACGGGCTGTCTTTCTCTCTCCCGCTTGTTCTCTCATTTCTCTCCGCTCCTCCTTTTTTCCCCCCTCCTTCCTACTGTTGCGCGTGCTCTCTCCCTTGCGCTTGCTGCTCCTCTTGCGCTTGCTGCTCCTCTTGCGCTTGCTGCTGCTCTTGCGCTTTGCTCTTACTCTGTCTCTTGCTCTTGCTCTTGCTCTTACTCTTACATTTGCTCACGCTCTTCCTCTTCCTCTTGCTTTTGCCATTGGTAAGTTCAGGTTTTGCTCTACTTTTGCTCAAGCTCCTTACTGCACCGCATCGCTACGGTGCTCCACTTTGAAGTCCTTACATTGTTTCGCATTAGAGAGAGAGTAGTGGTGACATTAGTAGGGAGATCAGGAGTGACATTTCTCAGAAGAGAGATTTTTTTTTCCAGTATTAAATTAGGTTATTCAGAACAGAGGCATTTTGCGACAAAGGTGGTACAGTAGTGAGAGCAATAGAGAGAGCAGTAGACAGAATATTAGAGAGAGCAGTAGATAGAATATTGGAGAGAGCAGTAGAGAGAGTAGAGTTTGCCTTTTTTCAGTATAGAGTTCGATTTTTCACACGAGAGTTTACATTTTGTGACACAGGTGCTACAGTAAAGAGAGTGAGGAACGCGCTTTCAAAACAGGTTAGTATTATTGTTTTTTGCTAGTTCCATTTCCTTGCTTGCATTTAGAGTTTGCATGTGGTGCTTGCATGTAGTGTTTGCAACTTTGTTTGCATGTACTGCTTTGCATGTAGTCATTGTATGCAGTGAACTTGTTTCTCTGAACAGCTTTTCATTTTTTGGAATAGCATTCTGTAATAGCAATTGCATAAAGATGCTATAGTCATTGACTGACGATGTTGCAATTGCAATGTGTACAGGTTTAGTGCAACAGAGGAGTTTCCACCAAAAACCAGCAAAGGTATGTTCTTGCACCCCCGCAATTTCCGGAAGCAGTTAGACCACAGGTTACGGACGCGCGTCCGTAACTTGACAACCCCTTAAACCCTGCCAAGGTTACGAACGCGCGTCCGTAACCTTCTGTATGAACATGACCTTACGTGTCAACATGCCAAGGTACGTGACAACATGCCAAGGTTACGGACGCGCGCCCAGAACCTTGGCATGTTGTCAATTGAGGTCATGTTGAGGGTCAGGTTTACGGACGCGCGTCCGTAACCTTGTCAGGGTTTAAGGCTCCGAAAATAATACTACGTCCTAGGTTACGGACGTGCGTCCGTAACCTGCAAGAAACCCCTGGAACACTCCAAAATCAACTGAATACTAAACAAATAAACACAAAAGAAATCAATAATCACATTTATATGCATACATATTGCGAAAGCACTATAACCCTACACCCTCTATCAATAACCAGAAGGTTACGGACGCGCGTTCGTATTCTTGCGGGAATTGATACAGGGTGTTGGGTTACAGACGTGCGTTCGTAATCATTTAACTCAAACAATATTGCGGACGCATAGTAGCCCAATTCGCGGTCTTGAACCCCAAAGGTGTGCATTTTCAGTACACTTACGGGGTTCAAGACAACGAATTGGGTTACGGACGTGCGTCCGTAATTAATCAACTCAAACAATATTGCGGACGCATAGTAGCCCAATTCGCGGTCTTGAACCCCAAAGGTGTGCATTTTGAGTACACTTACGGGGTTCAAGACAACGAATTGGGTTACGGACGTGCGTCCGTAATTAATTAACGCTAACAATATTGCGGATGCATAGTAGCCCAATTCTTGGTCTTGAACCCCAAAGGTGTACATTTTCAGTACATTTACGGGGTTCAAGACAAAGAATTGGGTTACGGACGTGCGTCCGTAACATTCACACTGCCAATCATTAAAACTCTGACAATATTTTCATCACCCCGTTTCAATAGGTTGAGCTAGTTATTCATTTTCGTCACTGAATTTACATTCTAGTTTGTGCTATTCCTTCAACTTACGAACGCACGTTCGTTTTTGTGCTTCTACGTAAGCACACGTGTTTTGCAGATGGGGGATAGGTATGCGATTCAGATGTTCTGTAAGTTGCTCGCCAAGCCATACCCTGCCGACATCCAGGATATAAACTCCAACGACCACTACGAGCCGAAGGAAGATGTGGTGGACAACTGGACCACTATTGTCGAGAAAGACGCCGATGGATTGTTTGTCATGCGTTTCGCTTACCAGCTAAAAGTCCCCATAGATGCAGAGGAGAATTGGGTAAAACTGACGTCTTGGAAAATAGAATGCGTTGTAGCACAGGGTGACTTTGTTGTGGTAGATTTAGAAAAGAACAACGATGACAGAGTCACGTTTATTTTGCATTCCTTGCTCCATCCATTCAATAAAAATCAATGCGAAATAAGTAGTCCAGAAGCAGGATGTTTTGGCTTAGCGACCGTGTTCTCGGATTATGCCTTGAATGCGCCTTGGACGGGAAAGAGGCTAGGGAGGCTTCTTAACAATGTCACAAAGGTAAACGCAGCCATTGAAGAAGGGAGTAAGGGAAAGAAGAAGAAGGTTCCAACGTCAGAACGGGTCCCCCGCGTCCCAAAACCTGTTTCTGGAACGTCTCGCGTACTAGTTCAAAGCGAGACTTCGAAGGGCAGTAGGAAATCAAAGCGTTCCCACTCGCAGATGGACACTTCCGGAGTGACAGAGGGCCCAGACGTGAGCTCTACCCTTTTTGTGGCGCCTCTTCTCAAAAGAGGACAGGTCCCCGACGCTGAATTGTCGACTAAGATATTTCAAGAATTTAACGACAGGACCAAGGATTGCTGGCCTCTTGGAAGATTCTACACATTTGAAGTCGACATTTTCAAATGTCATGGTGCGCCGAGTATCATGAACGTCAGGGCAGAAGAAAAAGACGGCGTGACTTGGCAAATGAACAACATCATGAATAACCCGAAGGGGGACCGCCAAACCATATGCGTGACACCCAAGGACCCGCAGCTGCCAGTCACAAAAGAGAACTGGGAGGAGATTCGTAAAGGGGACTTCTATGTTATTGATGGGCAACACAGTGTAGCTGCAGCAAAGATTTTGCTCAAGACCGACGCCTGGAAGAGCCCCCTCAAGAAGGATCTTCGTTATTGGAAGTCCTTCATTGTGTACAGCGATAACATGAATACCCTCACATATATATCTGGCTTCATGAATCAAGGGAACAAAGTCCGCCAATTCGAGGCGTCGTGGGCAGCCAACCTATTGGCGGCAAGGTCTGTTTGGGTGCATCTAAACCGTCCGCAGAAGGAGAGGGAGAATGTTGCTGTCAAGAATCCTCAATGGAAGGTATGCTCTGCACTTGGTTACGGACGCGCGTCCGTAACATCTTCATTTTTCATGTGACTTCCTTCATTGCCGTATCCACTTTACGGACGCGCGTCCGTAAAGTGGCACATTGCTTGCATTCCTTCCCTTACTTTCACTTCTCTTTTGTCCTGTAGACTTTCTGTGACGCCATAGTCACCAAGTTCTCGAGCATCGACATGAAGTCCAGCGCAACAAAGACGGTGATGGAGCTCAAAGGGGAGCTCAAGCTCATCACATCAACTGACAAAACATGGGAAATGTGGTGCTGGGTTTTTGACTCCCACAACCACGACAACATTGTCAACCCGGAGACGGAGGTGACATATAGTAGCGACGCCAAGGTGAAGGTGCCTCCCATCCTCCGGGAGTTCTTCAGACCCCTCCAAGGACTGACGGAGTTGGAGCTTTACAGGGCAACTCAACACATTTTGCTGGAGACACCCAGGAGGACATTGCCATACCCAAAGATCTTCCTAAAACGTCCTAGGCATATGAAACCATCGACCTACCACATCAAAGAGTGGTGCGAGTATAGGAAGCGCAAGACGCTGGCGGTAAGGGAGCTTAGCAAGCTCGTACCGGAGAGGCAGCTCGTCAATTTGGATGGGGAGATAATTTGGGAGAACTGGAGGTCCTTCAAGGTGGACTACCATATCAACGGTGCTTCTATGAAAGCATTGGTGAAAGAGGCCACCCCTTTCTTGGCTAGTAGGGCAAGGAAGAATGAGAAGAAGGCCTCTTTAGAGGACAGGGAGAAGATAATATACGTTTTCTTTCTTGATAGGAAGAAAAATGTTAAATTTGAAGGGGCGGCTAGGTTTTGCATGGTCGAGCCAAAGACCATGCGTTTCAGCCCATACGATGACCATGCCTCTAGAGCGACAGTGAGGGAGGATCCAAGGGGATCACCTTTCGCCATTTTTGATTTTAGAGGGATTCCAGGAGCGTGGAAATCTAGAACGGCGGATAGTCCTTTCTACGAGCCCTTCTATTCCGCCTTCAAAAAACATCGCTCTCCTGCCATTCGTGAGCCTCACGTGTGGCTGTGGATTGTGGAGCTCGAGAAAGCTGCTCAAGTGATTGATCTCCACAACAAAACTCTGAGCACCGACTACGACATTTTCGTGAGCATGTATGTGCCGGCAAAAACCGAAGGGCTAACAGTGGTTCAGGAGGCGAGGGGGTTCAAGCAAGTGGGGGCGGTGCAATTGATTTTTTTAACTTGCAAGAAATCATCAACAGGGAGGGTTCCGGTCAAGCACGCAACCTTCAAGAAGATATATGAATTGTCTGCACCCCACCCAAAGGGTTTGATAGAGGAGACAATGTACACTATATATCCGGCCGTTGAATTGCGAATGGATTTCTACTTGGAGATCCTGCAACGCTTGACAGTACCTGGGGACACCGTGTACAACGTTTTTGGAGGCACCAAATTCATGTATGCCTCATTGGTAAATTGCGCCCTACTTACTGTATAACATACGGACGCGCGTCCGTAAATTCGCCACAACGGGTACGCGTTGCATATGTGGTGAATTTGCGGACGCGCGTCCGTATGTTCTATACTGGTTTTGTTTTACTTACGGACGCGCGTCCGTATGTTCTATACTGGTTTTGTTTTACTTACGGACGCGCGTCCGCAAGTTTATATTTGTCTTCTATCTGACATTTTCTTTGTTTCCCTTCAGATGGTCGGGCTCATCGTGAACTCCTTCGTCGCGACTTCTGACTACGACGAAGCCGATGTTCACAGGGCGCAGGCGTCCAAGATGGATATCTTGGACATCCTCCCCACGCTCGGTGCCCAGAGCATAAACCCCCTTGCATCCCGTAGCGAGACTGCTGCAATGGACACAGATTCCGACACTGAAGCAGGTCCCTCAAACACGCCGCGCGCCCTAACCCCCCCTGACAACGCAGTGCGGGATCCACTCACAGGGCTGTACTTCTTGGGTGTTGGTGGAAGTGGCGAACGGGACACGAGTGAAGCTGTGGACACACCTTTTGGAACCCCTACGTCACGAGTGGGTTTGCCTTCAACTGCGCGGCAATCGCCTGCTCGCCGTTTCCAGTCCGGCAGCATCGCCGGACCTTCACGAGCAGAAGATTGCTCAGCCTCATCGGGTGAGGAAGAAACACCTCCCGCCTCAACCCCAACACTCCCGCCCATTGACGTGCTTGACATGAGGGCACGTCCAAGCCTCGAAGTCTACCGAGAGAACCGTAGGAGCCGGAACAAGGTCCCTTATGTCGAGTTTGGGATCAATGATGTTGTCGTCATATCCGACGAGGACGAAGACGAGATCAAGATGTACGATATGGTGCGAGGCGTTCCAGAGGGGCCTCTCTCGGTGAAGAAGGAGACCATGACGGTGGCAGAGCTGGACGAGAAGCTGGCCAAACGCATGAATGATGAAATCTCCCAGCGGATTTCTCAAAACAACCAGGAGCACGCGATGAAGATGGAGGCAATCCAGTTTGAACTGGAAAGACAACGAAGAGATTCTCAAGAGATGCACGCCCAACTCATGGGTTTTTTCGCGCAGATGACCGCCAGACCACCAATGGTGTACGCTCCTCCCCCCAGCACGTCAAATATGCCACCTTTCGTCGTGCCTCCACCGCCTGTTCAATTTCAGTACCCTCCCGCCCCTGCCATAGACACGGTGCCTGTAGGTTCCACCCAGTTGTCGATCCCAACGGTGATTCCGGCTGTGAGTGAGGTGGACGAGTTACGGACGCGCGTCCGTAACTCTGCAGGTCATTCCACCATCCCGCTTCGGGGGTCCGTGTCCGAGGATGAGTCTACCAGCTTCACCGTTCTCAAGAGGGATTTGGATAGGTCGGGCTATGACACTGCGATACACACTGAACGTGTGGAGGAATCGCAGGAGAGCCCGACACCTTCCCAACAACCTTTCCAGACGGAAGGCGCGCAGAGCCGAAGTCAAGTTGGGCAGGACGACGTCGGCACCCAGGCGTCCCAGTCCCTCTCCAGAGATATGGACACCGACGTGGAGATCTTGCCCGAGTTTACGGACGCGCGTCCGCAAGTCGACCAGGGCCGCGACAAGGAGGGCAATGGCGGCGCCTCGCCTCCACATGCTGAGGTAACCAACCTTGCTTGAGGCCTGCCTGCCTCCCCCTCCCCTGGTTACGGACGCGCGTCCGCATGTCTTCATGGGTCCTGCTTTATGTCGAGTGTGCCTTCGACCTTCACCCCCATATTGGCGCGACATTTTTGTAGTTTAGATTCCGGTCTGCACGGATGGCCTTACATTTATTACGCGCGGAGTTAGTTTGTGAATAGAGAAAACAAAATGTATATTACACCTTGAAATAAATTATTATTTTCGAACTATATTACTTGCACGTCGTTGTCTATATTACTTGTAACTATATTACTTGCACTTCGTTGTCGATGTAATTTCGTTCTCTATTGTTTCTTTGCTTATCCTTGGGATTTTTCTTTGCCAGTTGTTCTTAGTTTTCTTTCATGGTAACATTGTCCTAGTTAAATGTTAATCACATGGTCCATCGGAGATAGCTCGCATCCCATCGGAAAGAAGACGTCAACCCGGTCGTAAACCATTCATAGTATTTGACCTCAATGGGGTGTTGTGTCACACCAAACACATCCCTAGGGTCCCCTTGACTCCCTTCCGAAGTCCGGAAGAGATGGACTACGACGGGGAACGCGACACCCTCGTTAATCGAAAGGCCGTTCGAGCCCGTCCCGGCTTGCGCGCCTTTCTCCGCGAGGTGCTCAACCTTGCTCATGTCGTCGTATGGAGCTCCATGGTTTTGGACAACACGGAGCCCATTGTTAAGTTTCCTTTTTGCCGGGCTCCCAAGTCCTTGCCTAGTACTAGGGCAGGAGGCGTGTGATGAGATGTTCGATGAGAGGGGTGCGCCTGTGCCCAAGTTCGGAGGGGGCGGGGGCCAACAGTTCTTGAAAGTCCTCAAATCTAGACTTTGGGTTGGCATTCCTCGGTTGGAGGGGGTCCCTCACGGGTGGTGGCCGACCTCGGACAACACCCTCCTTGTTGACGATAGCCCAACCAAGAGTGTCCTTAACCCCCCTGGCACCGTCGTCTTCCCCGACTCATGGACCGGCCGTAGAAATGACACCTTCCTAGTTAATGAGCTAGGTCCTTACATTAGGAGGCTTGTGCGTCACCCCGGTAGCGTCCCGGATTTTGTCCTCACTAACCCTATTGGCAATGGGCCGCTTGCCCCCAACTCAGATGTATATAGGGCCATCCGCCGGCTCGCGGCTTTCAATAATTTAATTTGAGATTATCTACACTTTGTGGTCGTGTGCCAATATGTTCCTTGACATTGTTGTAGTACCTAATGCTTGCTATTTTCCATGGGTATGTGTTCTCATAGTTGCACCCCCAAAGTGTGTCCCCTGTCACCAACGGCCCCTATGTGTCCCCGTCTTCTCCCGGCTCCCTGTCTTGTGGTGTGAGCGAATTCCAATTGCCCTCACTCTACCAGTTCTCGGCGGTGGACGCAGCCTCCGCTGTTGATTATTCCAAGGACGCCGAGGGCAACAACGGCGTCGTGGACAGCCCGCCCGCACGAGTCGTCAACCTCACATATGCTCCTTCGCCCTCTCCTCTTTGCAAAGATAAACGGGCACTCGAACGCCGTCGAGGGACCTCGCCGTCCGGGTTTGACGACGATGTACGTCAAGGTCCCAATAGACGTCTATGCTTGGAGGCTCCCCTTCCATGCGGCGACCCCGACGATTCCGTTCCTTGTGCAACAAACCTGCTCCCTGTCGATGTGCCTCCGTGTGTCGATGCCCCCCCGCTACGTATCGTCGGAACCGAACCCAAATCAACTCCCCCAACCGTGTGCCGGTCTGAGTCCGACCGTTGTCTCACACTTCGACGGAGTGGGAGACATTCCTCATCAATGTATGAGTTGGCAAATGGCAGTGTTGGCCCGTTCAAAACTATGACCCCTGTCTCAGAACCCGCAACAAAGGTACGCTATCACTTGCTCATATTCCGTTTTCTAAGCATTCTTATAGTAGTTTATTTGGAATTGTGTATGAAACTTTCATTGGCTCCTAAATTTTTTGGCGTTGACCCAAGTTTACGGACTCGCATCCTAAACGTCTTGTTGTGGTATGTTCCTTCGAACCTCATATTAGGTCTCTTCTCCAATGATAGTTGGGCCATCAAAATCTGAGCATTCCCTTGGGCTTCGCCGGAGTGTTAGGCAATCATCAACATACGATACACCAAGCTCCATCTCCTCCCATAGTGCGGTATCCCAACGGAATTATTTGAATGCGCTTGGATCAATGGGCCCTGTCCGGAACAAAAGTTACAGCCGTAAAGATGAGATTTTTAGGGGCATCGAGGCACGGAAAGCAAAAGAGAAGGAGGCGGCCGCAAAGGCTATCGCATATAATCAACACTAAATTATTTTTAATATTCCTAGTACCTAGACATTTGATGGTTTGAATTTTTAATTAGTATTATTTCTTGAATACTACTCCTTGTGTTCGATATTCAATATATATAATATATTTATTTTCCATCTTGGTTTGCATTGTATACGTTTGGGTGCATCAATATTGTCTTTATTGTTGGAGATTTTGTTCGTGCTCTACGACTCATGTAATTAATGTTTGTTTTATGGTTGTAATTCATCTATTTCCATGTAATTTGTTTGTGGTTTGGGTACTTTGTATCATTTGTTTATGACTTTACATACTTCAATAGTCTCAGAATCATGAAAAAGTCTCCATTTAACGAATATAGTGTTTCCAATATTTGCCAATTTGTGTGGCAAATTGGCAATGCTCAAGGCTCAAACATTGCCATTGAGTTTGAATGTACTAATGCTATATGGTAATATGGAACAATTGTCAAAGTTGAGCGTGTCTATATTTGCCCTATTGCCATGGATTGGCTATAGTCGTGAACTTATAATAAAAAAAAATTAAAAATGCCGTAGAAATTTGTCGAGGATTTTAAAATGCATTTTAAATGTGTATTTTAAGATAAAGTAAAAATAAATGCACCTCTAGCCCTATGTCATGTGGGAGGATGAAATGAATGTCCAATGTGCACTAAGGTTAGGAGTAGGACATATGGAATTGATTTGTAATGCCAATAGGCCCTATGTCATGGGCGAGGATGGAATTAATGTCCACACACACACATATATATATATATATATTGCAAATACCCCCAAATATATATATATATATATATATATTGCACATACATCCATATATATAGCGCATACATATAGAACATACGGTATACCGGGAACCCACATATATATTGCACATACACATACATATTGCAATTTGCACGTACACCCATACATGTTAGACATACATATTGCACACGGGTGTAGCTAATAAGGAAGTTATCATTTGTTTAAATAGCGATCCACTTTTATTTCACATTACGGATCATATCTTTTACATAGTGCGATTATATCCACTAGGCCTAAACACATATACAATGTGTTTGCTAGGATTAAATCGGCGAACTATATAGAACATGAACCGCTACATCTACATAGAAAAATTATAATGTCAATAGTCGCTCCGAAGGACAAATCCAAAAGTTGGTGCATCGACGATATTCGGCAGAACGTTTGTCGACTTGAAGCCAATATTCTCCATTCTCCACAAGCATATCCCGCAAGTATTCAAGTTTCATTATGAAAATATCGTTGAGCCGAGCATGCTGAACTTGCCATCGAATTGGGATGGCAATGCGTTGCGTATGGCTGAACATGAAGAGGTTCAGTCGGGACGCTCGCAACAATTCGGCGAGCTCCGAAGTCCCTCTCACGCCCCTAAATCGATGCCCCATTGGTATGTCTACGTCCCAAATCGACATACGCAACGCATTGTAGACTTCTCCCATACCAAAATGTTCCCGCCAAGCTTTGTTAACTCCCATGTATTTAAAAATACATATGAGAGTTAAAAAATTCGCCCTCACTTCACACCCCCGCCCATACTCTCCTCGGTGATATGGCTCCAAAATAGGCTCTAGGACCTTCGGCAATATGTGCTCCCCCACAATTTCCGCGGTCAATCCGGGTAAAATGGTCGACGGTGCCATGTTTGGCACAACCCTGAAATAGCAGCTTCTCCGCTCCTTCTCCCTTTGTTCTCCGTTTGCAAAGCTTGCTAAAACAGGCTATGGCCAATGGAGAACTTGGGAATGAGGGAAATGGGAGGTTGGATTGCTATATATATGCATCCTTTGTCATGATTGTATGCATTTAATGCATGATTTGACTAAGCTAACGCTCTTCCCAAACCCTAACGCCTAATTTCGACTGCTGGGCAGCAGTCGATTCGCATATTCGACTGCTGGGCAGCAGTCGACTGTGGATGGTCGACTGCTACACAGCAGTCGACTGATAAAATCGACTGCTGGAAGGCAGTCGACTGTGGATGAATGACTGCCTTCCAGCAGTCGACCATCTTAATCGACTGCTAGGAAGCAGTCGATTTTATCAGTCGACTGCTGTGTAGCAGTCGACCAGCCACAGTCGACTGCTGGGCATTTATCAATCGACTGCTGCCCAGCAGTCGATTTACATAGTCGACTGCTATGAAGCAGTCGATTTGCATAGTCGGCTGCTGTGTAGCAGTCGACCATCCACAGTCGACTGCTGTGGAGCAGTCGACCATCCACAGTCGACTGCTACAAGGCAGTCGACTGTGGATGGTCGACTGCTACACAGCAGTCGACTGCTTTGCAGCTTAATTTAGACAACTAATTAGACACACCCGTAACCCAACCTGCCAACTCATTGGATGCCACCCGAGGGCCCACACTGCGATATCCCTATAAAATCAAGTGTGCTACCCACCATGAGGCCACCTTGCCTCGTAGTGATTTTGAGGACCTTGTATGCGTCGCATACATTGCCCAAGATCAACTACGGTGTGGGCAATCCATAGGATTGCGATGGCTGGGAGTGGCAAGATACGGGATGCGGGTGGTTCGTCAAGAAGTATGTATTACAATCCCCGACACGCATGGGGCTTGCCGGACGAACCGGACGAATTTACACCCGAGGTGGTTGCAGAGAACACTCGAAATGAGGACGATTTGCGCAGTGTTTTACGTCCGATTCAAGGGTTCACTGAATTCTATTGGGTTCGACTGCCTAGGAGACAAGTTGATCGTCACCACCGTGGATACTTGGACGCCCAAGAAAGGCCCGCATGCCGCATCGGTTACAAGGAAAAACTTTTCCCATGGCACTTGTTTCAGGACCTTAGCGACGTTCTCACGAAGGGGAAAAATCAATTGTATTTTCGAAAAAACTATGGGACCTTGTGGAGGTTTTACCAAACCATAAAACACTCGGTGCATGACGCAATTCATTGGGGGTTCAACCGGTGCACCGCGCACCAAAAGGAATACCGGGTGTATAGAGAGTACACACTTAGGTCGTCAATGTAAGATTTGCCCACGAATATGGTGAGAGCGTAGTATCAAGTTTGTACTTGCACGTATACTTACGTATGTTGGTAAGTTGGAAATGCGCAATATATGAATTCCCAGCAATATTGCGGTGATGTTTTCCACTTGGTGTGAACTTATAATCATGCCACATGGAATCATTGTCACAGTTATTTGCATCGATACGTGTTTGATTCAAGTGCAAATGCATGTAGATGCAAAGTCCATGGTTTAATTGGATGTTTGTGGCAACCGATTGTGTGGGCAAACATAAGAAATGATCATTGTGCGACACTTGTTTATTACTCCCAAAATTGATAGTGAACAATAATTCACTTATAAACATTTCCAAAATCATGGTTTTTCCCGCATTGTGTACAATTGAGTATCAAATAATGCCTCCTAGTCCAACGCCTATCTCACAAATACTAGCCAACATTCCTAATCCGGCTCCGAATCACTATCCAATGCAATGGGGGGTCCGCGGCTTGAGCTTGCACCGTTCAGATTTGGTGGCCGTAGTGTCCGGCGCCTCGCCTCACGCCTGCTCTCGGTGATGGCCCATAGTTCTTGCGCCGCAGTCTCCCGGTCAGCTTGTGCACGAGCGCGCGCGCGGTCTCCAATGTGCAACCCCCTCGCGGCATTCGGATGGCGCAAGACATCTTGCATGGTGGGGCTAGAGGCCCCGTCACGGATGTCCAAAAGGCCGTTGACGTATTTCCACTCATTCATCCGGATTTGGACGTCCACCTCATTGAAGCTACCCTCTTGTGTAACGGCCTCCTGCCTCTCCAGATCGGCCTCAAAACTTGTTGTGTCCAACACATGTTCCACATCCCAAGTTGTTTCCTCGCCCGGGACCGGTTCCCGTGGTAATACCCCCACTGTCACATTGTCATTGGAGTCATACACGTATCCGTGGGGGTGAGGACCTGGGACGTATTCACCCGTCTCTCCGGCATGCCCACCCACAACACGGTACAAAAATGCCCTCAAACCTACGGCCTGAGGAGAGGAGCCGGGGTAAAACTCATGAGCAACCCTTGTATACATTTCAGGCGTGAAGTTTGTCGGGTAGCCTCGCAGGTCCTTCAAATACCTCCGTGCACGCCAGCTATAAGCAGGAGGATCGCCGTATTCTGCGGGCGGCACACCATGGATTATTGTGTATTCAAAATCGGGAGGCATTCCCCATTGCACTCCGAATTGCTCGTACAACCTTCGATGCAGAGGGGCTTGGCACGTAGGACAACGGCGTGTTTGCAACATGTGTGGCAACAAACAATTTGGGTGGACCATGTGACCGCACGACCCAACGATCCATGCGCCTTCGGGTCCCCAAGGATTGGAACAAATGGGGCACATGCTCGCGTCCTTGATCCAATCGGGGACGCATGGCCACAACAAGGCTAGTCTGGCCGGGGGTATCACGATGCGGGATGATACTGCGGTATCCCATTGGAATTCATCCTCGGGCCTCTTGGTCCACGCAATACTGGGGTAATGGTCGTCATCGACCGGGAGGTTCTCAGGATACATGAAATCCAATGGCGGCCACGAGGTAAAAAAAAGCCGTCGTTCGGGCCATTGTTTGCCGTGGTCCCTATAGTGGGTCAGCTCGTCCATCAATGCCCTCTCACGCGTGGCGAACATGATAGTGGCTGTGACCATGCCCATGTAGTCGTCCTCCAACAACCGGTTCCTCCTAATGACCCGGTCGTAATCAACCCTCATTGCCTCCAAGTTTGTTGTGGGCGACGGCTCCCGCCCTTGTCCATCACTACCAGACATTGCTTGCGGCAGTTGTGGCGCATCAGCCCTCGCAAGTTCAAGGTTGGTCAAACGTGCAATCTCGGCCTTCAACCCTTGGACCTCCTCAGCGTGTGCACGTCGGACCATCTCCAATTCCCGTTCGTGGTCAGATTTGCATTTTGCCAACTCCGCCCTCAACGCCTCCACAATGTCGTTGTCGGCAACTACCAGTGGTGGGGATGGCACCGCCGATGCCATCTCCACATCAACGGGCGAAGATGGAGGACAAACCAACCGGGAACCATGTGGCGGTGTCACGTGGACCCTTTGTCGCCGGCTAGGTGGTTCAACCGGCAACCCTATGACAATGTTGTGCTCGTCCATGTTTGACTCGGCGGCCGGTGGAGTCCCCACAATTTGATGATCTGGTCCCGCAAGGAAATCAAAATAAGATCGGACCCTCAAAGGATTCATTGGAGTTTGCCATGCCAATGGAATCGGACGGCCAGCGTTCCGTCCTAGCACGGCACTTGGTATGACCGTGACCCGGCGTGCCTGCCTCAAGTCCGGGCTCGTGCGGGGTATGGTGGACCAGTCGATATCCACTCCCAAAATTACCTCTGCGTAGACCATTTGGCATAACCACATTAGCATATGCCCGCGATCAAATTCCCTCGGTGCACCCCACAAGAAATCCCACACCTCCTTGCACCGTTCTCCAAATATTTGATGGCTCACCTCCCTCCATATGCCATAGCGTTGTCTAGACATCCGTTCAGCATTCGCGCTAGGAACGAACATCCTCGTCAAATGGGTCCACTCTACGTACCTTCGGACCGTGCTATACAACCACATGCCCCTCTCATTTTGCCAGCCGGGATTGGCGAGAATGTTCGGGTCCCGCGCCACCTCCAAATTGATTGGTTGCGGCCTGCCCCTCGGCGCATTGCCGCGTCTTCTAGCGCCTGCCGACCCCGGTCTCGCTTGCGGAGTCCCCCCCGGATCCAAATCCCCGCCACGTGGAGGTTCCGGCGGCAAGTTATCTTCGTCTGCCATCGTTGCCCCTAACCCCTAGCTTTGTATGCCTACTATAAATTAAACCTAATATGGTAGCACTTCCAAAATAAGCGCCACCACCCACAATTTTTTTCCCAATCCACTAAAACCAAATTAAGGCCGTTCAAAGTTCAAACTACATAATTAGATTTAAACCACTTTCAAAATAAGTGTTCACATATAACAATTTCCGGTATGGTTCAAACTAACCGCAATGGGGTACAATGTAGACCGTATGTAGGTGGGTTGCAATACACACGTTAGGCAATAACAGTATATCGTATGCACCGTATACGTATTTTAGTACGTATGTCCACCTGTAGCCCTCCAGCTCACCTCTATCTCCAAATGGCAAGGGTTGATTAACAACCTAGGCCCAAATGGAGGGAGGTGGGAGTGAGGGAATGAGGGAAGTAGGGTCCATATATACCCCAAGGAGGCGTCTTTTCGATTAGACGCCCCCTGGACCAACCCATGGACGCCACGTGCCCATGGGTGTCTCTACGCGACTGCTCGTGAGCAGTCGCACCCCTTTGTCGACTGCTATTAGCAGTCGACCATGGGGTGCGACTGCTCACGAGCAGTCGCAACCCATTCAAGTCGACTGCTGATAGCAGTCGACCATAGGGTGCGACTGCCCACCAGCAGTCGTCCGCACTTTGTCGACTGCTATTAGCAGTCGACTTGGGTTGTCGACTGCAGTTGGGCAGTCGATTGTCCAAGTCGACTGCTAATAGCAGTTGACTTGAAGGGCAGACGACTGCTTGTAAGCAGTCGCATCCCTTCGTCGACTGCTAATAGCAGTCGACGAAGGGGTGCGACTGCCCACCAGCAGTCGTCTGCCCTTTTTCGTCGACTGCTATTAGCAGTCGACGAAGGGGTGCGACTGCCCACCAGCAGTCGTCCGGACTTTGTCGACTGCTAATAGCAGTCGACTTGGGTTGTCGACTGCAGTTGGGCAGTCGACAGTCCAAGTCGACTGCTAATAGCAGTCGACTTGAAGGGCAGACGACTGCTAATAGCAGTCGACTTGAAGGGCAGACGACTGCTCACAAGCAGTCGCCCGCCTGTCGTTGACTGCTAATAGCAGTCGAATTTCCATGTCGACTGCCCAAGAGCCGTCGACAACCCAAGTCGACTGCTATTAGCAGTCGACATGGAAATTCGACTGCCGTCAGCAGTCGACACACCTATACGACTGCCCTTTAGCAGTCGATTCAGTGTGTCGACTGCCTAGTAGCAGTCGCTGTAACTCGTCGACTGCCCACTAGCAGTCGACACTATTGACGACAGTTTACCCTGTGTGACGACAGGGTAAACTGTTTTACCCCCCCCAAACGGACGTGACGTTTTCAGGTCTGCCGTCACGTCGTTGTCACAGGACGTGACGCGACGTGACGCGACGTGACGTGTAATCCCTGGTTACAACACGTTACCCAGCGTTTTAGATGACGCTACATCGCGTTACAGCACGATACATCATGTTTCTAAGACAAATATCACTTTGACCTACTTCAAGTACAATCTTGTTTAACGGTATATCGTAGATGTTCACTGGGATGAAGAATAGCAGAATAAGACGTGAAACAAAGGTAAATTACAGTAATTGAGGGCACTCACCTTCCAATACGGAAGACTGAAAAGTACTGAAAGCCTCTTCACTCCGTGCATCCTCACAGGATCGCTTGGACCCTCTGCCCTTCCTCCCAAGGCAAGGTATGAGTCCCTTTCTTGTGCAAACCGCAGAACATCTTCGCCACTCATCCTGGAATTGGAAACCCGTAACTCTGGAAGCCCGTTGAACCGCAGGTCTTGATGGAACGCATGGTTCTCTGGAAGACGCTGGCGTGCACCTACGTATACTACCTTATCCTTCTTGGGGCCTCTGGCGCTTCTAGAAACAATGTTTGGACCGCATATGGGGCAAGCTTTGTATCCCTTAGTTTGTTGTCCAGAAATCAAACCATAAGCGGAAAAATCTGAAATAGTCCACAACAGGATTCCACGAAGAGTAAATATTCTTTCCGCACCTTCAACTGAAGCGTCTATCGCTTCTACGCCAACCCATAGCTCCTGTAATTCTTCCACCAAAGGAGCAATGAAAACATCTATGTTCTTATCTGTTGGCGACTAGCTCCTTGCCAGAAATTAAAATGCCCATCACAATGAAAAACCGTTTTGTGACCAACCATGGTGGGAGGTTGTAAATAATCAATAGGACAGGCCACGTTGAATGTGAGGTACTCCGAACCGAGAAAGGGTTCAGGCCATCAAGAGACAATGCCATGCGCACGTTCCTGTTTTCCGCCTCGAACGTGGGGTCTATGACTCTGATGTGTTTCCAAGCGGGACTGTCGATGACGGTCTCCATTCTGGTTTCCCCATCTTCGTTCATGCCCACCTCCCGCTCTGAATGCCATTTCTAAAGCTTTGCAATTGTAGGAGAGCTGTACATGCGCCTCAACCTTGGAATGAGAGGAAAGTGTCTTACAACCTTCATCGGAGCTGTTTTGGTACCTTCTCGGTATCTTCTTTTTCCGCAGATGGGACACGATTCTAGATCCGCGTGATCTCCTCGAAATAGGACACATCCTGATGGACACGCATGTATTATATTGTATGCTAGTCCAAGTGCCTGCAACATCCTCTTTGCTCTGTAATGCGTTGTAGGCAACACGTTACCTTTTGGTAGCAGCTCCACCGATAGATAGTGAAGTAACTCAGTTACAAATTCGTTGCTCACTCCATGCGTGGTGCGCAATGTCATCAAAACAACCACTGCTGAAATCAGGCTCACATAACTACCTGGATAGACTAGGTGAGAGGCCTGCGCATACAGTAACTCCAAAGCCGGAATTGTACAATCTGGTAACTCTAGGGCATGTACATCGTCATCCGGCATATTCTCAGAATCACGTGTCATCTCTTGTAACTCTTCTGCGGTTCGAAGTGCATCCTCAAACTGTTTCTGGACGTCGTGGTGGCCTTGTGGTTCACAGTCCGTGTCTTCGGGGGGAAATTCCACAAACTCTTCTTCCAAAATGCCTTCGTTGTCTACCGTCCATTCCTCGTCGCTGTAGTACCATGCTCCATACTCCGGGTACCCCCCTGGAGGATCCCCTCCAATCATGGAGCGGTATAGAAATTGGTCGCGTCCATAAGATTTGAGATGCCTTGTTATAGCGCGCACAGGCAAACGTCGGCCTCCATGACAGTACGTGCATGGGCATGACCACCTTGTTATAGGGACATCCCTACTTGCAGCAAATTGAAGTTCATGTCGATGGATTATTTCCTCAGTCGATCTCCATTTCCGTTTTGATTCCATTGTTGCACGCAAGGGAGACTGAGGTTAGCAATTTGCGTTCATGGGTTTAGGATTTAACATATGCGTTTTTTATGACGTTACATAGTGTTTCAGATGACGCTACATCACGTTTCAGATGACGCGGCATGACGTTCCAAATGACGGTACATCACGTTACGCCGCGTTTTAAATGAGGTGAAAGTGCGTTATAGATGACGCTACATATCGTTACAGCACGTTACATCACGTTTCTTAGACACATATCACTTTGACCTACTTCAAGTACAATTTCTTAAAGACGAACGATGGTCCATCGTTGTATTGGATTTCGATTCCATGTTCACAACACTGTTGAAGTCGTCAAGGAAGTTAGACAAAAACATCACGGAAGTTAGACAAATATCACTTTGACCTACTTCAAGTACAATTTTTTAAAGAATTACAAAGCTCCAGCGTTGTATTGGATTTCATGCTTTATTACTAATGGAACTCCGAATCAGCTTCATCTCATTCTCACTTGCAACGTTACATACCGGGTTCACTTTGGCATATGGTTAAGTACTAGATACTCATCTTCTAAGGCAAGGCAGAAACACCTGTTGTCGTGTATTTAATGGATTCAACCGATTGTCAATGATATATAGCTGCTGATTTTTTTAATGGTGTCTTAAGAATCGAAAAAGAAACTGAGTCCAAATGGAATTCTAAATTCCGCATTCAACACCAAGTTTTTTACCGCAGGATCGCTTCAGATCAAGTATATTATGTAAGTATCGAAAGTATTTGAGAAAATCTTGAAATTTACATCACGTTAGAGATGACGCTACATCTCTAACGTTTGTGGAGATTGGAGAGTACAAACACTCCATTGTATTCATATTATGGTCACTGTTACATAGTAAGGTTAAATGCACGTTCAACCGATCACAATGAGCATACGATGAACTTTGCAACAATACATTGCATTCCATACACGTACTGGACCTACAGCATTTGACACTTATTTAGACCTACACACTGCATTCGACAATCAAACCAACTGAGTGAATGGCACGGAATTATATTAATAATACTCGTTGGAACAATAATACTGTACAACACCAATTATGGTACTCCTATAATAATCGCGTTCCAAATTACGTTATATCGCGTTTCAGTTGACGTTCTATCGCGTTTTTAATGACGTTACATCACGTTTTGAATGACGTTACATAACGTTAAATCACGTTTCAGAAAACATTACATCACGTTTTGAATGACGTTACATAACGTTAAATCACGTTTCTGAAAACATTACATCACGTTCCAGCACGAAAATAGGGGTCAAGTACCTGGTCATGCAAGGTTGACGTTCCAAGGGTCACGGATATAGGGTCAGCTACTCGACGGCACTTACGGCTGCTGGATTTCCCATTGATTGTGAGGATCCCTGCAGATATGGAGGACGCCGCAGGTGGCACACCTCAATACGAGCAGCTGCGTGATGAGATAGTCGCGAGGAACAAGAGTGAGGTGGCATTGCGATTGAAGGAGGCAGGATTTCAGGAGGACTTCACGAATTCCTTGTTTCCGACTTCGCGTGCGGGTTCTTCCATCAAGTCATCCGCTGCTCCAACAGGCAAGAGAGATCGGAGGAGAAAGCGGTCGGAGTCGCAAGAGGCGGACTTTGTCCCCAGGCGAAGCACGCGGCAGCGACAAAGTCGCTCGTATTACGAGCCTCGCGAAGGACTGCAACCTACATTCCACGCCAAACTTACGGTAAGTCGCGCTCGCAATTGTAATCGTTTCTTCTTTTGTTTTGACACCCAGGTGTTCTGGCACGGAGTGTAGGGCTAAACTGAAACCCTCACAGCCGCCATTTCCATATATTGTTTACTACACACACCTTTCTGGGGATTCTAGGGTTTCTAGGGATTCTAGGGATTTTAGAACTCTGGTTTACCTACCTCCGGCTTCTGTGAAAGCGGTCGGAGCTGTTATGCTCCTAGGTTTAGGGTTCAGCCTTTCACTTGCTCTTTTTGCATTGATGTTTTTTGTTCGTCTAACCCCAGCTCACATTGCAGACAGACGGTCTAAACCCAGCTCACATTAACCCTAATTGGCACATAGAGTACCGACATGTCGTGGATTTCTTAAAGCATTGTCGGGCTGCTGGAGCTTAAAAACCCTAATTGACATAGAGTAGTAACATATCAAGGTTTAACTTCCAATGAGGTTCATGATGACGCATTTGTTGTTTGGTGGTCACAGAAATTCAAGCAGAGCAAGGAAGCATTTGAAGAGTGGCGGCAACGAGCTTCGAAGTTCCCGTTTAGAAGAAATTTGCCTTCTCTGAAAGCGATCCGAGCAGCACTGCCAAGAGAACGTTTCAATCCATTTGAGATGGAGGATTGGGAGGACGATAGGAGAGGTCGAAAGAAGAGCAGGTCTAAGCGCCGCATGGAGACAAATTGGATGGAGCGAGAGACTGGATCAGAAAGCTCTCGCCCTCCCAAACACATCCACAGCAAAGGTGGTAGGGGTTCACCACAGCCTCAACCTCGTAAACTCGCAGGTCAGTTCACAGAAGTGATGCTAGAAATGTTGATTTCCATGGGCATCATGCTTAGATATTGCCAAGTGAAATTTTGGAACTGTTGAAATATCAGTAGCTAATACTAGATTGAATCTGTGTGTTAGTTACCGGTAGCACGACTTTGATAAGGGATTGATATGGTCTGAATAACTATACGTGCTATAACGTGCTGTAACGTCATCTGAAAACGCTATGCAACGTCATGTTAAACACAGTAGACCGTCATTTGAAACGCGATGTTACGTCACTTGAAACGCGATGTAACGTCATATGTAACGTGATGTAACGTCATCAAAAACGTCTAAAACATGTTCAATTAAACGCACATAAACATCAATAAATGTATGTGAGCCTCCACACCAGAACTTGATCTTTCTTTTGCTACCAATTTGTTATTAGACAAAAAGCTTTCTTGATCATATCTTGAGGAACTCTCCCTCTGTTTGCTGTGGCTATAGTGCTGCGGTGGAGGTGTTAACGATCTATTATGCTAAGTAAACCTGCAGGGTACATGAAGAGGATGCCGACTCCACCCGGCATACGTTCGATGGACAACAGTGATGACCTCACTCCACCATGGCGTGCCACTGACACGGATACCTCATCAGGGAGGGGCATCCAGTCGAAGAAGGGAAAGGGACCAGTACGGATTGCGACTGAGAGGGCGAGGCGCAGCTCGGGGTCTGCGTCACAGACAGGTACACCACTGCCTCTTTCTTCCGACGATGCAGATGAAGAAGATCTTGAGGATGAAGACGCGGAGGAGGATGAAGACATGACCTCATATGAGGACGAAGAGGACGGCAAGCCCCACGAGCGGCTGCGCATAAAGCTGGACCGTTGCGGCATGCCGGTGGGCTCCCACGAGCCAATACTGGGGAGGGAGCTCCAGAAGTTTGCAAGGCGCCTAGATCCAAGTGCAACCCCCTGCTGGCATGGACAAACACGAGAAGCAAAGAGGGCGTTGCTTCAACGAGTGCGTGCTGAATTCGAGTTCTATGGCGACACAACTGAACTCAGCGAGAGCTGGTTCAACCAAAGGATGTCGAGGGCCGTGACACGGGTGAAGTTCCAGATCAACAAGCTGATAAAGGAGGGAGGTGCCAAGCCAGCCGACATAGCCACGAGGCATTGGGACAAGTTGGTAGAAATGCGTGAAGATCCAGCAGTGATCGAGAAATCGGCAATGATGTCGAGTATTTCGCTTGGGAGGCCGTCGAAGTCCGGCAACACATGGAAGCAATCCTTAGCGGCAGTCTCAGCGCTGGTAAGTGTAGATTTGGATTTGACCGGATTTGAAACATGGTTGATGAAACGCTTGTGCAAGTGAATAGACTGGGATTTGAATTGATTCAAAGTTTCCTCATTTAAAAATGAAAGTGTTGTAGCCGATGAGATTCAACAGCTCAATAAGATCCAATAAGAGTAAGAACAACATGTCGACCTAACGTTATAATAAACATGTTTTCATGTCACAAGAAACGTATGTGAACGTTTCTCCGTCACTTATGACGTGATTTCGTGTTTCAGCACGTTTACATAAACATGATTTTATGTCACAAGAAACGCAACTGGACGTAGAGACGTTACTAGTGACGCGCTTGAATCAACGCTCGGACACATGTAATTTCTAACCAAATGACAATGTGGGACAAATGGATGGAATGTGGGATTCATGCGCAGAGTATACAACTTGGACGAGAGCCAACAGACGCCGAAATTGCTGCTGAGGTTAAAGCCATGAGGAGACGGGACAGAGAAGAACGCATGGCTACAAAGCAACGTCGCTCAGCAGAAGGTGGTGATCTTGGCGCAAGTGAGAGGATGGACAGGCTTGAAGAGCTCTATGCGGCCCAAGACAAGAGGTTGAAGAAGGTGGAGGAAATGTTCACCGAGCTTCACGCCACGGTTGTGCCCTCCCCATCTTTCGTGCCACCGGCTCCCAAACAGAAGGGCACGAAAAAGTCTGCAGGGAGAGCCCAGCCTGCGCGAGGAGGCCGGAAAGGCCGACAAGACGTCAACGCGAGGGAGAATGAGAAGGACGAGGCCACGGATGTAGCTGTCCCGGTTCACCAGGCCCTCAACGCAGCCGCGGAGACGGAGGAGGCTCCAGATGCATCTACGGAGACAGACTCCACTGCAGAAGAAGCAGGTCTGGAACCGACGGATGGGGCGGAAGCAGCCATGGCAGGGAAGGAGGCTGCGGATGCAGCCATCGAGACGGAGGAGGCCACGCATGAGGACATCGAGACGAAGGAGGGCGCGGATCCAGACGTACCCATGGAGGACGCCGCCGCAACTGCTGGCGTCGAATTGAATCCGAAAGGCTCTCCAGACGGCAGTGCTAGACTGGACGCACGTGAGGAGGATAAGGTCCCTTCCGAAACAACGAATGAGTTCGATGTTGTCCAAACAATGGCAGAGCTGGCCACCAGGAATGCTACGATGTGAGCGGTGAGCGGTGTGCGGTGAGCAGATCTCGTGAGCAGAAAATCAAAATTTAAAACTCCATTTAACGAAAGTTAGGACCCCTATGACCGTGGATTTTGCACATATTTCAAGTTTAATTTTGGAATTATGAGGCCGATATTTATGGAGTGCCTAATTTTTAGGACCAAAAGTTTCTAAAAATTACCAACGAGGCCCTATGGCCGTGGGAAAATTCAGTGTGGTTGAGAAGATGGTGGACCTATGGGAAGAGGCCTCGGATCCGAGGCCTCTTAGTTGTGGGTAGGTTATGCTTGAAAATCAAAATGTTATGTATATTTGAGTTGGCTACTTGTCTTTGCATTTGGCCATTTCTTGTATGTTCTAGCATGAGGAGGACCTATAGGAAGAGGCCTCGGAACCGAGGCCTCTTAGTTGTGGGTAGGGGTAGAAGCACGCTAGGGTTGGTACACTTTGGGCAAAAATCAAAGTATATTTTGGACACCAATTTGGAGCAATTCTTTGATATCTCGAAGGAAAAGGCTTTTGTTGCACAAAAATGCAAGAAGCCCACGTAGTGTTCTCTATGTTTTGTATGGGCAAAAGTGAAAATGCATTAAATTTTTTTGATTTCCTATGTTTTAAGCACTTACAAAAATAACCCCATTTTCTTTCATTAACCGTTGAGTGGACTGCAAATGTAGGAATTGTTTAACAAAATATGATTCATAAATATATATTACACATGTCACAAAAGAGTTATAGAAAAATATAACCTAAAACCCACAAAACGAAGTATTTTTCATAAAAAATATACTGTGTGACAGGAAACCACTGGTATATAAATATACTCACCACGGTCAAACCATGAGGAGTTTATTGATAGAAACTAGAAAAATTATTGCTCATCTATATCTACAACCAGATTATTCCATTTTATCCCTCAAAGAGATGCTACTTTGAAATCTACACCCAATTGAATGCAACATTCCTCTGAAAATGTGTTTTGTGACAACATTTTTGTACTAGTGTAGCGTGCTTATGCCCGTAGGTTATGCTTGAAAATCAAAATGTTATGTATATTTGAGTTGGCTACTTGTCTTTGCATTTGGCCATTTCTTGTATGTTCTAGCATGAGGAGGAGGTTTGGAAAGAGGCCTCGGATCCGAGGCCTCTTTTTTGTGGGTAGGATATGCTTGAGAAATCAAAATGTTATGTGTATTTGGTTTGGCTACTTGTCTTTAGATTGTATACTAGTTGACGACCACAAAAGTGTAGTGTTATTTGAGAACAACGACAAGATGCATTCAACAAGATAATTGGAATATTGAAAACCACACCACACTTTATAAATCCAAATACCAATCAATCAAACCAAAAATCAATCAACAATGACGTTGTCACTACTAGATTCCCTACTTCCAAAGATACTCCCCTCATGGCCGCCCTCATCTGAAGAGGAATCTAAGGTATGACATTCATTATCCACCTCTGCAAGAACATCGAAGAAGTCTAAGGCACGGGGGTCATAACGTGGAGACGGGGTACTAGCTTTGCTAGGAGAAGGTTGTGCCGCTAGTACCATCGCCATATCATGGGCATAGATTGGCAAAGAGAATCCCTTGGTAGGCGTACCAAACACATCCGCTCCAAGGCCAAGTCTGAAAACAAGCATGAAAATTGTAAGAAAAAGGATGGAAAATGTAAAAGCTAAGTGGACAAGGAAAAGAAGCAACTTAGAAGGTCATCATACTCACTTACTGCGAGGACTTTGGCCTCGATCGCTTCAAGGCCGGCGGCCTCTTCTGCGTGCCTTGTGAAGCCTGCGTGGAAGCAACAACAATGGATGGAGCCTTCACCGCAGGCTTAACACTCTTAAGTGGCTTAAGGACACGGTTGAAGGTGTCCTCGTCCTCCTCAAGAGCAACGATATGGCGCCCAAGTTGCCTGCATGCATGGATAGAAGTCCCTGTTGCGGAGGAAATGTTAGCAAAGGAAAAAAAAAAAAAAAAACTTAGAAATTGAAAACTTGGATATGATGGCAAGTGAAGTAGGACATACCAACGCCCGCATTAACGTCCACCACAACCTGTCCAATGTCCGTAGTGGCCATTATCAAGGAGGACATGAAAGAAATATCTTTCTCCCGGGGACCATGCCAAGCTTTGGAGCCGTCCATGAGAGGAGTTACGGTATAATTCATAATCGCATCATCCATATCGAGCTCAATGCCAAAAGCCTTGAGCTCATTGGCATCGCGAAGGCGGAATGACGAGTGCCGGGGCCGCTTATCAAGGTCGGATCCAATTGTTTTGGGTGCACGAACAAGTAAGACAACCTAGAAGAGGTTGGTGGTCTTGTCCACATGTTTAGCTGAATGAAGGCGAAGACGGTTGACTCCCAGCCACTCCTTAAAGATCGTGAACCCAAAAGCAGCGAAGTGGTCTTGAATGCTCTCCTTGAAGTCACCATTGTCATCTGCATGAAAGAGGAGGAGAGCTCCATCGTCATGCAGGATCTCATCCGCAAAATCGAAGAGCTCACCTAGAAAATCGGTATCCAATGCATTCCATGAAGGTACACTATAGGAAGGATCGGAGACATTGGGTACAGGCAGGTTCTCCGGGATGTCGGCAATGACAAGATCAGCCATGCCCACATCTGACCTCGCAACGCCTAGAGCTCTCCGCGGATAGGAGGGTGGAAGAGAAAGAATGAAGTTGGAAACCTCCTGAAAATGACAACATTGATGAAGGATAGAGGCATTCAAGATGCATTCTAAAACAACGGGAGGACGCCTAGCAGATGAAAGAATGGGCGGAGGAGGTGGCCTGGATAGAGTAGGAACTTCACTAAGAGATGGAGTAGATGCAACTGCCGCCTCAGGTGAAGCAGGGGGAGGGGGATCATCCTCCACAGTCGTGAGCTTCCTCGCGCGCTTCTTGAGTGATGATTCGTCTTGAGTTGCACGCTTCCTCCTCTTGGACTTCTCTGTGTTGGCCTCATCGACAGTCGCAACAACCTCATCCGCCTCCGGAAGTTGACTGTCAAGGAGAACAACCTCATCGCTTTGAGCAGGAGGCAGGGAAGGCTCTCCACCGGAGAGCCGAACCTTCAACTCCGCCTCCTCATCCGGTTGCCACGTCCTCTTACATTCCAAGTACCAACAACACTCGCGGAGATGTGGGAGGGAGAAGTTGCGCTTTTGAGCCGGGGAAAATATGAAGGTAGGTGAAGAGGAATCAGACCATGCATCAAGAAACGGAGGGAGCTTCTTCAAAGCCTTCTTCTTGAAGAGCTCGTGCTTGATGTACCTTGACAACGAAGGAGCGAGGCCAATTAGCAACTTAGAAAACAAATGGTTTGAAATAAATGAGGTGAACACAAGATTTTCCAACTAACGTACCTACAGATTAAGCGCTTGACAATGTTGTCAGCGCCTTTGACATCCTTCCACCACGTCCCCTTTCCGTATATATCTGACCCTGAGAAGTGACCAATGAACGCCTTATCCCAGAGACAGATTCGCCACTTCTCCAAGTAATCCGGCAATAAATCAACTTCCACGTCTCCGTCAAGCCCACCCAAGGCATTAAGTATATCGGGTAACTCCTTGACCGCGGCATCCTCTAGCTGTGGATAAATTCAAGGCCAAGATAAGAATTGGCACAAAAGGAAGAGTTGAAAGGTAAGGATGGATAAGGAGTATAGACGTACCCCTGCCCAAAACGCAGCTTTATTGAGCCAAGGTTTCAAGGTATCCTCGCTTGCAGGACTTTTGGGAAACCGGATAGCTTCACGATTGAAACTTCCACTGTTCCACCACTTTAACCAACGGACTTTATACTCTGGCTCCACTGCAGCTGTGGCAATAAGTTGCAATTTCTCCAATGTCATCTCAATCTTTTGAGAATGGTGGGCGCTATAATGCCTAGTAATCTGAAACACTTGCAATCAAAAAAGAAGGCGAAGTAAATTTGAGAATATATTCTCAGAAAGTGCTGCAAAGAATGCTAGCAGTAAGCCCTCACTTGAGACCTCTCCCATAAGCACATTCAAATCAAATCTATTTCAACTAAAAACTAACCTCTTAGGCCCCCTTCAAACCTCTCTCAATAGCACCCTAACCAGAAATTTCTCAAAATACAACCATACAAGCCCTCACAATAGCCCTCAACAATAAGCTAAATCAAATCGATTTCAACAAAATGAATACCTCTAAGCCCCCCTAAGCCCTCCCCCACAAGCACCTTAGCTAGAAAATGCGGAAAAAAACCATCCCAGCCCTCACCTCAGACCAAATTGAAGCAAAAAAAAATAACATGAGAGGTCCCCAAGGTGGCTACCTTGGGGCTGTCGGATCCGACAGAGGCCCAGGGCCCTCCCTTTGGAGCTCTCCCACTAGCACCTTAACCAGAAATTCAAAAATTAAAACCATACGAGCCCACGCATTAGCCCTTTTGCAAAGCAAAATCAAATCAAATTTAACAAAAAACAAACCTCTAAGCCCCCCTTCAAACCTCTCTCATTAGCCCCCTAACCAGGAATTCAAAAATTAAAACCATACAAGCCCTTACCTCAACCCTCATCCATAACCAAAATCAAATCAATTTCAACAAATTCGAAGCCTCTAAGCGCCCCTTCAAAGCTCTCTCATTAGCCCCCCAACCTGAAATTCCACAAAATACAACCATACAAGCCCTCACAATAGCCCTCAACAATAAGGACCTTTCCCATAAGGACATTCAAATTTAATTCAACCAAAACGTACCTCCTCTAGGAACTGTTTTCCAAGGGCGGGGTTTGCGATTGATTGTTGTTTGTTAAACTTGTGCCCAAGTTCCTCAGTCGTCTTCTTAATCACACCGTCCAATACCTCACCCAACCCGTTCCCAAATTGCTCCTCTGGAGGAACTTCCTCCTTGTAGATTTGGGCTGCCTCATCTACCGCATCGGCTATCTCTTGCTGAACATATATTCGAAATTGTAAGATCATGACTAAGAGTAATGAATGCGAAGTAGAAGGTTGAGGAATTTGGAGTGACTTACATTGAAAATGAAGGACACCATAAGGTCTTGGGTCAGCGGGTACCAAAGGCTCTTGGGGCCTCTGCTCTTGCATGCTTGGAATTGCTCCTCGGTCAATAATGGCTGGTAGTAGCTAAGATCATACGAACCATATTTTTGAATGCGGTGTAGAGTGTGTACGAGGCTAGTTTTAACGTGAGCGGTCTGGTTAGCCCTGTTGCGGTTGAGACAAATGCCATTAGATGCCAATCAAAAAATGAAGGAAAAAACGATTTGAAAAACTAACATACTTACTTGTTGATGTCGTGCATTGCGTTAAGGACGTCCCCACGCCCACTCGTTGTGTCGAGGACAACACATTCTGGGCAACCATGCTTCTCATACCAGAGTGCATCGTCCTTGTGATCTGATTCGATACACTCCTTCCAAGCAAGCAAGCGGTGGTTACCATCATACACGAAGAACATACATCCACTGAGGCTCATCAAGTCCTTATCCGCGCGTAGAAAAGACTCAAACTTATCATTTTCTGCAACCCAAAGCTCTCCCCATTCACGCCTGTCTTTCGCAGAAATGAATCGATTATCTCCAGACTCATTTGTAGTAGACACGTACAAAGTGGCAGACCCAGCTCGGTATCCAAATTGAAATGCCGCCATGAGCTTTGTAACGTCGCTGCGGAGGGTTGGGCGAACCAATGGCATGTGAATCAACCTGCAGAGGGGGATTCTCATAGAGGACTTTTCTACCGGTTGTATCCTCATGCCCTCAACAACTGAGAAGCTATCTTTCTTTAAATTGTGGCGAATCCGATACTCCATTGCACGAACACCGACATCCGATTCTGCAGGTGAGCCGCAGAGTGGCATCCCGGGTGTATGGGGTTTTCTACTACCTGGTGTAAGCCCAATATTTTCAGCAAGTGACAATGGAGACCCTTGCTCCTTATGCTCCTCAACACTAAGGGATGACTTAGCACCATTGCGAACCCCAACATCCAAAGACTCTCCATCCCCCACCATCTCAATGATCTCCTGAGAAGCAATTAGTTACAAAGGTGAGGACCATCCAAATGAACAAAATATGCATAAGAATGACCACTTTAAAAGGTTCCGAAGTGGGAACCCATTTGACATCTCCCAAAAGCAAAGTCAAATCATTTGCAACTAAAACAAACCTCTCAAGCCATCACTTCAGCCCGCTCCCACTAGCACACTAGCTAGAAAATTAAAAAAAAACCATACCCGCCCTCACCCATAAGCAAAGGCAAATCAATTTCAACCAAAGCAAACCTCTAAGCCCCCTTCAAAGCTCTCCCACTAGCACCTTAACCAGAAATTCCAGAAAAAAAACCATCCAAGCCCTCACATCTGCCCGAGCCCATAAGCTAAATCAAATCTATTTCAACAAAAAGAAAACCTCAAAGCCCCCCTAAGCCCTCTCCCACTAGCCCCCTAACCAGAAAATTCACGAAATAAAACAAAACAAGCCCACACATAAGCCCTTTCTCAAAGCAAAATCAAATCAATTTCAACTAAAAACTAACCTCTTAGGCCCCCTTCAAACCTCTCTCATTAGCACCCTAACCCGAGATTTCACAAAATACAACCCAAAAAGCCCTCACAATAGCCCTCAACCATAAGCAAAATCAAATCAAATTCAACAAACAACAAACCTCTAAGCCCACTAAGCCCTCTCCCACAAGCACATTAGCTAGAAAATTTGGAAAAAAAACCATACAAGCCCTCACCTCAGCCCTCACCTGAGACCAAATTGAAACAAAATAAATAAATTGAGAGGTCCCCGAGATGGCTTCCAATGGGCTGTCGGATCCGACAGAGGCCTAGGGCCCTCCCTTTGGAGCTCTCCCACAAGCACCTTAGCTAGGAAATTCAAAAATTAAAACCATACAAGCCCTCACCTCAGCCCTCATCCATACCAAATTGAAGCAAAAAAAAATATCTTGAGAGGTCCCCAAGGTGGCCACCAATGGGCTGTCGGATCCGCCAGAGGCCAAGGGCCCTCCCTTTGGAGCTCTCCCACTAGCACCTTAACCTAAAATTCAAAAATTAAACCATACAAGCCCTCACCTCAGCCCTCATCCATAACCAAAATCAAATCAATTTCAACAAATTCGAAGCCTCTAAGCCCCCCTTCAAACCTCTCTCATTAGCCCCCTAACCAAAAATCTCACAGAATACAACCATACAAGCCCTCACATCAGCCCCAGCCCATAATCAAAATCAAATCTATTTCAACAAAAAGACAACCTCTAAGGCCCCTTAAGCCCTCTCCCACAAGCACATTAGCTAGAAATTTAAAAAAAAACCCATCCCAGCCCTCACCTCAGCCCTCACCTCAGCCCAAATTGAAGCAAAAAAAAAAACTTGAGAGGTCCCCAAGGTGGCTACCCTGGGGCTGTCGGATCCGACAGAGGCCCAGGGCCCTCCCTTTGGAGCTCTCCCACTAGCACCTTAACCTGAAATTCAAAAATTAAACCATACAAGCCCTCTCCTCAGCCCTCATCCATAACCAAAATCAAATCAATTTCAACAAATTTGAAGCCTCTAAGCCCCCCTTCAAAGATCTCTCATTTGAACCCTAACTAGGAATCTCACAGAATACAACCATACAAGCCCTCACATCAGCCCCAGCCCATAATCAAAATCAAATATGTTTCAACAAAAGAACAACCTCTAAGGCCCCTCAAGCCCTCTAGCACAAGCACATTAGCTAGAAATTTAAACAAAAAACCCATCCTAGCCCTCACGTCAGCCCTCACCTCAGCCCAAATTGAAGCAAAAAAAAAACTTGAGAGGTCCCCAAGGTGGCTACCCTGGGGCTGTCGGATCCGACAGAGGCCCAGGGCCCTCCCTTTGGAGCTCTCCCACTAGCACCTTAACCTGAAATTCAAAAATTAAACCATACAAGCCCTCACCTCAGCCCTCATCCATAACCAAAATCAAATCAATTTCAACAAATTCGAAACCTCTAAGCCCCCCTTCAAACCTCTCTCATTAGCCCCCTAACCAGAAATTCCACAATATCCAACCATACAAGCCCTCACATCAGCCCGAGCCCATATGCAAAATCAAATCGATTTCAGTAAAATGAATACATCTAACCCCCGCTAACCCCTTCCCCACAAGCACATTAGCTAGAAATTTAAAAAAAAAACCCATCCCAGCCCTCACGTCAGCCCTCACCTCAACCCAAATTGAAGGAAAAAAAAACTTGAGAGGTCCCCAAGGTGGCTACCCTGGGGCTGTCGGATCCGACAGAGGCCCAGGGCCCTCCCTTTGGAGCTCTCCCACTAGCACCTTAACCTGAAATTCAAAAATTAAAACCATACAAGCCCTCACCTCAGCCCTCATCCATAACCAAAATCAAATCAATTTCAACAAAAGACAAGCCTCTAAGCCCCCCTTCAAACCTCTCTCATTAGCCTTCTAACCAGAAATTTCACAATATACAACCATACAAGCCCTCACATCAGCCCGAGCCCATATGCAAAATCAAATCGATTTCAATAAAATGAATACATCTAACCCCCGCTAACCCCTTCCCCACAAGCACATTAGCTAGAAATTATAAAAAAAACCCATCCCAGCCCTCACGTCAGCCCTCACCTCAGCCCAAATTGAAGCAAAAAAAAAAACTTGAGAGGTCCCCAAGGTGGCTACCCTGGGGCTGTCGGATCCGACAGAGGCCCAGGGCCCTCCCTTTGGAGCTCTCCCACTAGCACCTTAACCTGAAATTCAAAAATTAAACCATACAAGCCCTCACCTCAGCCCTCATCGATAACCAAAATCAAATCAATTTCAACAAATTCGAAACCTCTAAGCCCCCCTTCAAACCTCTCTCATTAGCCCCCTAACCAGAAATTTCACAATATGCAACCATACAAGCCCTCACATCAGCCCGAGCCCATATGCAAAATCAAATCGATTTCAATAAAATGAATACATCTAACCCCCGCTAACCCCTTCCCCACAAGCACATTAGGTAGAAATTTAAAAAAAAACCCATCCCAGCCCTCACGTTAGCCCTCACCTCAGCCCAAATTGAAGCAAAAAAAAAACTTGAGAGGTCCCCAAGGTGGCTACCCTGGGGCTATCGGATCCGACAGAGACCCAGGGCCCTCCCTTTGGAGCTCTCCCACTAGCACCTTAACCTGAAATTCAAAAATTAAACCATACAAGCCCTCACCTTAGCCCTCATCCATAACCAAAATCAAATCAATTTCAGCAAATTCGAAGCCTCAAGCCCCCCTTCAAAGCTCTCTCATTTGAACCCTAACTAAAAATCTCACAGAATACAACCATACAAGCCCTCACATCAGCCCGAGCCCATATGCAAAATCAAATCGATTTCAATAAAATGAATACATCTAACCCCCGCTAACCCCTTCCCCACAAGCACATTAGCTAGAAATTTAAAAAAAAAACCCATCCTAGCCCTCACGTCAGCCCTCACCTCAGCCCAAATTGAAGAAAAAAAAACACTTGAGAGGTCCCCAAGGTGGCTACCCTGGGGCTGTCGGATCCGACAGAGGCCCAGGGCCCTCCCTTTGGAGCTCTCCCACTAGCACCTTAACCTGAAATTCAAAAATTAAACCATACAAGCCCTCACCTCAGCCCTCATCCATAACCAAAATCAAATCAATTTCAACAAATTCGAAACCTCTAAGCCCCCCTTCAAACCTCTCTCATTAGCCCCCTAACCAGAAATTTCACAATATACAACCATACAAGCCCTCACATCCGCCCGAGCCCATATGCAAAATCAAATCGATTTCAATAAAATGAATACATCTAACCCCCGCTAACCCCTTCCCCACAAGCACATTAGGTAGAAATTTTAAAAAAAAACCCATCCCAGCCCTTACGTCAGCCCTCACCTCAGCCTAAATTGAAGCAAAAAAAAAACTTGAGAGGTCCCCAAGGTGGCTACCCTGGGGCTGTCGGATCCGACAGAGGCCCAGGGCCCTCCCTTTGGAGATCTCCCACTAGCACCTTAACCTGAAATTCAAAAATTAAAACCATACAAGCCCTCACCTCAGCCCTCATCCATAACCAAAATCAAATCAATTTCAACAAAAGACAAGCCTCAAGCCCCCCTTCAAAGCTCTCTCATTAGACCCTAACCAGAAATTTCACAATATACAACCATAGAATCCCTCACATCAGCCCGAGCCCATATGCAAAATCAAATCGATTTCAATAAAATGAATACATCTAACCCCCGCTAACCCCTTCCCCACAAGCACATTAGCTAGAAATTTAAAAAAAAAAAACCCATCCCAGCCCTCACGTCAGCCCTCACCTCAGCCCAAATTGAAGAAAAAAAAACACTTGAGAGGTCCCCAAGGTGGCTACCCTGGGGCTGTCGGATCCGACAGAGGCTCAGGGCCCTCCCTTTGGTGCTCTCCCACTAGCACCTTAACCTGAAATTCAAAAATTAAACCATACAAGCCCTCACCTCAGCCCTCATCCATAACCAAAATCAAATCAATTTCAACAAATTCGAAACCTCTAAGCCCCCCTTCAAACCTCTCTCATTAGCCCCCTAACCAGAAATTTCACAATATACAACCATACAAGCCCTCACATCAGCCCGAGCCCATATGCAAAATCAAATCGATTTCAATAAAATGAATACATCTAACCCCCGCTAACCCCTTCCCCACAAGCACATTAGGTAGAAATTTAAAAAAAAACCCATCCCAGCCCTCACATCAGCCCTCACCTCAACCCAAATTGAAGGAAAAAAAAAACTTGAGAGGTCCCCAAGGTGGCTACCCTGGGGCTGTCGGATCCGACAGAGGCCCAGGGCCCTCCCTTTGGAGCTCTCCCACTAGCACCTTAACCTGAAATTCAAAAATTAAAACTATACAGCCCTCACCTCAGCCCTCATCCATAACCAAAATCAAATCAATTTCAACAAAAGACAAGCCTCTAAGCCCCCCTTCAAACCTCTCTCATTAGACCCTAACTGAAATTTCACAATATACAACCATACAAGCCCTCACATCAGCCCGAGCCCATATGCAAAATCAAATCGATTTCAATAAAATGAATACATCTAACCCCCGCTAACCCCTTCCCCACAAGCACATTAGCTAGAAATTTAAAAAAAAAACCCATCCCAGCCCTCACGTCAGCCCTCACCTCAGCCCAAATTGAAGAAAAAAAAACACTTGAGAGGTCCCCAAGGTGGCTACCCTGGGGCTGTCGGATCCGACAGAGGCCCAGGGCCCTCCCTTTGGAGCTCTCCCACTAGCACCTTAACCTGAAATTCAAAAATTAAAACCATACAAGCCCTCACCTCAGCCCTCATCCATATCCAAAATCAAATCAATTTCAACAAAAGACAAGCCTCTAAGCCCCCCTTCAAACCTCTCTCATTAGCCCCCTAACCAGAAATTTCACAATATACAACCATACAAGCCCTCACATCAGCCCGAGCCCATATGCAAAATCAAATCGATTTCAATAAAATGAATACATCTAACCCCCGCTAACCCCGTCCCCACAAGCACATTAGCTAGAAATTATAAAAAAAACCCATCCCAGCCCTCACGTCAGCCCTCACCTCAGCCCAAATTGAAGCAAAAAAAAAAACTTGAGAGGTCCCCAAGGTGGCTACCCTGGGGCTGTCGGATCCGACAGAGGCCCAGGGCCCTCCCTTTGGAGCTCTCCCACTAGCACCTTAACCTGAAATTCAAAAATTAAACCATACAAGCCCTCACCTCAGCCCTCATCGATAACCAAAATCAAATCAATTTCAACAAATTCGAAACCTCTAAGCCCCCCTTCAAACCTCTCTCATTAGCCCCCTAACCAGAAATTTCACAATATGCAACCATACAAGCCCTCACATCAGCCCGAGCCCATATGCAAAATCAAATCGATTTCAATAAAATGAATACATCTAACCCCCGCTAACCCCTTCCCCACAAGCACATTAGCTAGAAATTAAAAAAAAAAACCCATCCCAGCCCTTACGTCAGCCCTCACCTCAGCCCAAATTGAAGCAAAAAAAAAACTTGAGAGGTCCCCAAGGTGGCTACCCTGGGGCTGTCGGATCCGACAGAGGCCCAGGGCCCTCCCTTTGGAGCTCTCCCACTAGCACCTTAACCTGAAATTCAAAAATTAAACCATACAAGCCCTCACCTCAGCCCTCATCCATAACCAAAATCAAATCAATTTCAACAAATTCGAAGCCTCTAAGCCCCCCTTCAAAGCTCTCTCATTTGAACCCTAACTAGAAATCTCACAGAATACAACCATACAAGCCCTCACATCAGCCCCAGCCCATATGCAAAATCAAATCGATTTCAATTAAATGAATACATCTAACCCCCGCTAACCCCTTCCCCACAAGCACATTAGCTAGAAATTTTAAAAAAACCCATCCCAGCCCTCACGGCAGCCCTCACCTCAGCCCAAATTGAAGAAAAAAAGAAACTTGAGAGGTCCCCAAGGTGGCTACCTGTGAGCCCAATATGGTGCCCACATGTGTTCTTAATCGCAAGGATTAACAAAACTCGGACTTTTAGTTGTGTTCAAATATTCAAAAACATAAAAACAAGTTGTGTTCTTAGTTATTAGTTGAATTAAGTTGAAGCTAGGGTGTTAGTACTTAAATGCTACTAGGAATTATTAGAATTATTTAGAGGTGGGTTAATGGGGTTCCTAGGCTTAAAGGCTTAAGCTTAGTAAACGGGGTTTTGTTAACCTATATAGATAGTCACTGGATTTTGGCACATCCGCATGTGGATGCGAGTTGTGTGTAAGAGACTGGATTAAGGTCTGGACCGACCCGGGTTCGAATCCGGTTGGTTCCATTGACTGGTGCTATCCCAAGATGAGCTAGTGGTAAAAGCAGGAATAGTTTGTAGGCGGATACGGAGAAGAAGTTACTACATATGTGTAAGTAGAACCTTCTCAATTACTTTTCATTTTTTAGAAGCATTTTACTTATATTCACCTAACCGCTCACGGTTTATGAAGGTTCGCGGGTTAATTAGAAAGGAGGTTAGTGGGTCAAATTATATTTAAGTTAAGTAATTCGTATGAAGAAGTCAAGATACTTGCGAAGGACATTAGGATGGCAACGAACGGAGGATGAAGACAAACAAATGAAGGATGGCAACGAACGGTGGATGATGCTAAGCGGATGAAGCCGGACGGATGAAGACCATTTGATCAAGTGGATGGAAGACCAAGACCGTTGGATCTAGGGATTTTAGGGATGACGGCTAGAGTATGACGGCCGGCAATTCCAACCGTTAGATGTATGGTTAGATCTACGGCCGGTAAGATTTGGTAATGGAAGGAGGTAGTCCGATGAAGACCGTCGGATCAAGTGGATGAAAGACCAAGGCCGTTGGATCTAGGGATTTTAGGGATGACGGCTAGAGTATGACGGCCGGCAATTCCAACCGTTAGATGTATGGTTAGATCTACGGCCGGTAAGGCTTGGTGATGGAAGGGGGTAGTCCCCCGAAGGGAAGGGAGGAGGCTCATTCTCATTCTCTCACTCTTGCAATTAGGACTACTTCTCTCTCTCTCCCTCACTAGGTAGATGAAGGCACAAAGCTCTTAGAAGGAAATAATAGGAATGTTAGCAAAGGATTCATAAATCCTATGAAGGTTGAATGACGGGGTTGGAGTAGGCTTAGTGATAAGTGTGGTAATATGCTACGTGTATTGTAATCAAGTAATGAACCTCAGTGAGAGGCATTATATCATTAGATCTCTAGGTTGATATTATTTAGCCTACAACCTTGAACTTGAAGTTTTCTTTGATTTGTGTGAGTGTGATACTCTAGTGTTTGTAAACACTTGAGTTTGAGTTAATAAAGGAGGAGGTGTTAAGTACATTCAGGGTTGTCTATCCCGCCGTTGTGACGGTGTCGTGCCGTCACGACGTGTCGTGTCGTGACGGACCCCTCCGTCACGACACAATAGGGTCCACGTAGGGTCAACATAGGGGGAGCCGACTAGGGTGGGTAAAATACTTACCTTCTTGCCAAGGTGGCGTCCTATGTGGCAGAAAACGTCGACGTGGATGTGCATATTTCCCCTGCCACGTAGACCATTTTGCCATTGTGTTTATCATTGTGTTAAAATCAAAGTAATAAAATATTACTAAGGAGGGTGTGGGGCGGACGGGGGCGGACGGGTGGGGCGGACGGGGAAGGGGGGTGGTGCGGACGGGGAAGGGGGGTGGAGCGGACGGACGGGGGGGTGGTGCGGACGGTGGATGGGGGTGGAGCGGACGGACGGGGGTGTGGAGCGGACGGGGGAGGGGGGGTGGGGCGGACGGACGGGGGTGGAGCGGACGGGAGAGGGGGGGGGGTGGGGCGGACGGACGGGGGTGTGGAGCGGACGGGGGAGGGGGGGTGGGGCGGACGGACGGGGGTGGAGCGGACGGGAGAGGGGGGGGGGTGGGGCGGACGGACGGGGGTGGAGCGGACGGACGGGGGGGTGGAGCGGACGGGGGAGGGGGGGTGGGGCGGACGGACGGGGGTGGAGCGGACGGGAGAGGGGGGGGGGTGGGGCGTCCCACCCGTCCCACCCGTCCGCCCCGCGTTCCCTCCTGTCCGCTACCCTCCGTCCGCCACACGTTCCCCACCGTCCGCTCCTCGTTCCCTCCCGTCCGCCCCACGTTCCTCTCCCGTCCGCACGCGTTCCCTCACGTCCACTCCACGTTCCCTACGTCCGCCACACGTTCCCCGTCGTCCGTACCCCGTTCCCATCCTGTCCGCACCCGTTCCCTCCCGTCCGCCCCGCGTTCCCCCCGTCCGCCCCGCGTTCCCCCCGTCCGCCCCGCGTTCCCCCCGTCCGCCCCGCGTTCCCCCCGTCCGCTCGGAGTTCCCCTACGTCCGCTCCGCGTTCCCTCCCGTCCGCTTTCCGATCCCTTCCGTCCGCCCGCGTTCCCTATCGAGTTCCCTTCACGTCCGCTCCACGTTCCCTCCGTCCGCCACGTTCCCTCCGTCCGCCCGTCCGCGCCTCGTTCCCTCCCGTCCGCCCGAGTTCCCTATCGCGTTCCCCACCCGTCTGCTCCTCGTTCCCTCCGTCCGCCCCCACGTTCCCTCCGTCCGCCCCCTAGTTCCCGCCCGTCCGCCCCTAGTTCCCACGTTCCCCATACGTCGTTTTCGTACCCTAAACCCTAATTCCGACCGGGATCCCATAATGATTGGGCTCCTCGTTGCCTATATAAAGCCGTGAGGCTTTAGTTCCTACCACTTTCCTCTCCTCCCACCACATAGGGACCCGAGACCTTGTTGCGTCCCAAAGGACAGCATCACCGCGCGGGTCTCAAGGGGTTTGGGAGGGCAGGGCAAATTGTGGGGGAACCCTCGCAATTTTTTTTTCAGATTCACTCGCTCCCGTGATTTTTATCACGAGAGATTTTCACACTCACTTATTCACGTGATTTTTATCACGACTCATTTTCAGATTCACTCACTCACGTGATTTTTATCACGATGGAGGGGGAGGGCATTGCTCCTTACGAGAACGAGGATTTGAGGGTGCACCGTGCTTGGCTCGTAGGCAATGCATCGGCGAATACTGCCGAGGGTACGGGAAGCGATCCTGGAAGTGGAAGTACTGCAGCACGTCCACCACGTCCAGATCCCTTTCAGTTTGACGAAGAGTTCTTGGCTGTTGGTCATTCGGGAGGCAACCAAACACGGGGAAGCCGTGGAACACGTGGGAGTCGGGGAAACAGTGGACATAGAGGGAGAACTGGAAAGGGACCAAGCTCAGGCAGTTCCACAGAAATACATGCACCGGCTCGTTCGGAGAACGTGCCACCACAATCTCCGACACGGCGGACATCAAGACCGGAGAGCCCTGCACGTGATGTACCTCAGGGTTCGGAGCAGACTGAAAGACGGGGATTAAAACGCCCAGCAGTTTCGGAAGGGACGGAGGACGGGTCCGCGGCATCGGGTTCGCAATCAAAGAAAAGGAAACATAGAGGCAAACGCGACCCGCGGACCGATGAGGCTCGAAATCATTGCAGGATCGTGTTGTTGGATTGGTTTAGAAGTAACAGCATGGTTTATTTGGAGAAAAAATACCTCAATGATGGTACAAAGGGTTTAGAGTTGGCGAGGAACGAGTTGATGCTTATTCTCACGGAAGCCACGTCTGGACCGGAGTTTGAGGAAGCTAAGGGCATGAGCGATTGGAACACATGGATTGAAAAACAAGCTGTGGAAGCAATCTACAATCCAACGATGTCATATGAGGCTATGCATCCTGGAGAGGGAAGTAGTGGTGGGAGGAGGTCCGAGCTGTACATTAAGCTAGAGAATTGGAAAAGAGGCGTAATAGCAGCAAAAGGCACATCCGCCCGCAACCTTCCCGTTTTTATTGACAGACAGCTGGCAGACAACATTGCCACTCAGGGCCGGCAGGGTGTCATATGGTTGCCTAGGAATGTGGAGATCAAACCTTTGGATAGGGAAATCTTCCAAGGGACCTTCGGAGTGGTGCGGAGAGTCACAATTCATGGAGCATCATTCATCCCTAACTGGATAGAGTGGGCTGGGAAGACCATGAAGGCCACGAATAGTCTGGAGAACCGAAAGGAGCGTTCGGTTGAAGCATTGGCATGCCCAGTAGATCATCCTGGGATAATCAAGCTACAATACCTCCACCCGAAAATATACGAATCCTATTTGATGTGGTGGAATGGAGGCTCCTTGAAGAACATGAGGGTCTATGACCACCAAGTTCCGGAAACCCACGAGCGCACAATCCTTCAAATGCCTGGGGCAGACTTTGAAGCACGGAAACGGTTGGTTGTATATCGAAGGCATCGAGCTTATTTGGCATGGGCTCTAATGTGCATTGTGGATGTAGTGCACAAGCATGACGTGTTGCACAATGACCTTAATCCCAACAATGTCATGCTGCATTTCCCACAAGACCGTGAGAACACGGTTTTCATTGGTGTGTGTGATTGGGGGATGGCATCATGGGGAGATGAAGACGCACCCTCCAACTATGGAAAAGAATCAGTGGATGAGATGAACAAGCACCGCATAAAATACAACTGTGCTGGTCCAGAATTATTCCATGTACGAGGGCAGCGTGGAACATCTACCTCTCCGGTGAGGATGGCTCGGAAACATAGGCACACGTTTCTCTCGGAGTCCTTCTCAGTGGGTGCTTTGGCAAAGAAGATTTATGCCAGGGATTCGACTTCCTCGTTGTTTCAGCTAAACAGTGATCCAAATGGCTTGAAGATGCGGTTTGAGATAGCATTGGATGCATTGACGAAGCCCAATCCAGCGGAAAGGTCAACCATCACACACGTAGTGAACATGTTGAAGTCGCCTCCATACAACATGGTTAACCCGATAATGTGCTTCCGTGACACTGCAAAATAGTTTTTTTTTGTTTTCTTTGCAGCAATTTTGGATCATACCAATTTTGTAACCGTTGGAGATGTAAATAAAGCCATCATTTTTTCATACACAACTTGTATATTGTATGAGATTTATGGATCTTAGTGCAATGTTCATACTCCATGAGGATTTTTGCTTCATAATCGAGATGAAGTCTATGGGAGACTAACCAAGGTTCTCGCCTCTCGTGAGGCCACATCATTCTTTCACATCGTTGTTATCACATCCATGTGCTAAGTTCAAGTTAACTATAGTTGTTCGTGATATGTCTTGCCAAAATGCAATTACCTATATTTATTCTAATTTTGGTATGCCACAAAATGTAGTCAACTATAGTTATATCTAGTTAACTAAAGTTGAGCACAATGTTGCAATAGTTATATCGGTTGTACACGTGATCCTAAACATCTCTAAATGTTCTTTCTTGTACTCCACACATATTGCACACATACTTCACAATTGCTTATATTTATATTTATATAATTCACAATCACTTTTTTTTGGAAGTTTGGACATAGTCTCGGTTTTTTGGCTCTCAAAAATTCATATGAAGTCCAAAAAATGAGTTCTTGGTATCCATGGATAGGTAATGAAGTCCTCTACAAGAATATGCAATAAAAGTCCTCTACATAATAGTCCCCCCATCTACATAATAAAGTACACTAAAATAGCAATAATCAACTAAGGGTGAACGTAAAGTGGTTAAAAAAATTTCTCTTGGAACTGAGAAGTGGATGCATAGTTTCATATTGCTTTGTGCTTGTTTATCTCAACAGAAACTGTTCGGTTGGTGAATTAAAAATAAATAAATAAATCATAGAAGTGGTACAACATATTATACAAGTCATAACTTTATTATTGCGACAACGTTATAAATGCCCTTTATTAATCATATACATGAACAAACCATGCAAACTATAATATTCCACTTCATTCCGTCATCCCAACCTCGTAGATGCTCCTGGCTTCCAGCGAGGCTCCATTTTTGGAAGAGGATTCGGCTGAAGTAAATCAAAATAGCTAATCGTTCGGTCTTTCATCCGTTCCTTCAATGGTAGCCGATGAGGCGACAATCCTCTCCTCTTCTTACGAATAGACATAGTCTTTGAAGATTCCCCCGCTACCTTGACTATTTCAATGTCGATTGAAGTCTCCTCCACATCCACATCCACATCCACATCCACATCCACATCCCCGGGCTTCTCCAAAATATCCGCACACAAATCAATTAGATCATTTAGATCTCCACCCACGCATTGTGTGTGGTCCTTCTCCACCGCATCGATCTCAAAGTTGTCTGCATATCGTCGTTGTTCCTCCGCCGCCCTCATCCTCCAAGCTTGTGTAGATTGTGAGAAGGGAGTCATGACATACTCATCACGAAATCGATCCCTAGCACTTCTCTCATCTCTCTCACGCTCGGGTGTTGCATTGAATGGAATATGGGGATCGTCTAAATTGTGTATCTCCTCATCGCATTCTACACCCTCAAACATGACTCTCCCCTTTCCCATCCTATCCATGATACTCTACCTTCGTTATATGTATGAGTCTCAATGATCTACTTATATATTGACCTCTAAGGACTTGATGACCATGACCAATAATTGATGTAATCCAATATGTAGAGGATCCAATTCTCGTTAGTAAGATAAAGTCAACGCAATCGGAATAAAAAAAAAGTTGGTTAGGTTAAAAATGTACACTTTTGAAAAAATCTTCCGACATCCGCATCGGAAACCTCTTTGATACCTCTTTGAACTTTCCATATTTGATTAGTTATCCACTCATTCAACAAATCATTAATTTGTGCTTCAACCTTAGTGGTTCATATAGTTTCATAACCGATGTCACCCATCCGAATGCACTTTCCTTCAACAAATCATTAATTTGTGCTTCAACCTTAGTGGTTCATATGGTTTCATAACCGATGTCACCCATCCGAATGCACTTTCCTTCAACAAATCATTAATTTGTGCTTCAACCTTAGTGGTTCATATGGTTTCATAACCGATGTCACCCATCCGAATGCACCTTCCTTCAACAAATCATTAATTTGTGCTTCAACCTTAGTGGTTCATATGGTTTCATAACCGATGTCACCCATCCGAATGCACCTTCCTTCAACAAATCATTAATTTGTGCTTCAACCTTAGTGGTTCATATGGTTTCATAACCGATGTTACCCATCCGAATGCACTTTCCTTCAACAAATCATTAATTTGTGCTTCAACCTTAGTGGTTCATATGGTTTCATAACCGATGTCACCCATCCGAATGCACCTTCCTTCAACAAATCATTAATTTGTGCTTCAACCTTAGTGGTTCATATGGTTTCATAACCGATGTCACCCATCCGAATGCACCTTCCTTCAACAAATCATTAATTTGTGCTTCAACCTTAGTGGTTCATATGGTTTCATAACCGATGTCACCCATCCGAATGCACTTTCCTTCAATAAATCATTAATTTGTGCTTCAACCTTAGTGGTTCATATGGTTTCATAACCGATGTCACCCATCCGAATGCACTTTCCTTCAATAAATCATTAATTTGTGCTTCAACCTTAGTGGTTCATATGGTTTCATAACCGATGTCACCCATCCGAATGCACTTTCCTTCAAGAAATCATTAATTTGTGCTTCAACCTTAGTGGTTCATATGGTTTCATAACCGATGTCACCCATCCGAATGCACTTTCCTTCAATAAATCATTAATTTGTGCTTCAACCTTAGTGGTTCATATGGTTTCATAACCGATGTCACCCATCCGAATGCACTTTCCTTCAATAAATCATTAATTTGTGCTTCAACCTTAGTGGTTCATAAACCCTAAACCCTAAACCCTACGTCATTCCAAATTACTACCACATATGTGCCATTGATTTGTTCTCACACTCATGTAGAAGTGTTTCCATACATGGTTTGAGGGTTTAGGTTCCTAGCTTTCCAACGAACCCACCTGCTTTTTTTTTCGATGCCTACATTTTTTTCATTATAATAATCAATCATTGACAAGATCTTGGCCGTTAGATTGGAGGGGTTATTTTGAGCAAGTAATAAAGTGGCATGCTCCTTTGAGTTTGGACTTTTGGGCTTGGCCTTTGGAGGCTTCACACTATGCCCAATTAAGGCTACCTTTACTATATTTTATTGGCTATTTAGGGTTCATTTCTTTGGACTCTCAACAAAGTTGGGCCGCTCAATCGCACTTTGATCCACTCCCAAGGGTTAACATTTATAGATGGTGACTATAGTGTCCGTTTTTTGGCTCTAAAAAATTCATATGAAGTCCAATTCATATGTGGTCGCAATTCTACGTTGTTCCCCTGCCGCCCCGTTCCCTCCCGTCCGCTCCGCGCTCCCCACCCGTCCGCTAATCGTTCCATCTTTCATCCGTTCCCCCCCGTCCGGTCCACGTTCCCCACCCGTCCGCCCCGTTCCCCTCCCGTCCGCGCCACGTTCCCTCCGTCCGCGCCTCGTTCCCCACCGTCCGCTCCTCGTTCCCATCCGTCCGCTCAGCGTTCCCCACCCGTCCGCCCCGAGTTCCTTCCGTCCGCTCCTCGTTCCCACCCGTCCGCTCAGCGTTCCCCACCCGTCCGCCCCGAGTTCCCTCCGTCCGCTCCTCGTTCCCCACCGTCCGCTCCTCGTTCCCACCCGTCCGCTCAGCGTTCCCCACCCGTCCGCCCCGAGTTCCCTCCGTCCGCTCCTCGTTCCCCACCGTCCGCTCCTCGTTCCCACCCGTCCGCTCAGCGTTCCCCACCCGTCCGCCCCGCGTTCCCTCCCGTCCGCGAACATGGAGCGGACGGGAGGGGAACAGGGGGCGGACGGGGGGAACTGACGGCAGGGGAACGCGGAGCGGACGGCAGGGGAACGGTGGCGCGGACGGGAGGGAACGCGGGGCGGACGGGTGGGGAACAAGGAGCGGATGGGTGGGAACGAGGAGCGGACTTGTGGGAACGAGGAGCGGACGGGATGGGAACGAGGAGCGGACGGGATGGGAACGCTGGAGCGTATGGAGAGGAGCGTACGGAGGGGAGCGTGGGAGCGGACGGGGGGAACGCTGGGGGCGGACGGGAGGGAACGGGTGCGGACGGGGGGGAACGCTGGGGGCGGACGGGAGGGAACGGGTGCGGACGGGGGGGGACTCTGGGGCGGACGGGCGGGAACGGGTGCGGACGGGTGCGAACGGGTGCGAACGGGTGCGAACGGGTGCGAACGGGTGCGAACGGGTGGGGACGCGGGAGCGGATGGAGGGGCGGACGGGGGTATATAAGTGGAGGGGACCACTTACATACCTTACTCCACTCCTTCTGGGCGCCCAGACAACCCTCCTCTAACACAGAGTGCGGGGTAGCGGGGCTCTCGGAGGAGTTAAGGATCCCTTTTTTGGGATCCTTTTACACTACTTTTGGCAGGTTGTGGCAGGTTTTGGCAGATCCACGTGGCCGTTATTTGGCATATTCCTTGTGACGCGCCCAGTCAACTGGCCTCTGCGTGAGCGCCGGTAGCGGGGTGCTCGAAGGGTGTGCCGAATAGTTGAACTTTAATTTTTAGGGACATTTTTGAACTAATTCCACAGCAACACTATTTTGAAGTGTATGCTTGGATATTTTGTAGCACTATTATGAAGTGCAATTAGTATTTTAAAAAGTAGAGTTCTAGATTAGAATTAGAAACTCCAATTTGGGTGGAATTAGAAATAGAAACTCCAATTTTCAGACATGGCAAGTGGAGGAACTGGAGACATGGCAAGTGCAAGTGGAGGATCTAGTTCTGGGTGTTCCAGAGGACATGGACGCAAGGCCGCTGATTTGGAGTGGAATGTTTACGATGATCCCTCCCAAAAAGCCAGGGTAGGTTGGGAGAATGTACCACAACCGTGGTCAGCGAAGACTGCAATGCAGTACGTGGGCTTCCCTCACTTTGATCGGTTGTGGCCAAGATATTGTCACGAGCGACATTGCAAGGCCATCAATGCGAGCTATACGCAGCTTGAAGACGTGGAGGCAAAATGGAGATTCCTAACGATACTTAGAAGTATCTCCAATTTGGATAGATGGCCCAAGAGTGCAATTCCAAAGTCGGTGGCGTGTATGATGTATGCGGAGCACGTGTTGCGAGTTAGGGTGGATTGGTCAAGTTTGGGTGCTCTGCATGATCAAAAATTTGGGGGTATTGGAATTGCATTCACTAAATGCACAGTTCCGGATATTCCATACACTCCCGTTCCGGAGTGGTTCAGGAAGAATCCTAAACTAGTGGATGAGCCTGGGGCACCAATTCCAGAAGGTCGGGAACCAAAAAAACCACGTACTCGCAAACGACCAGCCAATGACGTGGAGATGGCCATCGAGGAGGCGTTTGAGCATATGGATGAGGAGGGCATGGAGGTAAATGTCGATGTGGTTAACGAGCTGGTTAACCAGGTGGTTAACGAGGCCCTAAACGAGGTAAACCCTCGTCAACTTGGTGCGGACATGATGGAGAGCAGAATGGAGGCATTGCGCCAGCAACATGCCGAGGAAATTCGTGAGTATAAAGCAAGGATTCTCGAGCTGGAAAATCGACTTGCAACACTTACGATGGGGGAGGCTGGCAGTTCAAGTAGTACACCAATTAACATCCAGTCTTTGGAAGCAGAGAGGGATACAGCTTTATAGGAGGCCATGATTGCAAAGTCACAAGCAGCGGACGTATGTACGAGGAATGAAGTAATGCAAGGAAAGATGGAGGCTTTGCAAAAGGAGGTGGTGGACATGCAACAACAACTTCAAGTGGTCAATGAAGTGGTTGTCGATCACGAATCCAAGATTGGCGCACTGGAGGAGCAGAATGCAAGGTTGAGGAAATTTCTATTGGATGCGATCGTGGAGCGAACCAATATGAGGACAGGGACATTGCTTTCTATGGCCAAGGCTCGTCAATATGAAGCTGAATTTGAGAGCATCCAGCGAGAATGGAACCGCAATCATAGATTGCGGAACTTGATGCTCACGTCATGGCCAGATCAAGAACATATGTACCCTAGTAGGTGGGATGATGAGGATGACTTGAAATTGCCTAACGGGAGCTTGGATTGGCGGCAACTGATCGACTCCGATCATCATTGGGATGTGACCCAAGTGCATGAATATCCATACAGCATGAGGGGTGAGTTGTTATGGCCGGGTCCACATCCAATGGTCTTCGACGGATCCGTGTGTGGGATTTGCGGCAGTCCATTTGGCCCAGAGGGATGCTTTCAAGTTGGATCGTGTGGGGGCCAATTCCATCCACAATGTCTGATAGTGACAATGATCAGGAGACGGCAATGTCCCCATTGCAGATCACCCTTCCACCCTCGTTTGTACCTCCAATTTGGCCTTCGGGATTACATGCCTAAGGACTGGGTGGTAAGGCCAACGGACTATCCCTTCAACCTTTGCGAGTTTGATGGGACTTCTGTTGAGTGGAATTGGTTATTCAATCGTGCAACGGTTGAACTTTGGAACGATAACAAAGATGGCGAATGGACACAAAATCCACGTCAAATTTTGTATGTTGCAGACGAGTTGTTTCCCAACAAGCCCCCAAACCATGGCATGAAAAGATTTTTGTACCAAACTTTTGGTTGGCATTGGGATGCGACAACCATGCAATTACGGAGAGGCATTCAAACTCCTTTTTACAATGCAAGTGGTGAACTATCAATATCGGAGCATGAGTTGGAAGAAGATGCACATGAGATGCCCATGGAACGGGATTCCCATTTTGAAGCGCACTTAGAGCAGTCGTACCACAAACACAGAACGCAGTTGGAGGCAGTTGAAGCACTATTGAATAGAGTTACGGATGATGCGGTATTGAGATGGCTAAATGGGGGGCCTAGACCACGTAATGCCACTCCACTGTCTCCTGGAAGTCGTCCATATCTCACCCGTGAAACCACGCGAATGATGGAAGCCGGGGAATCATCACGAGCACGACGAGGATCTACTTCAGCTGCAATAGACCTCGATTCAGATTCGGATTAGGCATTTTTGTAGCATGTTTAGAAAGTTGTATAGGAACGGAGGAAGACTTTGTACACATTGAACATATTTCATGTTCAAAGAATATGTAATATAAAGAGGAGTTACCGACAAGTTGTCATTTCTAAGATCGTGTAAAAGATAGCATATGGATGTCACATGTTTTAATGTTATTCGAAACTTTTAAAAACTCACTTGAATATTTGTAATTCATATGATAGTCTAACCAAAAGTACTATTGACTACATAGTCAATATTGAATACCACATAAAGATATAATTATATAAATATGCAATAAATAATTTTAAAAAACATGCAATAAATAATTTTATTACTATAATAAAATGATACAACTTCGAACGTAACGTTCGCTTTGTGGTCTAAATGTCTTACCGAAGGCCCTAAGGTTGTAACTTGTATCAATTTTGACGGAAGTAATAAATTATGGGAGTACGTGGGAGCACCGAAAGAACACATTTGTGCAAAACCATTACGTTCGAATCCGTACTGTAGGATCATTTGCTTCGACACATCTTGGGTCCTCTTCAGACTCGTCTGTGCTGAAATCATCATCCGTTTGGGGAGTCGCGCTTCGAAGATGCAACTCTCGGTCACGTTGTGAGAAAATTATCCTCTTGGTCGGCCGGGAGCCATCTGCATCCTGTATGCCATTTTCATCTAGATGTGGTCTACCCTCATCTTCATTGTAGTCTTCAGCAGTAAACGGAAGCGATCGTCCCTGATACCTCTTCCTAGTACGTTTGACACCTCTCGTAGTTCTCTGGCGCCCTCCACCCGTACCACGACTTGAGTGCACTTCATCTCTACTTCCATCTATAAAAGCATCCCCCGTTGTACTTCCGCCTCCAACTCCAAGACCACCTCTTCCATTGGATTGACTGTGTGGAAGTGAAACAGACGCGGGTGGAATTGCAATTGGTATGTTCTCAACAACATGTCGTCGTACAGAAGGACGACGTGGCGCCTCTATAGTAACATTTCTTGAAACATTGTGCATAGCAACCAAAGTAGCACCCACCGCAGTTGCACGTGAAACACCCAATCTAGAAGTATTGGCAATACTTCGAGTGAGAGGACGATGTTGACCTTGTGCATGCAATTGCACCGTAGAGGTGGATGCAATCCTTTGAAGAGCACGGAATCGAGTTGTAGGCATTTCAGGAACATTGGGCGTTGGATCTTCTATACGATGGTTGGATATGAGGGAGGCATCCATGGATTCAGAATGTACTCGGGTTGGAAGTGGATCATGTTGAACGTGCATTGGCTCATTTACGGGTAGTACATTGTCGCCTTCACCAAATGAAAGAGAATCGCTCCGATGTTGCAAGGAATCTACTTCAATTCCCACATTCTCACTTGCCCCCATAGCAACATTATGGTCAGATGGAAACCCTTCTCCAGTGTGGAGAGTTTCAACATGCGGTCTTCCAATAGACCCCTCATGATCGTCATGCATTCCGTCGTTATGTTGGGGGACATCCGGTTCATCAAACTCAAACACCCCAAGGTTTCCATCACTACCATTGCCATCCTCATCTTCTGAACCATGATTCTCGGAATCGAGGTCATCCAAATCAAAGTCGATGTCATCAACATTGTTGTCTTCATCATTTCCAGCCCTATCAGTTGGATCCACGTCATCTTCGTTGTCATCTTCTTCGTCAAGGTCATCGTCAGAATGGACCTCATTCAATTCGTACCATTGAGCAGGTCTTGGGCCCCTCCGATGTCGAATGAGCCTACTATTGGTATATATGTAGACGAGGTCCTCAGCACGACTATGCTTCAAGCGATTGCGACTCTTGTTGTGAACGTATGAGTACATGCTCCAATTGCGTTCACATGCGGATGCGGAACATACTTGTGCAAGGATACGTCTTGCTATTGTTTGGAGGGCTTTAGCTCCACCTCCCATTGCATCCCACCATTCATGGAGAGGTGCGGCATGCACGCTCGGGTCAGTAGAATCAGCAAAAGGCCCTCGATTTTCAAGAAAATCTTGGTACTGGTGGAGGATTTGGACATAAGTGTCCTCATCTTGAGCAAGCCTGCGAAGAACTCGATTTAGGATTGTCCTCGAATTGTCATCCTCATGGAGTGGGGCCCAACCACGTAGAAGCGGATTTAACATCGCTCCAGCCCAGTGTAGATCATTCAACATCAACCTCCATCTATTTTGAAACGTTACCATAGCATTTGCAGCAAGCTCAGGGCTTAAGCGAAATGGAGGTTTACTGAATCCACGAATATGGGTTTGTAAATCATGCATGACCCTCCAAGCCATTCCCATTGCAGGCGCCTTGCCGTCAAATACACGAAGAGCTTTAACAACCGGGATCACCATATACAAGAAATTTTCGCACGTGTTCCAGAATCCATCAGAACGTATAAAGCTTCGCACAACAGAGCCCTTCATGTAAGAGGTGCCAGATCTCCTCCTCATATCACGCATTAGAGTGATCCAATCCTCATCAACCACCATTCTTTCCAAAGCATTGCGTACTTGGAGAAGACGTTCAATCATGATGAAGTTCGTAGCAAAACGGGTCTCTACAGGTAGGCGGAGTGAGAGATTTGGTGACAACCTCCGGAATATAGCTTGAGAAGCATGATGGTTTTTAACAAATACACAAATATGGCGGGATTTTTTTACCAATTTTTTCACCCATTCCTCCTTCCCCCAATCTTCTAAGAGGAGATCTAGGCAATGTGCAGCACATCCTTGAAAATATAGATCGGGATTTGCTCGAATCAAGTCGCGAGCAGCGGAGGCCATAACTGGGGCATTGTCGGTGCAAACTTGGACCACATTATGTCGACCAACCTTTTCCACAAATGGTTGAATTTGAGCAGCAACGTAGACATGATCCTTGTGATTTCCCGTGGTGTCAATGGTACCCAAGAAAACGTCTCCCTTTGTGCCACATTGAAGAACGTTTAGGAGAGGTCGGTTTTGCACGTTGTCCCATCCATCACAACATATTGTAACACCGTATTTTTCAACGGAATTCCCCAGCTTCTCCTTCACTTGCCTATCTAGGTCAACCTTTATATCAGTTAACAACTTCGTACGGATGGCATTGTACGATGGTGGTGTGTAGGCTGGCATTCGATGACGGGCAGTTTCACGCACAGCATGAACAAATGCAGGATGTCTCACAATGTTGAAAGGAATGTTAGCTTCATAAAAAGCCGTTGCCCATGCTCTATCGAGGAGTTGTTTTGTTGACACATTGAACCCCTCCGTTATGTTGAGTTGACGTAGTTCACGAGGAGGAGTGCCATATATCACAACATCAGAATGTTGAGTGGTTTGGGACATAAGCAAAGGCTCTGTTTCACTAATTACGGAGCCCGCTATAATAGGCTCCAAAGGTACAATATCTGCCACCAGAGAGTCCTCATTTACAATGCCTACATGTAAGGGCACAATGCCTCCGCAATGTTCAAACAAGGCCCTAATATGCGGGGGTACCATCCTACATGTGGAAACATCAGAAGCACCCCCTACATGAGGTCTATAACCAAGGTGGGCCAACATTCTATCTCCTCGGTAAGATATGACGAACGGGCAAAACCTACATTTAACCTGCCTTTGTGATTTACCGGGAACCCTCCCCTTATCCTCGTACCAATGATCCCATGCATCGTTTCGGCGTGGCATGACTTCAACAAAACCTGCAAATACAAACAAGTTAGAGCAAGTCACTTTGATCGCATACTAGGTCCTGTTCAAGAGTGCCACGAGGGCAACCCTAATTCACAGACACTAGATTGGACAAAGTATACTCTGCATTCGGGTCTCACGCATTCAATCCTCACTCCTCAAAGGAGAATCAAAAGACTTGAGACACACTATGTCAGTGGAGGCAAAAATGGCACCTTGCACCCTCAATTTATAGTGTTCGAATCGGACGGGGGAGCGGACGGAAGGGGTGGGAGCGGACGGGGGTGCGGACGGGGGAGCGGACGGAGGGGGGGGGGAGCGGACGGAGGGGGGGGGAGCGGACGGGGGGGGCGGACGGGGGGGGCGGACGGGGGAGCGGATGGAGGGGGGGGCGGACGGGGGAGCGGACGGGGGGGGGGCGGACGGGGGAGCGGACGGGGGGGGGCGGACGGTGGAGCGGACGGGTGAGCGGACGGAGGTGGGGGGAGCGGACGGGGGGGCGGACGGGGGGGCGGACGGGGGGGCGGACGGAGGGGGGGGGGAGCGGACGGGGGGGGGGGGCGGACGGGGGAGCGGACGGGTTGGGAGCGGGGCGGGGGACGTGGGCAGACGGAGGTTGGGAACGGGAGCGGACGGGGTGGAACGGGGATTGGGAACGAGGGCGGACGGGTGGGAACGGGGATTGGGAACGGGGGCGGACGGGGGGGCGGACGGGCGCTAGTAGAATTTTCCCCACTTTCCCTTTACTTTGCTGACATGTCGTCACACGTGGACAATGTAAATCCTACGTGTCCGAAATTGGGTAATGTAATTACACAAAAAAATCGGTAAAATTCAAGTCCGGCAGGATAAAGACAGCATCCGGCATAATCCGGCATAATGTCGTGACGGATACGTGTCGTGACGGCACGACATTATGCCGGGATAAGCCTCCGTCACGACAAAATAGACAACCCTGAGTACATTGATTCACCAATTAGAATGGATATAAGTTACAACTGATTACTAAGGCCAGTGAAGTTCATGTGAGTCATGGGCTCCCACCCGGACTACAGACGCATAAGGGTGGGGGTTTATGGCTGACACTACCCTGGGGCTATCGGATCCGACAGAGGCCCAGGGCCCTCCCTTTGGAGCTCTCCCACTAGCACCTTAACCTGAAATTCAAAAATTAAACCATACAAGCCCTCACCTCAGCCCTCATCCATAACCAAAATCAAATCAATTTCAACAAATTCGAAGCCTCTAAGCCCCCTGTGAGGCCAAACCCCCCACCCTTAAGCGTCCGTAGTCCGAGTAGTGGGTTTGGGCTCACATTCCTCCGCGGTATTGGATTTGGACTTGGATGAGTCCATAGTGCAAGGTTCACCCTTCAAGTGGTCTTGGATTTAACTGGAATTTCACTTTTAACAACTCAATGTACGATTTCAATACGTATGTGGAGAATGCACAAGTTAACTATGTTATTTTAACCTCCTTATGCTCGGGTGCTATTTTGTCTTTGTTTGCTTCTAACGTCCATCCGGCCGCTTTAGCTACACAAGCCCTTAAGGATATCCCTCTCCTAAATGGAGTCCGTGCCGTTGACTCTATACTACCACTTGAACTATCACTTGTGTATTCCGTATCGCTACTATAAGAGGTCTCACTTGGTGTCTCCATACCGTACATAAGCCTTTAAGTATTAAGAAATACTTATGTGACTTATGTCAATCTCTCCCTCGCACCTTTGGTCTTTGCTTCCTTTGTCTTGCCATCGCGAGAGTGCTCCACATTCTCCATTAATTTGTGCACGTGGTTTATTTTTAAAGAGAGGATGCAAGTGTTAAAAAACACTATTCTCTATAGTCAATCTCAAATACATTTACTTGTGAAAGCCACACATAACACTAACTAGCATAATGTAACTAACTACTTGTCTATGAGCTAATTAAGTAGGCTATCTACTAAGCTCCTTCATGAACCCATCTCTTTACTTTCTAATTACATAAACCCAACTCCTTCATGAACCCAACTCCTTAGCTTCTAACTAAACAAACCCAGCTCCTTCATAAACCCAGCTCCTTCATGAACCCACAACTTTGTAGTTGTAATCCCCAACTACCTCACTAATTATTCAAGCCCTTAACTAATCTTCCTACCTAATTTTCCTAATTCTACTAACAACCCCTTTCTAATCACACAATTCTTCTCTAATCCTAAAATCCTAAAATCCTAGAGAGGAGAGGGGGAGAGAGAATTTCCTAACTTCCCTAAGACTAACTAATCCACACAAGTATATTTTTGCACTCATCACAACATCAAGTGCTCAACTCTTAAACATGGAACTTGCAACCACGTGTATTCAAAACATGAACTTTAAGTACCACAAATTGGAATCATGAATTAACTTTAAAATCCTCCACGTCAACACTAATTCTACCAAGAGGTCAAGCCCTCTTCAAGGCTAACAAGCCTTGGCTCTCAAACTAAAAACTAAGCACACACATGTGCTCCAATATGGCTTCCCACACCCACACTTATAACTCGTGGGGTACCTTGGAGCACAAAGGAAAGAGAGGATGAGTGAGGGAAGAATGAGGGATTATATAGTAAGCTTGAGGGGGTGAGCACCCTCAAGGCTCACGATAAGCCCTTGAGATTTCCTCCTACTTAGTAGGCGCCAATCCTATCTTCTAAGCCTTCCTCCCTCAAATGATCAACAAGGATCCTAATTCGAACATTTAACTAGCCTTGGCTTTCTACCTACCACACTTTACCAAACTTGGGATGCTTCAACCCAAACTTAGCCTCCTTCGCTTTCCGCCGCCATAACTTTCTCCCCTTACTTTCCCAAATCGTTGCTCACCACTTAATTCAAACCACGATGCTTAACTCGTGATTTGATTGGTGCTTTGAGAATTTGCTTATCCTCCACCTTGCATTCTTCCTTGGACCTTCCCCATTAAGTGGCCATGATGAGGTGGTCCACTTGTGCGCTCCATGTGATCCTCCATTCATCCCAATTCGAATGCACTTGCCTCTTGAGTCACTTTGGTTGTCTCCATCCATTTGTACTAGCCTACTCACTAACTACTCAATCCAAGTTCTCCTTACCTATCCTCATTCACTCAAATCCTTCCGAAGGTAAAAACACAATAACAACTCACATCCTAGCCTCTTACAACATGGTACTTCTAAGACTAACATTTCACTCTTTTTATATTTTTGTGAAGTAACATGCTACTTCAAAGTGCATCAACTAACGTTTCAAGGGTCTAAGACTAAATGTGGGCACCATTTTGGGCTCACATAATTGGCGACCATCGGGGGATGAATCCAAACATCTCTTGCTCCAAGGGTAAGTTGCCTAGTCAAGCTCGGTACTCCTTACATCTACTTCCCGATGTACGGGTAGGAAAGAGCTCACCATTCAACGTTTCCAATTGAATTGAATTATTAGGAAAGACCTCATAGACAAGGTAAGGTCCTAATCATATTGCATCGAATTTCGCCGGAAATTCAAGCTTTCGTGCGTCTTGAATCATGACCATCATTCCCGGTGTTAGGGCCCTTCTCTTATGTCGTTTGTCGAAAGTAATCTTTCTCCTTCTTTGGATTGCCTCAATATGTTGAGCCGCCATTCTCCTCCCTTCGTCAAGTGCTTCCAAATCGGTTAGTCGATTTCGTAAGGATTGACTTTCGGTAAGTCTCGTACTCACGGCCACCCTAAGTGACTCGACTTCATATTCGATTGGTAGTGTCGCTTCAAGACCATAGACTAAGGAAAATGGTGTAGCACGCGTAGTTACCTTATAGGTTGTACGGTATGCCCAAAGTGCCGCCGTTAGTTTCGTATCCCAATCCCGCTTCGAGTCTATAACCGTCTTGCGTAGTATACTCACCAAAATTCCGTTAACCCTTTCCGTTTGTCCATTGGTTTGTGGGTGGTAGGGAGTAGTCTTCCGGTGATCAATTTTAAATTTCTCTGTCATCTCTCGAATCAAGTCATTCAAAAAGTGAGTACCCCTATCGCTTACTAGGATCTTCGGCACCCCGAACCGCGAAATTATGTTTTCGTACATAAATGTTGCCGCGTGTTCCGCCGTGTCGGTCTTCACCGCTTTGGCTTCCGCCCACTTGGTGAGGTACTCGGTTGCCACCACAATATATTTCATTCCTTTTGAAGATTGGGGATGGACCTCACCCACATAGTCGATGCCCCATTTTTCGAAAGGAATTAAGGGTAATGATACATGTAAAGGCATCTCCATTCTAAGGTCGTTTCGGGCATACCGTTGGCAAGCGTCGCATTTCCTTACATAGTCATGGGCGTCCTTAAATAGTGTAGGCCAAAAGTAGCCCGCTCTAAGTATTTTTTGCCCGGTGAGTTGACCCGAGAAGTGACCGCCGCAAGCGCTATCGTGGCAAGCGATTAAAATCGCTTCAACCTCCGTTTTTGACACGCATCGTCGTAAAATACCATCGGACCCCCTTCTAAACAACCTATGGCCCACTACAACAAATTGCCTACTATTTACCCTCACCTTCCTTCTCTCTTCTTTTGTCCACTCTTTGGGCAACTTGTGGGTTGTTAGAAATTCCACTATGCCCGCATACCACTCCGGTGTAGAAGTGACCACAAAGAGGCTATCATCTACTAACATATCATTTACCGGATTTTTTCCTATCTCCTCCGACAACCTAGACAAGTGGTCCGCTTGTAAATGCATACGACCCGGTTTATATTCCACCGTGTAGTCGAATTCTTCTAATAACAAAACCCACCTAGCTAACCTACCACTTAACTCCGCCTTGTTAACTAGATACTTGATAGCCATGTGGTCAACAAAAAATACAACCGGGTTGCACATGAGGTAATGCCTAAACTTTTTAACGGAAAACACCATGGCTAGGCACTCCCTCTCCGTTGTAGAGTAGTTTCTTTCGGCGGGGGTCAATTGCTTACTCGCATAAGCTATAGGTTGATCCTTCTCTTTTTCTCCCGTTGCTTGACAAAGCGCACTCCCTATTGCCACATTACTAGCATCACAATAGACGTGAAAAGGTTTACCCCAATTGGGTGGTATCAACACCGGATAGGTGCTCAACCTATCCCGCAATTCCTCAAAGGCTTTTTGACAAGCATCCGTCCACTCGAATTTGACATCCTTTTTGAGCAAATGGGTAATGGGCACCGCTATCTTTGAAAAATTAGGAATAAGTTCCCGGTACCATCCCACATGTCCTAACAACTTAGAGATCCCCTTGGAATTGGTTGGAGTTGCCAAGTCGCTTATGGCCGCAATCTTATCCGGATCGGGTTCTCTACCTTTCTCACTAACAACATAACCCAACAACACTCCCTTATTCACTCCCAAAAATGTCTTATCCGGGTTCAATGCTAACCTCATCTTCCTACACCTAACCAATGCCTCCCTAACACAATGTAGGTGATCGTCCACATTACTTTGTGTGCTAAAATCGTCCACAAAGACGGTCATGGATTTGAACAACAAGTCGGTGAAGATATACATTACTAATCGTTGGAAAGTAGCCGGGGCATTACATAACCCAAATGGCATTACTACCCACACAAAAGTACCCCAAGGTGTAGTAAAAGCCGTTTTATGGATATCTTGGAGGGCTATGGAAATTTGATTATAACCCGCATACCCATCCATAAAGGTATATCGCGAATGACCTCCAACCTCCTCAAGCAACAAGGTGATAAAAGGTAAGGGGAAGTGATCCTTTTGTGTGCACGAATTCAATTTCCTATAGTCGACACAAACCCTTAATTTCCCATTTTTTTTCTTTACTAAGACCATAGGAGAAACCCAATCCGTGATTTCCACCGGCTTGATAAACCCGGCCTTCAATAACCTTTCCAATTCCGCTTTCACCAACAATTGCAATTGAGGATTCATCCTCCTCTCCTTTTGTCTAATTGGCCTCGCCCCCGGAATTAAAGGAATCCGGTGCTCTACCATTTCCCTAGGAATTCCCTTAAGCTCATCGTAGGACCATGCAAAAGTATCACTAAACTCATCCACCAAATTGCTATACTCCCTAACCTCTTTCTCCCCCAATTTGGAACCCATCTTCATTTGTCGGGTTTTTCCATTCTTTAATTTCACATCCACGTACCGCCAATCCGCTTCCGACACATGTGCTTGTTCCTCTTTGTTCCGATACCAATCGGAAGGCACATTGGGGTAATCTTTCACATCTTGACCTACAACTATCCCCGTAGACGTGGTCTTGAAATGTAAAGGCTCCTCCAATTTCGATGACTCAATAATCACATCCTCCTCTTGAGTCCCATCTACATGAATTAAACTAACCTCACCCTCTTCCACGTCATCTACCCAAGGTGTTAACCCACCGCTAACCCACTCTTCCTCGGTGAGCACCTCACATGGCTCCAACAATGAGCCCTCTCCTAAACTAACACTAGGAAATTCACTCCCTAAGCCTACTTGGTGAAATGTAACCATTACATCAACCTCGGACTCGGGGTACTCCCTTAGCCATTGGGCATAATCCCCATTATCCCCATAATTGTAAAAATTAGGACCTAGACTTCCCGAGCCCGAATCTATAACAACCCTTTGACCTTCGGGATGGACGACTCCCACCAATGCCTTGCCAATCTCATTCTCGTTTAAGTCATCAATTTCCTTCTCCAATGGCAAATACATCTCCTTCTTCATCCATCCTTCTAATGAACCAATGGACACTATGACCCTATTACCCTCCGGACCATAAGTGATGGATGGTTTAGGTCCACCCCAATTGACCATAGCATTCGCCATCCGCAACCAAGGCCTACCTAGCAAAATGGGGAAGGTGTCCTTGTTGGAGTGCATTTTAATGACATGGAAGGTGACCAAGTACTCCTCACCTCCCGTAGTCATTCTACAATCCTTGATCATCCCCAAAGGCGTAGTCGAACTTTGATTTGCCATATTTATGACCAAAGGTGAAGGCCCCGTGAGTCCAAGTCCCAATTTTTTCATAGTATCCTCCGGTAGTATATTTAGACTACTCCCTCCGTCGACTAGCACATTAGGAACCACCTTATCTACTATAACAACTTCTATTTCTATAGCTTTCACGTCTCTTCCACCTTGTGATTGGATCCTAGCGGCTATTTTAGCTTTCACCTTCCTCATCCTCTTGTGTACCGGCATTCCCTCCTTTAATGTTTTCCTTGCCGTGGGTGAAATTTCCAATAGTTGGCCGAAAGTAATATCCGCCTTGAGTGTACTAAGGTCCGCCCACAAGTCGTACCCGGTAGATCTTTCCACCTTAGAATTACCCACTACGTCGAATTCGTCTACGGGAACCCCCGGTCCTTCCCATTCACCCACATCGCTATTATCCAAGTCATGTACCGCATTAGTCCTCTCCCTATCTTGTAAAATTATATTTTCCCTCTCCACATCCTTAGTAGCTCTTCTAGCTACCCTATCCAACTCGGAGAGATTAATCTCTTCATCCGAAGAGTAATTTCCTTGCTCTCCTATTCCTACCTCCAACGGGGCATCCCCTCTCCTAGCCCTAGTAGTTACCGCTAGTGCAGGTGCTTCTTCAACCACACCCTTACCCTTCACTAACTCATATGTAATAGCATTGGTGTGAGGAGGCCATTGACTTTGCTCCTCTCCAATTCTCGTTGGGAGAGGAAGCATGTCATCACATGTGGCCTCCAACACTCCATCCATGAACCTAACATCTTGGGAGTTAGATGGTCCCGGATCCGTTGGAGGCGCTTGTCTCCCGTTACTACCATTAGGTGGAACTCCTTGTCTATTTTGTATTGGAATGTAACCGGTTGTAGTTTGCAAGCCCGCCGGTGGATGAAAAGTTTGCCTAGCATTACTATGGTCATAGTATAAGTTAGGTGGCCTAAGTTCATTGGCCGGTACTCCTTGTGGCCTAGCACCTCGCATATTATCCCTTGCTTGTTGTTGTGGATTAGCCACCGGGTAAGGGACATTAATTATTTTGTCCGGTTGGCGACACGTATCCGAGGGATGACTTCCTCCACAATTGCTACAATTAAACTCTTGACCTTCGGACCAACATTGTCCTTGAGCGTGCCACCTTCCACAAAAGGGATGAAATTCCTTCTTCTCTAAATTTTGGCCACCTTGCCCTCTAGGTTGTGGTCCTCTATTGCTTCCATTTCCATAGTGAGGTGGCGCTTGACCTCGTTGATTTTGTTGAGGTGGGTTACCGTTTCCTCTTTGGTCACGGTTTTGTCCACTTCTACAAAATTGACGCGTGTGGCCCGGTTGGCCACATTGGACACACCATAATCCGGAAGAATGCCTACCCGACTCAACCGGGGGTGGAGGCCCCGGTTGTTGACTCCGGATCATTAATGACATTTGATCCGTGAGGCTTTGCATTTGTTTTATCATAGCCTCTTGGAATCCTAGTTGGCTAGCACCTAGTCTTCTCTCAACCTCCTCCAAGTGTGGATCCGTTCTAGGGGCCGGTAGTGCCAAAAGAGGTGCCGGTTCCCTAACCGCTAAAGGTCGGGGACCGGTGTCCACAATGGCATATGGAATTTGGTTCTCATACTTAGCGGGTTCTACCGCTACCACCCTAGGGCGTATGGGGATGAATTGTGGGATCAATTCATCCTCCCTTCTCCATAGCCTTTCGTGATCTTTATCCAAGTTTTCAATATCTCTAGCCGCACGCTTGGCATCCGCCAAGGTCAAGGGATTCCTTTCTAGAACACCCCTAATAGTTCCGGACTTAAAAAACCCTTGAATGAAAAATTGCTTTAGCGTGTCGTCGTTGAGCATGGTACCCACAAATCTAGTGCACACTAAATCAAACCTCCTAATGTAAGCCGAAATTTCTTCCTCCCTTCCTTGCTTCAATGACGACAATGCCCTTAATGCGGTACTTTGACCCACTTCCGGCCTAAATTCGTTAAGAAACTCCCTTTGTAATTGTTCCCATCCCCTAAAATGTCCCTCGGCATGATCCCGATACCATTCATAGGCTTCCCCCTCTAGAGTGGTAGGAAACCACACTAACCAATAACCCGGGTCGGTTATGAGGAAGCTAGCCAACCGTTCGATATACCGTTCCATGTGCCGAGAGGGGTCCTCATCCTTGGTCCCATAAAATTTAGGGAGATGAGATGGCATATCCATCGCCGCTAAATTTTGTGGAACCACAATTGGTAGGCCTCTTGGCCTAACCAATGGGTCTATTGGAGGTATAGGAGGTATGGGCGGAATTGGGGGTATGGGTGGTGGATCCATCCCCCGTTCCTCGGCCATGGTGACCGGTGAACTATTCAACAATCCCCTATCAACTTCTACCGGGAATTCTTCTCTAAGTGTGTAATTTTCCGAAGAAGTTTCACCACTCAATTTGGAGGGAGTGATCTCCTCTTCAAGTTGAGCTCCAAGTTCTAAGGTGTCTAGAATTGACCTAGTCCTAGGTTCGACGTTCAAACAACTCTCTATTCTAACATTATCTTGTTCTAATCTATCACTGATTTTAGAGGACCGCCTCTTTCGAGTAGATTTCTCTAGTCCTACTATCAAACTTGGTTTTTGTGAGCGAGTCCTACCTTGCATTCCATAAGAATCGATCGACCCTCACTTGACCACACATAATCCTAGCAATTCCCTTCTTAATATTTTCACTTGTCTTGGTGTGGTTATAATTTTTTTTAGGAGGTGAGGAAAAGAACCTGCAAGCCCACTTAGGTGAAAGAATCCCAATAGGGGATAGGCATGTTCATGTTAATTTTTTGGTTAAGTCGGAGCATCACCTCCGCACCTTCCCGCAAATTAACACTCACCACAATACCGATTGTGAGGGGGTGACCTTCCGAGTAGATTATGTTAAAAGTCGAGGCTTCACCCTTCAACTTCTCACACCATCCACAATTCGGGAATTACCCTCTACAACGGATAACAACAATCACGAGTACAAAAGACATTCCTTAATTAGTTAATGAGTTCACTTTGAAGAAATAAACATACCTTGAGCAATCGCATCCCCCTGTGAGTTAGCACTCCCCTCAATCGTGACTCAATGTAACAACACCATAAACTTTGTGAAATATTAATTTAATCTAGAGCATGAAATGACAACTCCCAAAACTTTGAGACTCACCCCGAGGTGAATGTCAAAGTTCAATGTCCTAAGGTGAATTTACCCTCTAATGTTTTAATGAGCTACTCGGTTATAGGTTCCTTTTAAGTTCTTAGCAAATCCCCAAAAAGGTTGAGGACGTACCTTCGCCGCGCTCCTTCCTCAAAAATGAATTTGCGTAATTGACAATGCAATTCATTCCAAGGAATAGTTGAAATACAATGAATTCAAATGTAACCCAAAGAGAGAATACTTACCGAGTTTCGGGTGCTCCTTCCCTTCTCTCAAGTTTGTGTCTCCAATTTTTCCTAGTTGCCTCCAAGTCTCCTAGTCGCCTCCAAGTCTTGTAACTACCTTCCGCTTCGCTCCCGGCGGACGCACCAATTATGTGAGGCCAAACCCCCCACCCTTAAGCGTCCGTAGTCCGAGTGGTGGGTTTGGGCTCACATTCCTCCGCGGTATTGGATTTGGACTTGGATGAGTCCATAGTGCAAGGTTCACCCTTCAAGTGGTCTTGGATTTAACTGGAATTTCACTTTTAACAACTCAATGTACGATTTCAATACGTATGTGGAGAATGCACAAGTTAACTATGTTATTTTAACCTCCTTATGCTCGGGTGCTATTTTGTCTTTGTTTGCTTCTAACGTCCATCCGGCCGCTTTAGCTACACAAGCCCTTAAGGATATCCCTCTCCTAAATGGAGTCCGTGCCGTTGACTCTATACTACCACTTGAACTATCACTTGTGTATTCCGTATCGCTACTATAAGAGGTCTCACTTGGTGTCTCCATACCGTACATAAGCCTTTAAGTATTAAGAAATACTTATGTGACTTATGTCAATCTCTCCCTCGCACCTTTGGTCTTTGCTTCCTTTGTCTTGCCATCGCGAGAGTGCTCCACATTCTCCATTAATTTGTGCACGTGGTTTATTTTTAAAGAGAGGATGCAAGTGTTAAAAAACACTATTCTCTATAGTCAATCTCAAATACATTTACTTGTGAAAGCCACACATAACACTAACTAGCATAATGTAACTAACTACTTGTCTATGAGCTAATTAAGTAGGCTATCTACTAAGCTCCTTCATGAACCCATCTCTTTACTTTCTAATTACATAAACCCAACTCCTTCATGAACCCAACTCCTTAGCTTCTAACTAAACAAACCCAGCTCCTTCATAAACCCAGCTCCTTCATGAACCCACAACTTTGTAGTTGTAATCCCCAACTACCTCACTAATTATTCAAGCCCTTAACTAATCTTCCTACCTAATTTTCCTAATTCTACTAACAACCCCTTTCTAATCACACAATTCTTCTCTAATCCTAAAATCCTAAAATCCTAGAGAGGAGAGGGGGAGAGAGAATTTCCTAACTTCCCTAAGACTAACTAATCCACACAAGTATATTTTTGCACTCATCACAACATCAAGTGCTCAACTCTTAAACATGGAACTTGCAACCACGTGTATTCAAAACATGAACTTTAAGTACCACAAATTGGAATCATGAATTAACTTTAAAATCCTCCACGTCAACACTAATTCTACCAAGAGATCAAGCCCTCTTCAAGGCTAACAAGCCTTGGCTCTCAAACTAAAAACTAAGCACACACATGTGCTCCAATATGGCTTCCCACACCCACACTTATAACTCGTGGGGTGCCTTGGAGCACAAAGGAAAGAGAGGATGAGTGAGGGAAGAATGAGGGATTATATAGTAAGCTTGAGGGGGTGAGCACCCTCAAGGCTCACGATAAGCCCTTGAGATTTCCTCCTACTTAGTAGGCGCCAATCCTATCTTCTAAGCCTTCCTCCCTCAAATGATCAACAAGGATCCTAATTCGAACATTTAACTAGCCTTGGCTTTCTACCTACCACACTTTACCAAACTTGGGATGCTTCAACCCAAACTTAGCCTCCTTCGCTTTCCGCCGCCATAACTTTCTCCCCTTACTTTCCCAAATCGTTGCTCACCACTTAATTCAAACCACGATGCTTAACTCGTGATTTGATTGGTGCTTTGAGAATTTGCTTATCCTCCACCTTGCATTCTTCCTTGGACCTTCCCCATTAAGTGGCCATGATGAGGTGGTCCACTTGTGCGCTCCATGTGATCCTCCATTCATCCCAATTCGAATGCACTTGCCTCTTGAGTCACTTTGGTTGTCTCCATCCATTTGTACTAGCCTACTCACTAACTACTCAATCCAAGTTCTCCTTACCTATCCTCATTCACTCAAATCCTTCCGAAGGTAAAAACACAATAACAACTCACATCCTAGCCTCTTACAACATGGTACTTCTAAGACTAACATTTCACTCTTTTTATATTTTTGTGAAGTAACATGCTACTTCAAAGTGCATCAACTAACGTTTCAAGGGTCTAAGACTAAATGTGGGCACCATTTTGGGCTCACACCCCCCTTCAAACCTCTCTCATTAGCCCCCTAACCAGAAATTTCACAATATACAACCATACAAGCCCTCACATCAGCCCGAGCCCATATGCAAAATCAAATCGATTTCAATAAAATGAATACATCTAACCCCCGCTAACCCCGTCCCCACAAGCACATTAGCTAGAAATTATAAAAAAAAACCCATCCCAGCCCTGAGCCCTCACCTCAGCCCTCACCTCAGCCCAAATTGAAGCAAAAAAAACACTTGAGAGGTCCCCAAGGTGGCTACCCTGGGGCTGTCGGATCCGACAGAGGCCCAGGGCCCTCCCTTTGGAGCTCTCCCACTAGCACCTTAACCTGAAATTCAAAAATTAAACCATACAAGCCCTCACCTCAGCCCTCATCCATAACCAAAATCAAATCAATTTCAACAAATTCGAAGCCTCTAAGCCCCCCTTCAAACCTCTCTCATTAGCCCCCTAACCAGAAATTTCACAATATACAACCATACAAGCCCTCACATCAGCCCGAGCCCATATGCAAAATCAAATCGATTTCAATAAAATGAATACATCTAACCCCCGCTAACCCCTTCCCCACAAGCACATTAGGTAGAAATTTAAAAAAAAACCCATCCCAGCCCTCACATCAGCCCTCACCTCAACCCAAATTGAAGGAAAAAAAAAACTTGAGAGGTCCCCAAGGTGGCTACCCTGGGGCTGTCGGATCCGACAGAGGCCCAGGGCCCTCCCTTTGGAGCTCTCCCACTAGCACCTTAACCTGAAATTCAAAAATTAAAACCATACAAGCCCTCACCTCAGCCCTCATCCATATCCAAAATCAAATCAATTTCAACAAAAGACAAGCCTCTAAGCCCCCCTTCAAACCTCTCTCATTAGCCCCCTAACCAGAAATTTCACAATATACAACCATACAAGCCCTCACATCAGCCCGAGCCCATATGCAAAATCAAATCGATTTCAATTAAATGAATACATCTAACCCCCGCTAACCCCTTCCCCACAAGCACATTAGCTAGAAATTTAAAAAAAAACCCATCCCAGCCCTCACGTCAGTCCTCACCTCAACCCAAATTGAAGAAAAGAAAAAACTTGAGAGGTCCCCAAGGTGGCTACCCTGGGGCTGTCGGATCCGACAGAGGCCCAGGGCCCTCCCTTTGGAGCTCTCCCACTAGCACCTTAACCTGAAATTCAAAAATTAAAACCATACAAGCCCTCACCTCAGCCCTCATCCATAACCAAAATCAAATCAATTTCAACAAATTCGAAGCCTCAAGCCCCCCTTCAAAGCTCTCTCATTTGAACCCTAACTAGAAATCTCACAGAATACAACCATACAAGCCCTCACATCAGCCCCAGCCCATAATCAAAATCAAATTTATTTCAACAAAAAGACAACCTCTAAGGCCCCTTAAGGCCTCTCCCACAAGCACATTAGCTAGAAATTTTAAAAAAAACCCATCCCAGCCCTCACGTCAGCCCTCACCTCAGCCCAAATTGAAGCAAAAAAAAAAACTTGAGAGGTCCCCAAGGTGGCTACCCTTGGGCTGTCGGATCCGACAGAGGCCCAGGGCCCTCCCTTTGGAGCTCTCCCACTAGCACCTTAACCTGAAATTCAAAAATTAAAACCATACAAGCCCTCACCTCAGCCCTCATCCATAACCAAAATCAAATCAATTTCAACAAATTCGAAGCCTCAAGCCCCCCTTCAAAGCTCTCTCATTTGAACCCTAACTAGAAATCTCACAGAATACAACCATACAAGCCCTCACATCAGCCCCAGCCCATAATCAAGATCAAATATATTTCAACAAAAAGACAACCTCTAAGGCCCGTCAAGCCCTCTCCCACAAGCACATTAGCTAGAAATTTAAAAAAAAACCCATCCCAGCCCTCACGTCAGCCCTCACCTCAGCCCAAATTGAAGCAAAAAAAAAACTTGAGAGGTCCCCAAGGTGGCTACCCTTGGGCTGTCGGATCCGACAGAGGCCCAGGGCCCTCCCTTTGGAGCTCTCCCACTAGCACCTTAACCTGAAATTCAAAAATTAAAACCATACAAGCCCTCACCTCAGCCCTCATCCATAACCAAAATCAAATCAATTTCAACAAATTCGAAGCCTCAAGCCCCCCTTCAAAGCTCTCTCATTTGAACCCTAACTAGAAATCTCACAGAATACAACCATACAAGCCCTCACATCAGCCCCAGCCCATAATCAAGATCAAATATATTTCAACAAAAAGACAACCTCTAAGGCCCGTTAAGCCCTCTCCCACAAGCACATTAGCTAGAAATTTAAAAAAAAACCCATCCCAGCCCTCACGTCAGCCCTCACCTCAACCCAAATTGAAGCAAAAAAAAAAACTTGAGAGGTCCCCAAGGTGGCTACCCTTGGGCTGTCGGATCCGACAGAGGCCCAGGGCCCTCCCTTTGGAGCTCTCCCACTAGCACCTTAACCTGAAATTCAAAAATTAAAACCATACAAGCCCTCACCTCAGCCCTCATCCATAACCAAAATCAAATCAATTTCAACAAATTCGAAGCCTCAAGCCCCCTTTCAAAGCTTTCTCATTTGAACCCTAACTAGAAATCTCACAGAATACAACCATACAAGCCCTCACATCAGCCCGAGCCCATATGCAAAATCAAATCGATTTCAATAAAATGAATACATCTAACCCCCGCTAACCCCTTCCCCACAAGCACATTAGCTAGAATTTAAAAAAAAAACCCATCCCAGCCCTCACGTCAGTCCTCACCTCAACCCAAATTGAAGAAAAAAAAAACTTGAGAGGTCCCCAAGGTGGCTACCCTGGGGCTGTCGGATCCGACAGAGGCCCAGGGCCCTCCCTTTGGAGCTCTCCCACTAGCACCTTAACCTGAAATTCAAAAATTAAACCATACAAGCCCTCGCCTCAGCCCTCATCCATAACCAAAATCAAATCAATTTCAACAAATTCGAAGCCTCTAAGCCCCCCTTCAAAGCTCTCTCATTTGAACCCTAACTAGAAATCTCACAGAATACAACCATACAAGCCCTCACATCAGCCCCAACCCATAATCAATATCAAATCTATTTCAACAAAAAGACAACCTCTAAGGCCCGTAAGCCCTCTCCCACAAGCACATTAGCTAGAAATTTAAAAAAAAACCCATCCCAGCCCTCACGTCAGCCCTCACCTCAGCCCAAATTGAAGCAAAAAAAAAACTTGAGAGGTCCCCAAGGTGGCTACCCTTGGGCTGTCGGATCCGACATAGGCCAAGGGCCCTCCCTTTGGAGCTCTACCACTTGCACCCTAAACAGAAAATTCGTAAAATCCAACCATACTAGCCCTTACTTCAGCCCTGTTCGAAAGCAAAGTCAAATGGATTTCAACTATAGCCAACCTTTAAGCCCCCCTTTGGAGCTCTCAAACTAGCACCCTAACCACATATCACATTCAAATCTTATTCAACCACATTATACCACTCCACTTAAAAACAAAAAAAAACCTCTCAGACCTCACTTCAGACCGCTCTCAAAGGCACCCTCAAATTAAATTTATACCACATAATAAACATTTGCGAGGTTCTTTAGTGGGCTCTCCACGGTCTGTCGGATCCGACAGAGCCCCAGGGCACTCACTTCGGACCTCTGTAAGGAGGACCCCAAAATAGGCTCAAAAATTACCTCTTATACCGCACTTGAAAACTCTCACAGGACGACCCCCATATCAGATTACCACAAAATGAATCTTTTAGACCTCACCTCAGACCTCTCCACTGGGCTACCACTGCCCTTCCCTCGAGTCTCTCCCCCTCTCCAACTCGGGGCTGCAACCCTGACCACAGAGTGAAATCCTCGTATGCGGAGGAAAACACTAGTTCTGAGATTTGTTGTAATGCGAAGAACGGTGGTAGGTTAATGCTGTGGCAGTCTTGTTCCCTTCCCCTTCCGACGGTGTCATTGTGACCACCCTTTGGATGGTCAGTGCTTCGACAGGCCCGCACTTGCTGCCTTCGCTAGCTCACGATGACTATCCCTAATTTCTAGTGCATATATGTTTTCATCGACTTGAGGTTCATACCTGGGTCTCGCAAATTCTCGATAGATCATGTGATTTTGGGAACTCCACTTGTCTGGTCGTACCCACTCCAACTCCCTTCCTAGCAATGTCTTCACCACTCTGAGTCTGGCTTCTCCGTGTACGAGACCTTGACCGTGTGCGGTCTGGGGAGAATTCCAATGCCTTCACTGTGTTGTTTAAGTTATCATATGGTTGTTTTGGCTGTCTCATCCTAGATGCCCTTATTTGCTTCTTGTTTGAGAAAAGTGCCTTCCTCCTCCTCTTCGCCTTTGGTTTCACTAACTCTAGCGGCGAAGACCCTGTCATGTAACTGACCCGACTTCACAAATTCTACACTACCCTCCTTTGTGAACATCTCCCTATCAATGTATGTGTCTCGCCTGGGTTACATCTACACTTATATTCCATCCCATAACCTCCTTCACATAATCTCGATGTATGGTGATTACAGTCTAGTTGCTATAAACATATACGGAATCATAAAAAAGAACACTTATAGAATGAACACCGATGTTTAATAACATGTATTGAAATCATCCAGGTAAGATCTAAATTTAAGGAGCATCATGCTTTATAAAAATAATGAATGATAGTACACATGACAATACATATTTCAAACTAAACTAAATGAAATAAATAATCTGTATAGCCATAAATTGACGATCCTCTTCCAACTAAACTAGCCTATTCTGGCTTAAAGGTGAATGCTCTACCCTTGCCCACTAATAAAGAAACACTTTCCTTTAGGGTGTCCCTTACATCCACTAAATGGTTCACGTGGTCTGGTGTATTAATAAGTTCGCGAGTCGGCATCCAACCTCATTGTTTGGTTTTGATATATCTGGTTTGGATTGGCATATGATGATGACTAACTTAAGTAAATGCTGCAGTGCATTTTCAATTCTTATTCACATTGCTATAATGAATCGGCTTATTATTCCCCTACTAATCCAAGTCCCCGCCGTCATTCACAGATCCCATCTTGCCATGGCCTTCTAATCACAACACTATATACACCGCCCCACTTTGTGCTAATCCTTAAGTCCATTGCCCATTTGGCCACTCCCTTCTGTGTACTCGCATTTACATTCCTTCTACAATGGCCACCATCCGAGCACTGCACCATTCCATCCCCCTTATGATCCCTCTTGGAGATGATGGTCTAGCCAAAGTCGCGGAGTCGTTCCTTAGTCTGAGGTTTAGATTCCACCCAGATTCAATTCATGTCGAGGAAGAGGTCTTTGATGACAACGGTGACTTGAGTCACACTGTCCTTCAGATGTCCTTTCGCATTGACGATGGTAGGGTTTGGTTCTTGCTCCCTCAAAGTACAAGGCCATAGGCGTCACCGAGTCGGAGATGGCCACCACTACTGTGTTGCTAACACCAGGCGTGTCCCTCACCTCCACCACGCAGGCTCCTCTTCTGGCGACGGTCAAAAAGGAGCCCGGCATCCAAGAGGTTACCTTGCTCAGTGATGATTCTGATGATGATGTGCCACTTGCCTCTGACTTTGCCTCACTTACCCCACCTCCATCGCGGGATCAGCCCTTCATCAATCCTCTCAGGATTCCACACTCGCCTACTGTAAGTCAACCATCTACTTCCAGACCCCCAGTTCACCCAGGTGTGTCTATAGATCGTCCCAGTGTTGTCCACCACTTGAAGTTGCTTGCAACCCGACCAGGGTCCAAGAACATCCTCAAGAGTATTGATTATGAAGCTGTTAGGCATGAGAAGGTTGAGTTCCTCCCTTCTGTTTTTGACGGCGACGTCATCTTTGAGTTCCCTCCTCTGGGAGCTGATGCTCCCCATTCCCATGCTAGACTCATGTTCGGAATGGACAAGCGTTTCGACGGTCATGCTTGGTGCAGGACAAAGACGTCTAATATTACCAATGATCTCGGCTTGACCTTCCGGTTTTCATGTTGTGTTGGCCATCTCCGTTGTAATAACGAGGGCTGTGATTACCTCAACCGCCCCAATCGGGCCACTGACGTCAACGAGACCGAATGGGAAGGCTGTACCGCCTCACCCTTCTCCGCAGGAGCTGATCCCCCAGCTGGGTCATCTCTCGTTTGTAAGGTCTGTAAGACACCACCCTACTGTCTTGATACTTGCCAAGCTAAGATGTACTATGTTCTTGGCAAAGGTGACATGACCCGTGCATGCATCCATATGGGTCATCACCATCACCCCGTTTCGCAAGGTGTCTGTAGAGAGTCTAAGGTCGAAATTCATGATCTCATTGGTAGAGAAGTTGAGAGGACTCCCACCGCCACCAACTCTGCGATTGCCTTGGCTGCAAGTAAAGAGTTCCTGGCCAAGTATCTTCTACGCACGGGATCTGATCCCAATAAAGTTATGGACCTGGAGTCCATGAAGTTTGTCATGGACAGGTACCAACACCTCTGCACCCCGAGTATTCGAAACACAGTCACTTCCTTCAAGCGCATTGGGCGAGGGGGGATCATTGATAGCATCACCGGACTGAGAGGTCATAGCAGTTGGCCCTATGTGCAAGAAAACAAATTCCCAGGCCAGGGAAAGCTGTTGGAGAAAGTCTATGTGTTCAAGATGTCCGAGGTGGGCCCTGGGTCTGGAGTTGACCTTGTCAGGAGAATGCAACTACACGGTGATTTGCAGGATGTTTGGGTCATGTTTGACCATGTCAAGCGTGTCAAGGGGTGGACAACCATGGCTTGCCATGTCTATGACTCGGCCTACTGCCGGGTTATGACTATTGCAGTATGTGATATGCAGTCTGAGGATGTCACGGCGCAGAGCCTTCTTTGGCATGGGCTCAATGAAGTTATGCACAGACATGGCATTGCTAAAGTTAACTTCAAAGGGTTCATGGCGGACAGTGCACAAGCCAATTGGAATGCAGTTAGGATTATCTATGGCAGTGGTGATCCCAAGGTTCCTATGGAGTCTCGCGAGAGGACATGTCTATTGCATTGGGCAGTGTCTATGGAACGCCACACCGCCACCCACATCAAGCCCGACCTCCAACAGCAACACAAGTTGTTATGCAAGCAATACAAGGATGCCAAGACTCCCGAGCAGTCCGAGTCCCGTTATCTTGCCATCCGGGCATGGTGGCTTTCCTCTGGAGCTGCATCCGAGGAAGGAATCAAGGACCTTGATACATGGCTTGCATTTTGGCACTTTCGTTACCGTCAATGGGGTGGTTTCATGCAACTAGTGAGTACCCACCCACTTTCTATTTCGCTTTTTGGTGTCAACTTTTTTTTGGGTTTTTTTTTGGTTTTTTTTTTTTTTTTTTTTGGTGTCAGTTTAGGCTTTTGGCTTGTTTTTGTGCAAAGCGTACTCACTACATTTTATTTACTTCTCTCAGAATTTCACAGATTCTGAGTTGGCAGAGATGCCATCTTGCAACCTCTCCGAGACAGTCCATAACAAATGGCTTCAGCAGTCTGGAAACCGTGGCTCTGATCTGTATGTTGCGACCGTGGATGATTTCGTGAGGGCGTTCATGCAATGTACGAACTACTACGCCTACTTGAAGGGTGATCGCTCTGGTACTGGCCCAGGAAAAAAAGAACTCCGCCTTCATGCTGCACAACGATCCGGTGACGCCAAGAGAATTGTTGCAGCCCTCGAGCACATGCCTGGAGCAGAGCATTGGTGCACCCACAAACCCCAACTCGAAGGAGAGGAGGTCTTTGGCACCACAAAGCGCAAACTTGATATGCCCCCTGGTTCTGATCAAGATTCACATAGACCCGACAAGGTCAGCTTCTCTCATCCACGAGTGAGCACTAGGTCAACCAAGGCACGCACTGATTCCGCCACACCATCAGACCTGCCCCTCACACAATCCCCCGAGAAATCGATTCCACAACGGGTCGCCCACGTCAATAACATTCAGGAGACCCACTGCGATGTCTCCAAGTGGCACATTTCTAAACTGCCCAAGACTTCCGCCAAGGCCTGCTTCGCCATGCAAGCTCGCACAAAGACCAAGTGCACCCAGAAGATCGTTCGTCATGGTAAAAGTACTCCAGCTCCTACGTACACCGGCTACATGCGCGACTACAAGAAGAACAAGGACTTCTTGACACAGTTCTTCTTCTGCAACGACGACATTGAGAGATGTGTCAAAGGCACTAGGAGGAAGTGGGTGCAGCACCGTCCGGATGTCCCGGACGTCTGGCCTGTCCTCACTGGGACAAACCTCACTCTCCAGGAGGTTCTGGCCCTTGAAGAAGGGGGATTCCAACTTCAGCAGCGTCAAGATGTGTCACCCAGAAGACTCTTCGGCGACTCCTCCAATGTTGCTTCATCCATGGCCGAACTCCCTACCCCGGCCCAAGCCGATCAATACCCTACGCTGAGGTTTGGAAAAAAGATCCGGCGCAGTAACAACGGACCATGCATCCAACAACGCAACAAGTGGGAGTCAGCCCTCAACGTCGGCGGTCAAATCACCTCCGTCACAATGATACCTCACCCAGGGATCGGGTGCATCATTTTGTTCCAGTCCCGAAAGAAGGCTAAGGTTGAAGAGTACCGTATCACTATCAGCACCTTCCCGTCGTGCACGTGCCCGGATTTCGTGGAGATGTCAGCAAGAGCACTTGGGAAGCGGCGCCCTTGGATGAACTGCAAGCACTTGTACTTCATTTTCCGTGTGACCTGCAACTTGGATCAATACCAAGACACTTTCATCCATGCTCCGAGCCTTAGTTTCAATGAAGTGAAGCACCTCCTCGAAAGTGGCATCATGAAGCATGTGGGACCTTAGCGTGGATACCTATAGGAGCTAGGCTGCCCCCCCTTATTTATAAGTTGTCGCTAAGTATTATTGCGTTGAGTATACTATAGTATGAGTGCACGTTTTCCGAAAATATCGCTGATATATCAGACCTATCATTATCTACATGATGTGAATTGTATTCGTTTTTAAATATCTATAAAGGTTTCTAAATATTTATGGGTCTCTCCTTCCAACAGTAGTTTTAGATGTTATTGAATGGTACGAGTTTTGCTACTTTGCTTGAATGCTTGAATGCTTGAATTTTTTGACTTAGAATTTTTTCTTACGTTGTGACCATAGCCTATGATTAACCGGCTCTCACCATAATATGGACAGTCAAAAGTTCCCTGGTTTAAGTAAATCATGTCAACTAGTCTCTTTGAAAGGTACCCTAAAACCAAGTCTCTGTCCTGAAAGCCCTCAAAATTTGCACGGAAATAGGTCCATCATTTTTACTAAAAAAAGAGGTCCCACAATTTTTTCTATTTATATTTTCTATATTTGGAAATTTTATTACTATAATTGTAAAGCGTTGACTTTTTCTGCTCACCGCTCACACGGTAGCGTTGTTGAGCTGGCCACGGACAAAGTAGCTTCAGTTGACGAGGTAGATGGCCTCCTATTCTTACAAAGATAACGAGTTTACTGAAGTTCATATGCGTTCGATGTTGGTTGCGTGATGTTCAAATGCGTTTGAATTTCCTAAGTCGCAAGAAATATATGTTTTTATGTCAGAAGAAACGTATGATTTTATGTCACAAGCAACGTATGTGAACGGTTGGACGTTTACCATGACGTGATTTCGTGTTTCTCCACGTTTAAATAAACATGTTTCTATGTCACAAGAAACGTACGTGAACGTTTCTACGTTTACCATGACGAGATTTCGTGTTTCAGTAAGTTTAAATAAACCTGTTTTCATTAATTGATTTTGAATGACGTTGTCGTTTACGTGCTTGCATATGTTTGCGTGTTTCAGTTTTGGGTATTTCACATCTTGTCAGTGTTTGTATCGTAGGGTGGATTTGCCAAAGGAGCTTCGGTCCAGTTGCTCAGCCTACCTCGTGACGACCCCTCCACCGAAGTTGTTGGAGCAGGAGTGCTGCATGGAATGCATGGGGAGTCAATCCACTGCACCACCATAGAAGAGGATGAGTTCTCCGTTCAGGTGCAGTCAAGCCTTAAAGACGACTTTGAACTAGTGTGTCCGCTAGAGGATGAGAACGTGTTCTCAATGAACCAGGCCGTAGGTTGGTTCGTTCGGTGGCCCGCGACAGACATGCGACTCTTGGAGTCTCCAGTCCAAGAAGCAGCGGAGGCTCCAACGTTCCTGCACAGGGTCGGACAATAACACGAGCTGCTTCGAAGGCAAAGGCCAAATCCCCAGTGAAGTCAAAGCCCAAATCTCCTCTGGGGAAGCAGAAGACGAAGGAGGATTCAGAAAAGTTGCCTAGGAAAGTTGCATTCGACGATACACGAGAGGTCAGTTATCTCATTCCATTTCCGACCCATGATTAATGTGCATTGACGTCAACATTGACGCGGTTTAACGTGTATGTCAACATTGACGTGTTTTAACGTGTATGTCAACATTGACGGCCTTTAACGTGTATGTCAACATTGACGTCGTTTAACTTGTATGTCACAAGTGACACTATTCAGGAACCCAAGAATTAACGTTAAACAGCGCTGAACCGCGTTACTTTAGACACCGTTTTCCTGTAGTGCAGTTTGGGTTTTGATGCATGTATAGGGGCGGTGTTTTCCAATACGCAGGAGTGTTGTATTCGTCCACGGCTTCGGAAACCCGAAACACGAACTGAGCAGAAAAGTAGAAACCATTTGAAGGCGTTGACCCAAGCCATTGCTTTCCTCTACCCTGATGATGACTATACTGTGCATACAGGAAGAAGGTGGGGGTTCGGAGAGGTTGCTTGGACAAAAAGCGATGCTTCCAGCGAAGACCTTTAAACGGGTAAGTGCTCGTTGATCTTAAACTTGCAATTAATGGCAGATGGGACTCTATTTGATAGCAAGCAAGTGAGCATCAAAGTGTAGAATTTTCATATCGGTTATATTGAAGGTGTGTCTTCAATCATTTCAAATGCACATTTATGTAGTATAGAGCATTCGATTTTTGCTGATTTGTTGCTATTACCTCACCGTTGCCTTGATCACGTGGGCTACGCAGGTTAAAAAGAATCCTGCCTGATCCGGACGGGATGTATGCACCGTTTGCCTCCTCTACACAACAAATTCATCTCCAGCGGGTGGACAAGCTCATTTCACTAGAAATCTGTACGCTATAACAATGTACAGGTAGACTTTATATATTCCGTTTCTTGAAAAAGAACATTGTATCGGCATTATTTCCATTGCAATCTAGAATTTTGGAATTGTTCTAGCATACCTCTTCGTGCGGAAAGTGAAGTGTTGAGTCCTGCAGTCATGCATATTTTACTGATGTTCATGGGCATTTTTCTGAACGTAACGTGCACATTTAACATGCGCGTTATGAGACGTTTAATTGTATGTTACTACGCGTTAAAACGTTAACGTTAACACACGTTATAACATGTTAAATTATACGTAATAACGCGTTATAATAACACATTAAATTGAATGTTTCAATGCGTTAACCGTCTAATAATTGCGTTTCATTTGACGCTTCCGTCGCGTTTTGGATGACGTTATAACACGTTAAATTGTATGTTACAATGCGTTTAATTGAACATAGGACAACGTTAAACAACGTTTAATCGTGTCAACATTGACGCTTCATTCGCGTTTTGATGACGATATAACACGTTAAATTGAACGTTCTATCGCGTTTAATTGAACGTTGCATAACGTTAAACCGCGTTTAATCGTGTTTCAAGTGACGCTTCATTCGCGTTTCACATGACGCTATAACACGTTTCAGATAACGCGTGCACGTTATACGCATTAAACGTGCTATGTCCTCCTGAGTCTACAAGCGTTTTGAAAAACCCACTCAAATACGATACACGTTAAAATAAACATCCAAACACGTTAAAATAAACGTCCAAAATCGTTTAAATAAACGTCCAAACACATTAAAATAAACGTCCTAACACACCTCAAGAACACGTCACACTGCGTTTACTTAAACGTCCGATCCGACAATGCATGATCGATCTATGAGCACGCCACATGTCACCATCTCAACCATTGAAAACCCAAATGCCACGTCAGAATCACATGCCACATAAGCAAATTTTTCATCCATCCGTAGGACGGAGACTTGTCCACGTATTATCTGACGTGGAATGGGAAATATCCACGTAAGCGCTTACGTGGAATTAAAAACAGCGGGAAATGCTCACGTGGCAAGTAAGTTACTCCCCCAATTTACTGACCCCAGGTAATTTGCTTCCGTCACTTTTAACGTGGTTTGACGCGTGCGTTATATCGTTTAACGTATTTTAACGCGACGCGTTAAAATAAAAAAGCCTCCGTGACACAAACGTCACTTTTCAGCGTCCAAAAAATACACGTTAAACCGCGTTAAAAACCGCGTTAAACCGCGTCACTTTGGACGCTGCTCTCTACTAGTGTTATATGTTGGAGTGTTTGGAGCTTGAACCACTCCATTCTCAAAATTTTAAGAAAAAGTTAAAACATGAATGTGTGATGTTTATAATCAATGTACAAAGCATTTGTTTGCTCATGTATGTGATTTGTAACTAGTATTTGAACAATTTCGGATTTTTTGGCCACTTCCGGACTAAATTGCCGTCACAAGGCCACTTTATCTCCATTATTATGATGCCAAATGTTTGCACACATCGTGTCCAAAGCATTTAAATATACAATCATCTACATAATGGTTAAATGGCAAGTACAAATGACAACACTTGGAACACAAGTGTTTACATTTCCCAAAACTGCTTGCGTAATTCCAAACTCATCAAAAGTTCAAAATTCATTAAATACTAGCCAACAAATCCTACATTGAAGTATCTAGCCGGTTTTAAAATTTCATGTAATGGTTGAAGTACTAATTATCTAAAACTGAAGGTATGCACTTGAAAGTGTTACTAAACCCCCTCATATGCAATTGCCATATATTATGAATGCAACATTCTTAAATCACCTATGATATCAATAAAATTTATTTCCATTAAATAACACTATTAACTCGGGTACCAAAAGAAAATGTCACATATTGCAAAGACCAATTAAGTGCCTACAACCAATATCAAATAATGCAAGCCTTCCATAATTGGCATGTGTTTCATAAATTAATTTTGAAATAGATAATTGTTATCTAAAACAGCTCTCTCTCTCTCTCTCTCTCTCTCGTCTTGTGACTCATGAGTATATTAAACAAGATTCCTAGCCATGTCTATAAGTCACCGAATCGTATAGAACTGAGAACCTACATTTGGTAATACAAAATTCATGAAAAACTTCAAATATGCAAGTTAAAGGACCCAAAAAATTTATACTTCCCTACTTAACCTAGAAGTTTCCCTAACCAAAATTAGCATGAAACTAAGTTCACTCCATTTGTCAAGTTCAATATCACGTGCAATAAGAATAAAACTAATATTTCTAAGACGCATCACCAAAATGGGTCAAATTTTATTGAATTGTTTTCTTGAGTAGATGTATATGATATCCATCACATAGGAAAGAATTATAACTAATTTTAGTGATCTCTTCTATGTCTAGAACAATGCATTACTAACTAGAATGATGTAGATTTCAACTAAAACAATCAATATAGAAAATGATGAGGAATCAAAATTATGGAAAATATATACAAAATATGTTGTCAATGATTTTACATCTCTAATAAAAATTTCATGATTTTCTCAATTATATACAACATATGATATAGCAGTAGCAAACTTTAATTGCACGTAGTTTCCTAATTCGCACAGAGTGGACCCCCCCCCCCCACGGGGCTCATGCCCTCATTCCATGGCCCTCCAAACCTATTGCCTTCAATTCTCATGCCGGGAACTTGAACTCATGCCCTCATTCCATGGCCTTTGAACTTATTGCCTTGAATACCCTCTAAGCCTATTGCCTTGAATTCTCATCCTGGGAACTCGAACTCATGCCCTCATGAGTCCTAGCCCTCTACGCCTATTGCCTTGAATTTCTCAGGCCGGGAACTCGAACTCATGCCCTCGTTCCCTGGCCCTCCAAACCTATTGCCTTGAATTCTCAAACCAAGAATTGGAATCAATGGCCCCATTCCCTAGCCCTCCAAACCTTAAGTTAAGGTAGAAATACCCAAACTGGTTAACCACCCTCTACCCGTGCAGTAGACCTCCGTCAAAATAGTGAAGTGCCATTTTTGAAACCGATCATGGCGAGGCTAGCCACTTCAATGTGTGTACACTTAGTTTAGCTAGATTTAGTCATGTTTAATGTACTCATGAGTTAACCGGTTTAGGTGATGTTCTGTATGGAAATGCGGATTACCGTGTTCGGTGTGAGCAGAATCTAGTGAACGAAAAGGGGTTTGACAAACTTTCCACTTTGGAAAATTGTAGAATTTTTTGTACAAGCAAAAAAATATGAAACAACTTGCATTCTTCACGAATCCTTCTCTTCTATCTTGGAAAGTTATCTCATGATTGCAAGACCATATCTTCAATGCAAATCACCTTATTTTCACGGGTTATGGTATTTCTACCTTATTGCCTTCAGGCCGGACTCAACTCTAAGCCGCCTATTGCTGACGCACCAGCACCAGCACGACGGATAATTTCCACCTAAGTTACCCACCAACTAACTTACCGGTCGACCCTTTCCTCTCCAAGGGACAAGCAAGCAACCCAACTTGCAAGGGAAAGCATTAAGTCGAGGAAGTCGAAGTTAGCACAATGAGCGTCAGCCGCATAGCCAGATCATCTCCAAGGCGACCCCAGGGATGGGTGCCCGGTGCAGGGAGGATTGCAATTCGTGCTCGAGGAGATTCTGCTAGTTCATGCTGCATCGCCACCCGGAAGCATGGAGGAATAATTTTTTCAGCAGCAAAGAAGTTACATGATCTGAATGTACTTGCTGTGTGGCCGTGTGGTCCAGGTTTAGGTCAGAAATTATATTTGTGGTGGAGGTGGTTAATTAATCTGCTGCATAGATCTGGGGGTGCGGTGGGCGTGAGGTTTGTGGCAGATGGCGTTTGGGGTTGCAAGGGCTTTGGCCATACCAATGCTGATCATCAATTTTATCTTATACTTTGTCACTGCCTGCTTCGCGGGTTGGGCTTTGAACAGAAACTTCGACAGCAACAACAAGTATGGTGAAAATGAAATCGGTAGGTCGCCAACTCCACTCCATTCAAAGAACTAGGGTTACAATATTCTTCGTATAAGCTGGAAGCAGAGCTATTTTCGTAACTAATTGCGGCTGGAAAGTATAAATGGTGGAGGAGAAAGGTGCGGCTGTTGATCATGATCGTGACAGGAAGTTGAAGCATTTTGAATTCTCTGGGTTAGGGTGCAGGTGACAGCATTACAACATTTTTTTTGCCGGTGGCCTTGATTGCCTGCATGGTGGGGTTAGCCACGTCTCTTGCTGGAATCCATCATATGTTTGTGTGGAGGAGTGACAGCCTTGCGGTGGCAGGTGCAACCTCCTTGATCACCTGGCTCCTCACCCTCCTCGCCATGGGGTAAGTTTGTACATCCGCTGCACCTATGTCCTCTGCCTCCGATCTTTAACATGACCTTGTTATTTGCGGCTGCAGTGACAGCCACATGTCCAATTCCTGCATTCTTAGATAACTGTATAGGAAAAAGTTTGAACCTGTTGCACCCGTGCATATGAATGAACTTACTGGGCCATCCGATCAATATGTCGACGGACCCTCGCCGTTCACTCACCATCGCAGCCCATGCGCCCTCGCTGTCTCAAAGTTCCAAAATGTACTGTAGATTTCCGAACATGGTTGTGGCTGACCTAATTCCCAACGCAAAACATGTGTGTGTTTTGCGCTAATTCCTGCATTTTTACATTGATGTATAGCCACTAGTTTGAACGCGTTGCACCCGTGTATATGAATAAATTTACCGGGCCATCCGCTCAAGATGTCGACGTTGAACCCTCGCCGTCCACCCACCGTCGCAGCCCATGTGTCCTCTTTGTTTCAAAGTTCCAAATGTATAGTAGATTTCCGAACATGGTTGTCGCTGACCTAATTCCTGACACAAAATGTGTGTGTGTGTGTGTGTGCGCGCGCTCCGGCGCGGGCTCAGACTTGCAGCCAAGGAGATTGAAAGTAACATTGGGTACAGGCCTCCAAGACTGGTAAGAAAATACTGCTTGCAAAATGTCCTCAAAGCCTTGCAGTTTCATATTCTGATGAATCCTAATACCTCAGAGTGCTGTAACCTTAGATGATGTCTCGCTTGCAAAGTTTCAGTTCTGAAAGTGATGTCAAGTGAGACTTAATAGCAAACACTAACCACTGTAACCTTGTGAAAGCGTCAAACATAATTTAAGGTCACCCCCATCTCCAATTCAATAAGCGTTAGAAGCGCAGCTTCTTGAGATTCGGGTGTGGGTTGACGCGTTGGGTGGTTGCAGAAAGCAATAGAGGCTATGATGATCATCTTGTCTGTATTTCAGCTGATCTACTTTCTGGCCCTGCACGGTCCGGTTCTGCAAAGGGCATCTATAGGATTCAGAAACCCCCAGCTGTTGGGCCAGATGGGTCACCCTATCCATCCGTTCGGCTCAATCGGCGGAATGGGCGGTCATGGCCAGCAATGTGTTCACGGCCATGGCCACATACATCATAACCATGGCCTTCAAGGACAAATGCACGAATGTGGTTGACAAAAAATATCACGGGTGTCGTGCAATTCAATTTTTCACGATGTCTTTTGAAGTATTGCGGCTTTTCTAATCCCCTGTAACTTGGGGCTCCACCGAGGAACATGCTCTACCCTTTGAGTGGCACAATCCCACACGTGAATGCATCAGTGGAGATGTATAATGACTTGCAATTGATCGAGGGACAATTATCTGCACAATAATCTGAACAATGCATTTGTTATCTGAGGAGTGGGAGAAGCCGGGTGACTTCTGGGCTGCCCGAGACAATCTTGTACTCTGTAGCATAAATTTCAAGATGAAGAGAGACGACGAACTCTCTATCTGTACAAAACCTGGGCAGCTCACATGGTGAACTTCGTTCAAACAGCATGCAGCTACTCTTCCTCAACTGTGCGAAAAGCAGCGACGATGTAACTGCTTCAAACGTTCCTTGTATGCTCCTTTCATGTTTTGAGAGCATCACAATCCTCTCAATCTGATGTGGCGATAGCATCTGTGTTTATTTTTCATTCCCAGTAATTTGAGTCATGCTGATAATGCACAATACACATCACATCACATTTTAGTGAGTCTCCCCAGACTTCATTACCTGCTAGCCAAGCCATTCCTCTCACTGAAGTTGTAGCATTCTCATTTTTTTATATGCATTTTGTGATTGCTCAAGCACAAGAAAGTGAAGTACACCGCCTTTCAAAAGCTCAACAGTGGAGAGTGTCCACCACAGAGGCAGCTGGTGTTTGGTTGTCCTCTTGAAAGCAGTTGCTCTATGCAACATGCGCTTTTGGCGCATTGACTTGCACTTCAGTTGGTTATATGGCCCTTGACAGAATCATCTTTAGGGTGCATTATCTCTTGTCCTCTTGTCCATGAAAGCAAAGCACCTTAAGAGTTTGCAAACTAAAATTTCCCACTGTAATGACTGACCACAGGCATGTGTAGACTTCCAGGAGAAATTATGAGACGAGGTTTTCTTCCCCCTGATCACGAGGCATGCACGTAGATTTTTCCAAGAAACAAGAGGCTATATGACATGTCAAATGCGTTATTTTTATGTAAGTGTTCTGTTTTGTGCTCAAATTGAGTGCAAATTTCTGCACGTCAGTATCAAATAGCGGGTAGAGCTAATGTCCTACTTTGGATCATCTTAGTCTGGCACATGGCAACATCCCAAAGCTTTCACCACATCTACAGGGCATGTTGCATTTTGAAACTCATTATCCTCGTATAAGGTTCACTACTTGTATGCAGGGAATCTCCACACTTATCTCCACGGGACAGATCAAAATGTGCTAGAAATATGATGCAGACTTGCTTCAAGTGAATCTCATTCCTTCTGATTAGCAATAGCATTTGTCATCATGTCGCCTCCCAACACTTCACTTTGTACAATGTATTTGCTATAGGGTGCATTGACTGGCTTCAAAAGACATTCCTGATTTTAAATTGAGTTCATCTTAACATTATCTGAATCTGGATATCCAGTAATGGGCTTGAAATTCTAGGTTGATTCTGTGACAAATCTCACATGCCATTGGCATGGGGATTGAGATTCTGGTAAACATGTAAATAGGGGAAATAATATGTTGGCAGCCATTTCCCTCTACTATTGTTGACCACTAGGAATCTTTTTAGATTGGCTACACTAAATATGATATTTAGTGTCACCAATACTAATTGTCTTGCTCAATACTAATTGTAAACCGCGGTATAGTGTCACCAACACTAAATATCATATTAGTGTAGTGTTTGCGGCCAGTGCTCGCAGGCCTGAAATGATCAGATATTCAGATAATGCCACATCAATACAGAAGGGATTGGAGTGTTGTTGGCAGTCAGGAAATAACACAGCGTTTGCTTATAGGTCTTGTAATCCTTGAGCAACTGAGCATGTTCCTGTCTCAATGCCAATGGCTCCACAAAGTGATTTGGAAAGAATGGAGCAAAATTCCAACCACTTTCAAGCCTTTAATTATCTTAAAAAAACATATAATATCCATGGCCAGATTGAATAATTAGTCTGCAATCCAGAACCGTCTAGACTTGTTCTCACTACTTGCTGGACTGAATATGTCCAACCACTTGCCTGAGAAGTGATTCCACGCTGCAAACACGATTTCCAAGCAGCATAAGATATGGTTCATGTCCATAAAGGGTCCCAATGTGAGACGGGTTCTAAAGCAATGGGGCACAAGAAGCGGAAAAATCAATTTCTTATCGGTCGGTGGTTCATTTCCAAATGTGAACCAGGCACGAAGCGCCGATTGCAGGCAAACTTGAATCAACATGCAAATTGACTCCCAAGTAGGTTAAGGACAGCAACACTCAGATGCTTGAGAAATGGAAGGCAGTTGTGTGCACACACATAAGAGAGGAGTTCTCCTTTTGCAATAGTGTAAGGCATGTTGGTGTTAATCTGTTTCATTTTTTAATCAGACCCCTAAATTTGACTGGTGTGCTTAGATGAGGATCAAAGAACAAACAACATAAAGACACATGTTTAAAAGAGATTGGACAACATCTTGAAGTTTTATTAACTACTCCACACTCGATAGTGACCACAATTGGGAGGACCTATGTATTTAGTTAAGGAAGCAATAATCATGCACTACCGATAACCGTAACTAAATCAAGGGAGGTCCGATTTTCAATCTGGTTGGTTTTTGTTGATGTTTCATCACAGATATGTTAATGCAACACAAATTTGAAGACGCAAATCTGATCAAAAGAAGATAGAGAACAAGAAAAACAAACCGAATGATATCACAATTTTGCACTTGAGCGATGTCGCTGGGAAAAACCTTCACTTAAATTGTCTCGTCACATGGATCGCATTGTTTTTGAAGTGGGACAAGGGTACCAGTTCTAATGGATCAAGTTTCGATTAGGTATAGAGAAACCAACAATCAGCCTGGCAACAATATTTTAAAGAGAAAAGATGATTCGGCTCTTTATGTATATACGGCAGATAATGTACAAAGACTTTGTCAACCTCTTATACACAGCATCATGGTTGCAAATCACCAAAATTTCAGACACCACTATCTCTACTGTAACAAGTATATGGGCTCCTCTGTCGAGGACATGAGCCGCTCCAATCGAGTCCGAACGAAATAGTTTCTCCCGTCAGCCCTTTGCAGGTTGGTTCTTACACTCTGGTTCCAGTGGGGATCTTCCTGTCAGTGTGATAGCCGGGCCCGTAGGTGCCATCCACGTAGCCAGGGCCGCCACTTGCGAAGGGTCCAGCGTGCAACGACAGCAAGTAGAGCAGCTCGGTGAGCGACAGAACGATCATGAAGGCCTCCAACACTTTCTGCACCAAAGCAATTCATGTTTAAGGCATCACTGTCAGCGAAGAAAAACCTTTGCGAGCTTACATACACGCATCAGAAATAGGTTTTGTAAAATAAAAATTAACGCAACACAACACAACACAATACAACACAACACAGCGACTTGATGTCCCAGGCAAAGATGCGATCGAACTCTGTGCGCTCAGACAAAATCAGAACCTCAGCAAATGATCGGACCGATAAAGAATTAAGGGATTCGCTTACCAGTCTTCCCAGACGGTAGCCACCTCCAGTGTGGATCTCCTTGGCTGCCAGACTGCACAATTTACACAAGTTTCTGTTAGGATCCAGTTACAGAGGAAACCTTCAACTTGCTATTTATACGGCAACCTTTTATTAGAGGTTTCAGATTGCAAGAAATGGATGAAGAGGTGTATAGTGCAAGAGTGCACAAATTTAACATCATATTTTCTGTTAGGATCCTGCGACAGATCAGGAAACCCTTAACCCGCTAAATATCCTGCCACCTTTCACTAGAGATTCAATTAAGGTGACCTTTTGGTTAATTCAGATTGCAAGCAACGGATCAATCATAAGTGCAGAGTATGTACCCCATGGCCAGAAGCGTGAGAAGCCAAGCAATCAAGGACGTCGCCGCTGCCGCTGCGAGGCTGTCCATCCTCCACACCCGGACGTGGTGCGTTCCAACCAAAACCGAGGCCAATCCCACCATGCAGGCTATCAGTGCCAAAGGTAAGAACGTGGGTGTTATTGAATTGCCTGCACACATGACAACATCATCCGACAAAGCCCGCTCAGTATTCATTCTTCATCCCCGAAGCTTTGGGTACGACTCCAGGGATAAAATCTAATTCAAGGCTGATTTTTCCAGTTACGGAACTAGCTGGGATCAGACTCGCATGAACTTTTCCAACTATTGATTTAAACAGGGGAAGAAGACGATGCGATTGCCGGATCTGATGATCCATGTGACTGATATTGAAGGTCCCGTTTTTCCTCTATTGCAAAGCTGGACTCAGGCTTACGGTGCACAAACAATATCATGATCAACCTAACACTCTTCCATGTCAAACCTAATGGAGATCAAACCACCATAGGATAAGGCTGTACTAATTAAGAAACCCAATAATTCTTCATGAACTGCTGGATTGTCGAGTAATCTAATGCGCATGACGTACCGACATAGCCTTCACCGTATCCAAGACTGTGATCAAAGTTCCTGTTTAAGGCCCAGCCTGCCAAGGCCGCTGCGGCAAGGTACAAACAGAAGTTAATAAACATAAGTGGTGTCGACAGAGCTCGCCCCACCCCGAACGCCATCGCTGCAAGCTCCAATGCACGGTCGAGCTACAGACTTTGTAGGAGTAGCAGTAATTGCAAACAACAGGCAGCTAAGGTTAGTCACAACAGACAGAAGACAGGTGAGGTGTGTAGGATGAGACTGTGAGGGTAGAGGTGCGAGTAGGGATCCATATAAGCATGGATCCAGCGCAAGCAGGCTGGACTCATGGGATGGAGGCCTGACCCACCCCACAAGCCTGGAGCGGCCGGCAAGGACACGCTGCCATCTCACCCGGCTACGTGTCCGACGTGCATGGATCGGAGTGAACAGTCCGATCCAAGTTTCCCAGTTTCGGGCATCGTCATCGCATCAATCAATTCCCATCTGCTCCTCGCCGGTATCCGGGAGAATTTTGGGTATAATCGGTCAAAATCCTAGTGTTTCCAAGTCCAACCGGTTACTTGTTCTGATCTCTCGGTTTTCCTTCACTTATTTGAGGTATATTCCATACATTCTGGTTCTAAAATGATCGGTCATTATCCTGAAGTCTCATACCTCCGCCGGTTATTTCTCAACTCAACCGGGTCATCTGTAACCAGCGCTTAGTTCTCCCCGTTCATTGCTCCTCGCAACACTGGTTTCGTCAAGCTAATCTAAGTACCTATGTACTTGTCAGGCTAACTTGTTGTTTTTTAACCTCTATGTGCTTTCCGAACTTACCAGATGCGGGCGTCTCACATACAGTATTTGGGAATTGCACAACGTGAATATACGTTATGGTGTGATTTTTGTGGTAGAGAGCGATAGCTTGTTGTCTTTCGAGGTTAGTACAACTTGTTCACAGGGGATTGACACCCCAACACAAAGAAACTTGGAAAGAGTTTGAGGAAGATTGCATATCATCAAGTATAAAGAGAGAATAGTACACAATAAGCACAAAATTGCTAACAACATTTAGGGGTTAACACGTAAACCATGTAAGCAGTTTCACTCGATGATATGAGATCTTCATTGAACTCTTTCCAAGTTTCTTTGTGTTGGTGTCAATCCCAAGTGCACTAACCTTGCAAGAGAGCAAGATATCACTCTTTACCACAAGAATCACATCATAATGTATATGCATGTTGTACAATCTCTTAATATTGCATGCATGAGACGTCCAAATTGGGTTATGAAACGTTTAGGGGTTAATATGAATGCACTTATCATGAATTATAACTTATAATGAATACTAAATAATGGGCACATATCCAAGTCGAGGATGTACGTATTCAAAAGAAAGCCATTATAGGTCATCTATGACTTTTACTTTCAAACCCCTCAAAATGCAAAAGTAATTCAGCTTGACTCCAAAATTAAATAAAAACGTGAACGCTCATGTTCCTCATTTGGATGTGCTAATGTGTTGATGTGGTTTTTAGTGCGTTTCAAATTGAGTATAAAAATGCTAGAATCCAAAAAGTGCCCATTATAGGTGCACTCACCTTAAGTAAAACGTATGTAACATGGCCACACAATTATGTTAATTGTGTGGCCATGTTGTGTGCGCCTCCTACTCCATAAATAATCTTGGCCATTGGATTGGTTTGGGAATCATCTCATTCAATGATCATTTCAAGTTTCATGATCAAATTTGAGATGCAAATCTTATACCAAGAGATCCAAGTACATATTCAAGTGATTGCATAGACCCTCATGATTATGTTAACAATTGAACCTATGACAATGTCTATTTCTTGGGCATATGTTCCAATTTCATCGTAACACATGTTTGTTTGTTGTCCATTCTTCACATTAAACCTTGCCATATTACACGTACATACAAGTATGTGTGAGAGTAAGAAGAATAACCACATAAGACCCACGCACCTTAAATAAAATTGGCAGCAACATCGTCACTACACGACTACATTGTTTTGTCTAATTAGTGTGGGTTACCATTGGAGTTACGCATTGCTATAACATTTTACTGAGAGCATCGTTTTTTACCAACTAAGTTATTTCATATTCTTCAATGCTATAGCAATGCATAACGCCAAATGGCAACCCACACTAATGAGAAAAAGTAGTGTAGTCATGAACATCACCAACATTTGGGGAGTCACTCAAAACACTTGTCTCCTACGGATATCCTACACTCACAAGACCGATTCTATTACAAAACTCTAGCGATTGCCAGTGGGGTTGGACCTAATTCTGTGAGTATCACCTAGATTACTAGGTCAGGATCTTGAGAGATTTGATTATAGATGCATTCTGTACTAGTACTAGGAAACTTGGACATTTAAATACAACTCGGGACCAAAATGACACAAACTGGTATCTGTTACTTCTCAGGCTGTCCATGATGTCTGTAGGTACTAGACTAGCTTGGAATGAGATTTAAGTTATGTAAGCATAGAGGAAGTCAGTCTGATAGATCAGAGAATAACCGTTAAAGGACGTATGGTCTCCATATACGGCCAAATGCAGAATTTATACGGGCTTCATCAAGTTCAAAAATCATATGTTATATACTTATGGGTTTGGAATCTTATTTTTAACATTGTCTTATGTCAAGGAGAAAATGAAAAGATTTTCATACTTGACATTGGTGATCAAAACACAACGTATGTATTTGTATCTAAGGGTGTATACATCCAATATATGGGTAATCAAAGAAAACACATCATATGAGGGTGCAAGCACGGTAAAGTGGACAACTCTTGATTCTTGCTCAGGTTTAAGTGAAAGTGATCCAAAACTATATACTAACTTTGAATTTTATGAAATAAAAATTCATAAACATTTAGAAAACATATGAATCTACAAAGCCAAGCAATTTATGTTCACAAAAAACAATTTCAAACAACGTATATGTATTTTAGAAGACGGTGTAAGTGGTGGTGCAAGTGGGTGTCATTGAAAAGATAATTGTCAAAAACTTGTTTAAAATACAATTACATTACATTAAATTGATGAATTTTTGAAAAAAAAATTACGATGACCTCAAGTTTATAATGAATTCAAGGAATATGAAAAGAAATTCCAAGTTCAAAATATTTAAGGTCATGAAATTTACGTTCAAAACTATATTTAGTCAGTTGCTTTTACGCGTCACTTTTGATGATAGGTTTTGAAGATCTCATATTGATATTCTATATTTGAGTACCTAACTTAACAATAGAGGTCATCATGAAAAATAATCTATTTTAAACAACATTTTGCTACTACTTATAGGCGTTTGACCAAGAAAATCATGGCTTTCATATACCGGAGCACTTTTTTGGTCCACTTTAGTATGCTTGCACCCATGACCCATCAAATTCCTAACCCCTTCTATAACCTTTGCCCACTGCAAGAGGCCGACACATGACTCCATCTTCTCTCCACGTGCACCAACCCTATCCTCAATAACATTCGAATAACCAAACACAACAGAGCATTATAGAAAATGCATAAGGTGTTCCTCTCCCACTCCTCAACGCAAAACACAATATTAATGAACTCATGTGTGGCTATATCCCAGAACTTGCACCACAAGACCATACCAATGCCTCGCTAGACTCAAACCTAACATCTTCAACATTACCACCACCACCCCAGAGAAAACCACACACTGCACCACCCTAAACTTGAGCCAAGATCACAATCCAAAGAGGGGGGGACCCAAAAAAATTAAAATTAAAACAAACAAACACTAGTGGAAACTCTAGAAGACATTGGATGGTATGCCACCCTCACTTTCCTCACATCAAGCATATGAGGTGGACTCCCGATGCACCAACTTGTATGAACAATGCTACATCCCCTAATGCCCATGCATGCAACACATGCACTTATGCACTTAATAGCCATCAAATATCTCACCTTACTCATGCTCAACAAACAAAAACTGGAAAACCACCAACAACAAATATTCCCCACCTAAGCAACCACCAAAAACTCCACACGGGCACCAAATTTTCAAGAATAAATCCCACAACATGATGCCTACTTAATCCGCCTATATAAAGGGATAGACAACCCCTCGAGGTCAGCCCTAGGAATCAAACCAACACATGTTACAACAAATACAGACTCCCTACTCCCGCAACACCAACTCTCAAATATACACACAATGATATACAAAACCTATATACTAATAAACATGCCAATGAATGATGCCCCCCCCCCTTCTCGTCTTTGGTTACCCATAGGGACCACCTCCAAAAGGAGGCAATAGCATTTGTCCCGTTACCTTGCTCATTAAACCCATGTTGGGTTCACATATGAGCTCGCGATTATGATCAAGGTGAAACGTCCCTCATTCACACCAACACTAGCAGTTGGTCTCTCTCTCTCTCTCTCTCTCTCATGCCATATTGCAAAACATGTGAAATCCTAAAAATGTTTTTTCCCTCAAATGCGGATAGATATGGATACAACAACCAATGGGAGAGTGCATTGGCATCTACAAAGCAAAAGTTCATTGAATGCAAGAGGACTTGTGGATACAAATACAACCATCAGTGGAAGAATGCACCCGCATCCACAAAGCAAAAAAGAAGATTGATATGGGAGGACTTGCGGATACGAACACAACCACCCGGTGGGAAGATGCACCCACATCTACAAAGCAAGGAGTAGATGAATGAGGGAAGATGGATTTGTGGATATGGATGCGGCAACCGGTAAGCTTACTAACACACTACTCACACTTACTGATGGGCATAGCTAGCAGATGGCTCCCGCCAAAAATGAGACACCTTTACATTCGTTTTAGCCAGCAAAGGTTTAAAACTTGACCACATTACATCTAGTCGTGGCTAAAATTAACAACAAAAATGCCCCATACCAGTGGGTGGGGCACGAGTCTTACCTCTCATTAGCACTCTGTTGTGTTCACCAATGCCAAGTGTACTGGGACCCGATACCATGGCACTTGTCAGCTCGTGGATTTGAAGGCTTTTAAAAAATGTGAAGTTCGGGGGTGCACTGTTCCATGGAAAAGTGGGAATTAGACAGCTACGCAGGAGGAATTTGTCTCTGTCTGTCAGCCAGCGGCGGGAGGGAACTTGTTTTGCGTCTGATCATGTGGGAAGTAGAACACGTGGAAGCTACGTCATCCTTGGCAACAGTTGAAGCGCTTAGCTGCATACGTGGCATCGAGGCCTCGACCTCAGGGCTCATGCAGCCCTTCAAATAGAAATCCAAGTTATTCAAATCGGCCAGGTTTTCCTGCTTGACCACACCAGGACCTAAATAGTGACGGTTAGATTCAATCTGCAGCATCTTGGGTTGGAAGAGGCGGAGACTATGATCGGGGAGAACTGGCAGTTAGTTACAGATGAACCGGTTGAGTTTGAGAAATAACTGGTTGAAGTTCAAGACTGCAGGAAATTTACCGATCATTTTAGAGGAATCTATAGAATATACCCCAATTTAATAAAGGAAAATCGAAGGATGTCAACATGTAACTGGTTGGACTTGCAAACACTAGGATCTCAAAAATCTCCCTGATCACTGGGCGGAGACGGTCATACACTAATTTAGTAGAAACAAGGTGCTTTCATGAACAGCCCCATTTGACAGTTATCGGTTCGAGCCGAAACGTTTCGGGAGGTCAATCAAGGTAGGCTCGCATTCGTCGAAATAGGTTCGGATTGTCACAAGAGGTTCGGTGACCTACTTCATAGGCTTGGTGGCTACGGTTGAGGTGTAGTGTTTGCCACGTACTCCTTGTGCCACCCTCATTAATTTATGGGCATGAGTTGGAAGAAAACTTTGGCACATAATGTTATTATTTTTCATGCTATATTTCAATCTTAGTTCGACACTGATTACCCCAATTAGTGTGTGTTATTGTTTGGAGTTACGCAGTGCTATTTAATGAGAATGTGATGATTTACCAAGCAAAGTCATTCATGTTCTATAATGACCAAACGACCGATGTTACACTGCTTATCCCAATTAGTGTGTGTTATTATTTGGAAATACGCAAAGGAATGACATCTCACTCAAAAATAAACATTCCAATGGGTGAAATGTTTCATCAAGCAAGCAATTGCAAGTCACAAAATTGTCATATCAAGTTCACAATAGAACTTGAGATGGGAAAATTTATATATACATGAAAGCAATCATGGAGGTCTTCTCAACTATGTTTATTATTGATTCTAGAATGGTCTCTATGTTTTGAGTGATAGTAAGGTTGATGTGTCTTGTTAAATAGATCGATCTTCACGAATCATTGTGCAAACACTAAATGTTACATGACATCCACTCTAGGTTCCACCTAGTCATTGCAACATTGATAATGTGGATGATAATGAATATGCGGGCTAGTGTAGATTAGTTGTTTAGGGCAGTTGTGTCAAACAATTATAAAGTCTTATCTCCATATATCAAGCAAACTTAGATGTGAGGTTGGCTAGGGTACTCAACTCCAACGAAGTGGTGGAGGGTTCGATTTTTCACAAGCCCTAGTTTCATATGGCACAAATTTTGTGGTGGGTGATATCCAATAATGAGAGTTTCCAATTAGATTAAATGTCACTCTTAAAATAGACATGATTTCGTAGCTACTATTTTCATGATACGATTCATTCTTAATTCATGACCCATTGGGTTGACAACTTGACAAGACTCAAAACCCAAGTAACCCAAGTAACCAAGGAACCACAACTACCATAATATGAGTTTTAATTAATCATTATCCATTACTAAAAGGATATATGCAAATCTATTATTGTGGTTGATTTGCAGATATTCCAATGACATGGGATAATTGTCCAATGACACAGGTTAATTACCCATGCTTTATAGGCTTGTTGTGTAAAGTAATCGAATGTCATGCAAGGTGGTCAAGTAACTAAATTGATGACGGTAAATATTGTGGGTCACACTAATACCAAGGAACCCACACTTACAACATTGGGGATAATGTTGCGGTGCACAAGTTTGTTTACCAACCCACATTGTATAGCATCGCATGTCCAAGAAACAAATGACAACATTTTTACCAAATCTTGTTCATTTTGCCCAAACAAGCCTTCTATATTGTAGAGCTTCTTGTGCTTTTTTTAAAAGACAATGAGATCACCTCCTAACCATAGTGATCATTCAAATATTAGATGCATGTACCTTTAGGAAATTATACCTCCATGTCAATTCTTTATGTTTCTCCCTCAAATATTGGACTTAGGAGGTGATTTATGCTCTTTGGATTCACATTCCAATTGCTTTCAATTGATACCTAACCCACAACTAGTGAAAGAACAAAACATAGTGAGTGGACGAAGATTCATCCATGATGGTGTATACATTGTGGGGCACGTTAAAAGGGTGCAAAGGGTAAGTCACATTGTACATATAGGGACTCCAAAAACCGAGTCTATGCATCAAACAAGGACTTTCATGGGCATTTCACAAAAAGATAATGATATATTTAGGAAATGTAAAATGTAATTGTAAAAGAACTAGAAGTTGACTTTCAGATGATGTCATGGTGATGTCATCAACTTCACTAGGGTTTCGGTGAGAGGAAGAGAGACGTCGACATCGCATAGACTCAGTTTTTGAGGCGTTGCTTGCTACCTTCTTTGAGAGTTCTCATTTTCTTGTTTCTTCATCATTTTGAGTCAAAAAAATTGAGGGTTTCATGTGTATCGTGTTGAATACTACTTCTTGTGGCTTTGTGGAGGTTGTATAGAAAGATGAGACCTATTTCACGAGAGAAAGAGCTAAATATTGTAGCCTTGATAGAGAAGGGGAGGAGCAGTAGAGAGATTGCAAAGAGTGTGGGTTTGGCACAATCTACAATTAATAGAGTGAGAAAGAGGCTTTCTACGAGTGTAGCATTGTCTAAAGGAGGTCGTCCCAAGGTCCTAACAAAGTGGGAGAAGTGTTATGCTTCACAGCTAGTTATTGTTGGCAGTTTAGAAACTGCAACAGAGGCATCAAAAGTGCTTCGAAGAGAGATGGGTGTAAAGATGTGCAATAATACCTTGAGGAATGCGTTGAGAGAACAAGGATTGTCTTCGTTTACGAAGGTTAAGAAGCCTACTTTGAGTCGGAAGAACATCAATGACAAATTTCACTTTGCCCAAATGCACAAAGATTGGATTGTGAGTGATTGGGGCGGGTGGTGTTTAGTGATGAAACTAAAATATGTCGTTTCAATTCAGATGGGAGGACTTGGTGTTGGATAGAGGACAAAGAAAACATCCCTGTGCGTGTTGTGAACCAAACTATGAAGCATGGTGGAGGCTCTATAATGCTTTGGGGTTGTTTGACTTGTAGAGGGTTGGGGTCATTGCATAATATACAAGGGCACTTGAATGCTAGAGGCGACATTGCAATTTTAGAGCAAGCTTTGTGAGTACATTGCTTGCATTTGGGTTCAATCTTGAAGAAATCATTTTTCAACAAGACAATGTTGTCGTGCATACAACCAAGATTGTTCAAGAATGGTTTGGGAAGCAACAATTTTGAGTTTTAGAGTGGCCTACACAATCCCCTAACTTAAATCCTATTGAGCACGTATGGGCTTTACTAAAATGGCGATTGAACTCATACTCTAGTCCTCCTAGCGGTATTCTTCAATTATGGGTTCGAGTGCAAGAAGTTTGCGACTCTATTAGTCTAGAGGAGCGTAGAGGATTGTATGCTAGCATGCCTAATCGAATTGCAGTTGTTTTAGCTGCAAAAGGACGATGGACAGATTTTTAAGTGTCTTCTACACTATAGTGCAAAAACCGAGTCTATGTACATACTTTTCTTCAACATCTTTATTTAATTTGTTGTAATTGAAATCATGATTTTATCATTATAGTGGTGTGTAGAACTTTATACTCTACAATTTTTGTTTTTATAGCTTTTGATTTCGATCACTCTTGTTTCCGGCATCGTCATTTGAAGTTTCAAGTTCCTTGCATAGACTCGGTTTTTGGAGTCACTGTACGACCGCAATATTTACCATAATCAATGTAGAGAGATACCAAGATTCCATAATTCAAAAGCCAACTACAGTCAAGTACATCTTGTAGCCAAATGGTTGTGCTACCAAATCAAGGTGACAAATGTGGGATTACCCTCACATGTATGCATGACAATACTAAACCTTATGCTTATAAAGCTTCATTAGTAGCAACCTTACACATACCCCACATGTACAAACATACCCTTTTAAATAAAAGATATGTCGTGTTCCATGGGGACTTTGCTAGAACATTAAGACTGAAATCAATATTACGTTTAGACTCAGATCATATATATTTGTGGCCCTTGCCAAATTATTCTCTTGTCTATGGTAAATGGTAGCCATTTGAAAAGTCCCAAACCTTACCTTATCCACAACTTACCACTTGGTTTTTTATAATTTAGGCACGTTCATGATTTTGATTTTTTGATTCTTTTTCTTTTTCTTTTCACCTCTTCATGGTTGTAAAACAACGTATCATTGTTGACAATAACATTGGAGTATTAAGTGGTTAATCATCAACAAAGTGCCAAATTGATATTGTAGATTTGATTGTTGTTGGATGTAGAATAAGCAAAGCAAGACCATCATGACAATTCCAAGAGCTAGTGAATGTGTGGACTAGTTGCTTTGGGGTTCATAGTTAGATGGTATGTTTTGAATGTGGGTGAGGGCAAGTCCATCAACATTTGTTGAGGGAGTAGTGCACATTCTAAAATGTGTTAAAAATATATATACTCTCAAGGATGCCTTGAGAATTGTCATAGAAGTCAATATAATGCATCATCACATGACCACATCCATATGTCTATCATATTATATTGTTTCTTTTATCATCTCATATTGTATTTCTACATATTTATTTTAAAATCATCTTAAACATAAATCTCATTTATTTGATGATTTTTTTTTATATGGATGGGTGAAATCATGAATACCATCTAAAGTGATTAGAAATTGCATTATATATTATTTGAGTGGTAGATTTGTCAAAATATCTTGTTAATTGTGAACACTTCTTTGGGCATTGAGCATAACTTGAGTACAATTGGGATACAACCAATGATGGTTTCTTTGTAATTGAGCTTTTGAAACCGTGGGGGGGGGAACTCGATAGTAGGGTTTGTATGCCCCGTGGGATCGAGGGGTATTTTGATGTAGAGGAGATATTAAATAAATAAATACATAATCTTATAATTAGTGATATTTTAGAATACCATACCATAACATCAAATTGAGAGAGGATAGTTGTCACGGTATGCGGCATCGGTGACCACACCGCATCCGGAGGAATTTCATCCATTTGGATATGAATGGATAAAACCCTTGGACTTGTGGAGAGGCTCCTAGGTGAGAAGTCTCCTCCTTGGCTTGGCATTTTTGCCAAGTCAAGCCTTGTGAGTGAGTGTGTGGAGAGAGCTTGTGTGAGGTGAAGGTTGCATGATTTTGCAATGGAATCTTGAGTTCTTCTCCCCTTACTTACACTCTTGGATTCTCCCGTGGTGGAGTGAGAGATAACTTGACTTGTGTGCATATTTGAAGAGAGAACTAGAGCTCTTAGTAGTCTTTGATTCTCTTCCTTCTCTGTGAAGGCGTGTTGTGTAGGCGTGTTCCTTCTCGATAGTAGGGTTTGTATGCCCCGTGGGATCGAGGGGTATTTTGATGTAGAGGAGATATTAAATAAATAAATACATAATCTTATAATTAGTGATATTTTAGAATACCATACCATAACATCAAATTGAGAGAGGATAGTTGTCACGGTATGCGGCATCGATGACCACACCGCATCCGGAGGGGTTTCATCCATTTGGATATGGATGGATAAAACCCTTGGACTTGTGGAGAGGCTCCTAGGTGAGAAGTCTCCTCCTTGGCTTGGCATTTTTGCCAAGTCAAGCCTTGTGAGTGAGTGTGTGGAGAGAGCTTGTGTGAGGTGAAGGTTGCATGATTTTGCAATGGAATCTTGAGTTCTTCTCCCCTTACTTACACTCTTGGATTCTCCCGTGGTGGAGTGAGAGATAACTTGACTTGTGTGCATATTTGAAGAGAGAACTAGAGCTCTTAGTAGTCTTTGACTCTCTTCCTTCTCTGTGAAGGCGTGTTGTGTATGTGTGCATTTGCTATGTTTTAGTGTTATTTGTTAGTGGTGGTTGGTACTCGAGCTGCAGTGACACACGATCGTTATTTACACGACATAGTAATATTTTATACCATTCCTTCATTATAATAAAAATAACTTTATGTAAGGGATAAATTAAAGGACACCAGTTGCACCAATCATCACAAATCACTATATTCGTTAATTTGAGACTTTCTCTTGTCTCAAATTAATATATGGACCACAACAACATGGTCTAATGTTTAGGTCGTCCTACCTAAACCATCTTGATATGAGTTCTTAATTGGGTTCTTGATATGAACACCCGCTTCAAAGTATTTGCATCTTACAACATTCCCCAATATTTATGTGATTTTATCCATGTTCTTATATTTGTAACTGTCTCAAAATGCCGAAAAAGTCCAAAATTAACGAATATAGTGATACAAGTATAACCCTACCCAAACAACCAACCATCTCAAGTGATAAAGGTAACATTACTTAAATGACAAAGAAACGTCACAGAGCAACGCCGGATGCATAACATATATTCACATAGTATCTGTTTTTTGTTCATCCATACAAGATGAATTACAAGTTGCATAGTACATTCTTTATTATGAAGCATAAATTATGTCTAAAACAATAGAATTGGTCATTTATGCAAAACTCTTCATTTATTATAATTTGCATTTCCCTATATTTTAGACAATGGTTTACCTCCAAGAAATTTAAATCTTTTCGGCCGGATGAATAAAGCACACAATACTTTTGATCGCACAAATTTTGATAATGTTTGATAAGTCATCCCTCTAGGCTTTTGAAGCGATAGACAAGTCCTAGAAAAGCTCATTAGCTACAATAGTTTGTCCTATTAGTGTGATCATAATATTTCTCTAGATCCCACATTGAGTTTTAGCCTACACCAAATCTCTAGTTTGGAATTTGTGCAGGCCACACAAATTTTTTTCTTCTTGTTTTGTTTTTGTTTTTTGGGAGGAAATTGATGTGGGATGACATGCACTTGCATGTCATCTTATTTTACGCTACTATTTTACAAAATTTTGCAATACCCAAGTCTTGAGGACTCGGGTAAAGACCCCGAGTCTTGGGCCCACATTATTTCCACCATGACTAGAGGAATAAAGTGGCCCACAATGAATACTTTCACATCAAATTATCACCCACACTAATTAGACAATTTAGTGTACAGTTTGAAAAAGTTGTCCACTAAAAACTTACGTCTTTTGGGATCGATCTATTCATTTGAAGTTGAAAGTTCCGTTTTGGAACGTTCCGTCATTTAAGCCCAGCTAACCGCTTCATAATGATAACAAAGTTCATCGAGACATGAGTCAGTACTTCCCTGGGAGTTGGATCGCCCCTTTTAGCCAACCTAACTCCGAGGGGTAAATCCCGACATTTTGGCAGCATGTTTGTTGCCATGTAGGATATCGAGACTTAGGAATCGGGACCTGGTGTAAAGCCAAAAAAACAATGGGACTTTGCTCTCCACCAATCACACCGCTCAGACAAAGTTGGACTTAGGAATTGGGACGTAGTGTAACGAGGGCCCCAGTAAGTTATACGCCATTGCATTTGTGGTTGAAGCCTTCCTCTATGGACTCAGGTGTAAGCCAGAGGTGTAAATGTACGTGGCTCCAGCAAGCATGGTTTTCCTTTGTGAGCCAGCTCCAGGCTGCAGAAACAGCACATGTGCATTGTCTATGGGTTTAGGGTTTGTACCCAACAACACACGAGTGAGCTTACTGTATTCTCTTGCAAGTGAAGATACATACAATGGACAGGGAGAACCGACATGCTAGTTGCAGATCAGCCGGTTGAGCTTGAGAAGTAACCGGTTGAAGTTCATCAAGACTTCAGGGCCACTTCACACACGAGACTGAGAGCCCGTGACCATTGCACTTCAAGCACTCTCATTGGTGGAAAAGGCGGAGCCGGTCCAAGTTCGCTTCACACTACGCTCGAGGGACCAACAGAGTATGTGAATGCAAGCTGGATGTAAAGTCTACATGGATTCCTACGTGGCATCGAATGGATCATGTTTGATGGTCACTTGGACTATTTTCAAAAACCACCTCTTGGAGGTAGGCCTAACACAAAACCGGGAGACCATGGCACTATGAACGCTCACAACCATTGGTTTATTCTATTTTATCATGTGTGAGGACCCGCGTGATTAGAAATTCATCGAAATAGCATTTGGTTGAGGCCCCGGTCACATATGGCTTCACACTACACTTGAGGATCCGTGACCACACTACATGATGTTGGAGGTGTGTTGGGACGGCCTTTGGACACTTTCTTTTGGGCTCTCACAATTTCATGGTCACGGCTCTTGGCTCGTGTGTGAAGTGGCCCTCAGTAACATTACCAATCGTTTTTTTAGGGATCTATGAAATATACCTCGAATCAACGAAGAGCAACCGAATGATCACAATACACTTCCAAATTCATGTAGCGTGGTCACGGACCCTCAAGTGTAGTGTGAAGTCATACGTGACCGGGCCCTCAACCAAATGCTATTTCAACGAATTTCTATTCATGCGGGTCCTCACACATGATAAAATAGAATAAATCAACGGTTGTGAGCGTTCGGAGTACCATGGTCTCCCAGTTTTGTGTTAGGCCTACCTCCAAGAGGTGGTTTTTGAAAATAGCCCAAGTGACCATCAAACATGATCCATTCGATGCCATGTAGGAATCCATCTTTCTTGTATGTTCCATGTAGGCTTTTACATCCATCTTGTATTCACATATTCTGTTGGTCCCTCCAGCGTAGCGTGAAGCGAACTTGGACCGGCTCCGCCTTTTCCACCAATGAGAGTGCTTGAAGTGTAATGGTCACGGGCTCTCAGTCTCGTGTGTGAAGTGACCCTAAGGTATTTGGGCCTTATGTGCTTGTTTTTCTTAATCAAACACTTCTTTTTGAGTGGTATATGGCAACACTAGGCGACGATGAGATTGGGTTATGTGCTCAATACCCAACTCTAGTTTCAATAATGAACATGAATTGGGAGGCACAATATTACTCAGTTGTGGTCCAAATTTGAAACCCAAATGATTCATGGACATTGAACAATGACTGAATAGTGTTAATATGGGGTTTATGCAACTACTTGTGCAGGAAGATAATCTTCGATTTGAGTTGTTATGTTTCTTGCATCCAAGTTTTGATTGTGAGACTTGAAATAAATATTTGCATGTTTATGCCACAAACCATTGTCCATCCGCGAGCTATAGAGAGGAGGCTTGAGAGCAACACCATGAAGGTGTAGAAAGAAGGTATATCAAATGATATATTGCTCCCCTCCTCTTCTCTTCTCTTCTCTAGTCCCCCCCCAACATGTAGTTTCTATCTCAAATTAGAACGTGTTTTAGTCCCATCACATGGGGCCACTTAGAGGCATTGTGACTTGCAATCGCTAACGAAATGACACAATTCTTGATTCAATCCAACAATGTGTGGAGTTGGAGGTGCCCACAAATAGGGTTACAATGGGAGTTTCTTAATTTGGATCTTGCACATAGAAGGTTACTTCCCACTCAAGTATGTAATCTAATGTTTTGTAATCAACATTTTGAGAATGTCTAAAATTTTCCTTTGTTAAGAAATTGATTACATGAAATCCACTTACTAATTAGGGTTCTATATACTAGTCTTGTTCAAATCTCCATCATATCATGCAAACTTGTGCTTGTAGCCAATCAAAACAAATCTCAATAGAATTTGGTTAATTGTAGGATTTCTTTAACTTTATGAAGAAAAAATATTTTAAATTGGTGTTGTGGAGATCATTAGCAATATTGCTAATCCTAACCGCATGGATGTAGTCTACAATTCATCCTTCACAACTTTCTTTTGTACGTTAACTTCAAATTAGGCATAAAAATCATTCTTAAAAAAATGACTACACTGTTCATTTGGAATGTACCCTTTGGTCTTTAAGTACTTTCTTGTGCTTTCTTTGTATTCCATAGTAGTTGATCTTTATGTAGATTTCTATAAACATACCCAATAACTACATGTGTTAATGGGTAAAAACATCCATCGTGGCTCTAGTAAAAACAAACCCATGTAGGTTGATGGCCAATTTAGTCCATTGGACTCCCACTATACTAATTTAGGGTCTTGATACTAACTCATAGTCCAATCATCTAAGTAGAAAAGAAGCATGAAAATCCAAGCTATAGATTAGGTCAATGTGATTTCACCTAGACACTACAAAGGTTTCTTGTAGAATTATATCAGTATGTTCATGGTGTCTAGGCAAACTCATCCATTGTGGATAAAGGGGTTCTAGTAGAAAAACACCCTTATATGTTGAAGGTTGATTGAATACCACTATACTCCACTAGACTAATTCGGTTCCCTAATACCATTTTCCCAGTCATCCCATCTATAAATAGAAAATGCAAGTTGTAGACTAGGTTATTGCATTTCCACCCTTCAAAATGGATGAGTTTACCTAGACACCGCAAAAACTCTCATGTATCTCATGTATGTAGATGTCTAGATCAATAACTTCATGGTGTTTGTAAGTTGACGGCCAAACCAATCCAATTGCACTATGCTTGGTTAATTTGAGGTTATTTGGTGCCATTTTCAGAGCCAACTCATCTAGAAATATAAGAAATTATAGTCTACATATTAGATATTTATGTTTCACCTTCCCAAAGTGATGAATTAACATGGATACCACAAAAGATCTCATGTACCTCTATATCATGCTTGATGTCCAAAATTTATCCTAGTAATTGGTGGTGTCTAGGCAAATTTGGCCATTGTGGATGAAGTGGCTCTAATGGAAACAAACTTCTTGCAATAGGTTGAAGGCCAATTCAATCCAACTAGACTAATTCATGACCTCTTATACCAATTTCATAGTCAAATAAACTAGAAATATTCCAAGCTATAGAATAGGCAAGGGGTGGAATGGGGGCCACTCTTCATTGAGACTCGTGACATTGCTTCATGGATGAACACATATGAACTTTTGGGAGGCTATAAGGTACATCTAATGTAACAATCCCTTCATGTGGGGAACTTGAGGGGGGCTTAGGGTATTTGTAAAAAAAAACTAGGTGAAAAGCTACACTCCCATATATATATATACACACACACACACACACACACACACACACACACACACATATATAATATTTTTTTGAAGCCAAATTCTCACTAAGTACCCTTTTGTACACTGATGTGGTGTTTATACAAGCTACATTGAGTGCCCCCCCACCCACCCCCAAGAGAATAGGTCACCACATTTTTATGAATGAGTTAACCTATGCACCGTGAAATTATGGTGGGAGAAAATTCTTGCATGCAAGTGTACATCTCATTCATCCCCAAAAACCTTAAAATTGGATGTAGGTAAAGGATTACTTCTTTTTTTGAGACAAAAGGCCAACAGGCCAGTGCCAAAGCACAGGAGACAATTGACTACCTGGCAAGTTTCTATCAAGTAGAAAGGAGAGGTAAAGGATTACTCAACCTATCACAAATAAATTGACACAAGATTTATCTTCAAAGACCATGAATTACTTTAGTGCGCCACAATGGAAGTGGAGCAACTATAAACCTAGGGAATTGTTAAATCGACCACGTAGTTTGTGAAAAAGACCACAAAGATGCGTCGTGTGTGGTCATATGACCTGTAAAAAATTTGATTTTCCAACGCAGACATGAAGAGGAGCAATATATCAACTAAGTGTTGGGATTAATAAACTTGGGCCAACTTGGATGACAAGTCATAGCACATTCAACACCCTTTCATATCGATCGTGGTCGTTTTAAGCAGCGTGTGGCCGATTTAGCAATCACCTAAACCCTACAGGAGGTAGGGTTTCAACATAGATGGATCACGTGAGAGGTACGCTCATATGCAACAATTTCGTCTCTCCCGAACTTGAAGCAGCTGCTGCTCTCCTGCACCTCACCAGCTCCTTTTACACTAGGACTGGATCTAAAGTGGCCAGGAGTGCAACAGCACATGCATCCACAGAAGCTATATAACGAAGCTGTGCTATCCGCTCACGATCACTTGTATATAAACTTAGATTAGATTATATACAAGACTGCGCATTCTGGAGTTGTGGGTTTCTGGAAAAGCTGGTTCAATTGTTGACTCTTTCCAAAGAGAGAGTGGTTCCGCATTCCCGAGGGGGAGGATAGACTTCGAGCTCCAACTCCCTCCTCCATTTATACGGAGTCGTTATGAGCGCCTTCACCCAGCAGCCTACAGTACCGGCATGTGAGTCCCAGGTGAGAGAATTGTCATGCGTGGGTGAGAGAAATGCACAATATGTAAATCTACCAACATCGTATACTTGCAAATGTTCCAACGACATCGGACAATTTCTCGGTGACGCATGTGTATTGTCCCAGACGCGTGTGCTACATCAGCTTGCCAATGAGACACCAACATAGCTTCATCGTTTGAGGGATTTGGCCTTATTGTGTGCACTTCCAATATTATAAAAATTTATGGTCATTAGATTGGATTCGGAATTGTTGAGGGATTTTTTCAGTTGTCTCGCAATTATTGTAAATCACGAAGATTGTCATTTCAAGTTTCAAAGTTGAAGTTGAGATGCAAAAGTGTCAAGAATCTCTCTCTCTCTCTCTCTCTCTCTCTCTCTCTCTCTTCAATTTTATTAACAATTGAATCTATAACGATCTTTATATTTTCAATACACTATCCAATCTCATCATAATTTTTTTTCTTCAAAGGTGCCCATTCTTAACTACAAGTCTTGCTATATACCACTTAAGTATAGGTCTCTAGTTGAAAAAGAATGACCACATAAGGCCCACATGCCTTAAGCAGACAAGATTTGCAACTAACATCTCCACTTTCAAGTAAAGGGAGGGGAATTGACCATGGGTCATGACAACCACCACATGATCGGGCTTGCATGTGGGGTTGTTTAAATATTGTACATCATAATATCATGCTTAATTTACATGATCTTTGACTCATATATCCCTCAAAAGTACTTATGTGTCCCTAGTGTCCAAAATGATTAGTATGTAACGGGATGCCACAATTAGGTGTCAATTGTGCAATTCTTACCCAAATATTTATGTCTACATATTTCATAGAAGATGCATGATGATGTAATGAGACCACCTTACCAAAGAACCACTTTTGCTCTATCCAAACTTTGAGGAGTAGTTGCTAAATCTTGTGCCTTTTAGACCAATAATTGACATGACCTTGCTAACCATCAAACAAAAAAACATGGGTGTTATGGCTCAATGCAAAGATACTATTTGTTGTGGGTTCCAGTTTACCCACCTTAAATAATTAAAAAGCCTAAATGTCCTCCATTGGTAGATACACATTGGTAGATTGTGAATATATATTTTTTGTATAAATGTTTTGACCTTGAAATTTGGCACACATGTTATTAGCATAGAGAAGATCTTGTGCCAAAAATGTCATGGTAAATAGACAATTTCTCAATCCTTGGGAGGGTGTCAAAGTTGGCAGTAGTGAAATATTTACATGATTGTTTCTCAAAACAACACGTGTTAGCAAATTGTGAATGTCTTCTTTTGTATTGATCTTTTGGCCTTGAAATTTGGTTCATATGTTATTAACATAGAGAAATTGTTGCTCCAAAATTTTCATGGGAAAATGTTTTCTTTTTCAATCCTTGGGAGGTTGTTAAAGTTGGTAGCAGTGACATTTTTTTTACAACTACACATGTTGGTAGATTTTTTGTTTTATTTGATTTGGTGAATCTTTTTGCCTTCAAATCTGGTACGCATGTTATTCAGGGCTGGTTTACACTATGGACCAAGGCTCTACAAGGCATTTGATTGGCTGTTGAGGTTGTCCCAAGACAACTTCAGTTTACACTAAGGAAAAAATGTCAAAGGGACCACGGAGGTCGAGGTCCCCAAAATATAATTTTTAAGGCCTAATAAATGCACTGACATGGTCCAACGGGTTTTGCGTTGAGAGAGGCAAGAGAGGTGGTCTGGTAGGAAAAGGCAAGGGCCCATGGCAGAGAAATGCCATTTTAATAATTCTTTAATGAATCTACCCTCTATGTGCCTTAATCATAGCATAGCCCACAAGACATACCATAACTACCTTGTTTTTCCCTTTAAACCGGCTCCCACGTGTTTCACCAAACAACGTGGGACATCTAGAACTCAAGAATTTGAGTGCAGATTTGTTTTTTTGCTCTACCAACTGCAATGTTTAGAATTTGGGGGCTTGTAATATATCGTTGGAAAGGTCTTGAAAATACCTTTCCAACGGTATATTACACGCCCCCAAAAAATTTAAAATTACAGTTGCAAAACGAAAAAGAAAAAATCTGTAGTTGTTTAGTGACTGCAGATCAGGGTGGTCAAAAGAACCGCAATGGGAAATCTTCTAACACTAATTATCAAAGAATTGAACTTTAGTGTTGAACAAGGTAGGGTGGTAACAACATTAAATATAATCAAACACTAAATATCCTATTTAGTGTAGTGACAACACAAGGTACATGTCACATGTAAATTACATTGAACATGTACAAATTAAATTACTCTTTTTTTGTAAAAATTGTTGTGAGAAGATTTGCAAGCCACATCTTCGACACATTTAACAAGAAGTGAAGACAAGTGAAGACAAGTGAAGACAAGTGAAGCCCAAGAGAAGACAAGAGAATGGTCAAACTTGAATTTTTTCCAAAATTGCCCTTTTTGAGCATGTATTAAAAATATCAGCACCTTCACTTTTTGGTGCATGGTCATTCTTCTTGGTCCACATTCGGTTTACACCTAGTGAGGGGCCCATGGCTCTTAAAACTATTTTTTTATGAACTAGGACCATGGAAGTCGGACCACGAACTCGGACCATTGACAAATGCCATCTTCCATGGTCCGACTTCATGGTCCATAGTGTAAACCGGCCCTCACTTAGAGATGATTTTGTAAAAAAAACATTGTGGCAAAATACCAATTTTTTAAGCCCTCAGGAGGCTGTCAAAGTTGACAGATGTGAAATTTCCTTCACTGCGAATTCAAAAACGTTATTTTGATTGTCACCCCATTGTTCATGGTAGTGCACTAGCCCATGAGCCCTTTCACTGAGAAGTAGCTCCTAAAGATAATGGTTCAAGGAGATTGATTGATAAAAGTGGAATATACGAGGGTTAGTGCCCGGACAGTGCATTACACTCCACAATGCATTGATATTAGTACATTCGGTGATGGAAACCCTCATGATTTACTGCATTTGGTGATGTTATGCTCCTTTAATGGTCTAAATATCCCAAAATGGGACTCTACATTTCAAATTGGTCAATCTTGCTACTAAACAAACATTTTTAGAAACCATACATAAGGGTGAGGACATGGAATACCAAGACGGATTGCACATGCCTCATCTCCAACACATGGAGTAAGCTACGAGTAAGTGAAAGACAACCCTAACATAACATTATTCATATCCATAACAATGTTTTGTGGGATTGACATTATTATGTGGAATATTCTCTAATATTCTCACATTCAGACCGAATGTGAGAATATCAGGGAATATTCCACCGAATATTGTCAATCCCACATAACATTGTTATGGATCTGAATAATGTTATGAATGTACCATGGATATAGATTTTTGAATTGTAAATGTACACCAATGGTTGATGTTCATTGCATCGAAATTTAACAAAATGATATCAACTTTTTATTTTATATAATGTGTGAGATGTGTAAGATGTGGATGAGACTCGACAGAAAAACGCCGCTAAACCTCAAAGCTCAAAACCCTCCCATCTCACTAGACTACAAGTTGAACCCTACCTCCAACAGAATAAACCCCTATATTTGAGAAGTCTCACACTAAGAGGTTCATAATGAAATTTATCCCTACCATGTTAAGTATATCCATATTTCGAAAGAAATAGAAAAAATCCATCCATGTCCACTAGACCTAATGTAGGGGAAAAAAATAAAATCTTGTATGTGCATTTGTGGCATTTGAGAATGATATATTACAAATAACTATAGTATGGAGTTTTAATTGACCCTATGTTACTACTACTCCAAATTTATAACAATCTTCTTTGCAAAATTAAAATGCACCCTAGTTAAACTCACATCATTTCCTATAATTTCCTAATTTCAACCCAATGAACTCCATGGGGATGTACCTATACAATAGTTTTATAATTTTCAGATTTTGTTATGCATGTATGTGTGTGTGTATATACACACACACACACACACACACACACTAGAACCATGTGGCCAGGGAAGGGAGCTCTAGATTTATCTAGAGTTATGTTGATAGCATGTCTTCCCCTCATTTTTTTATTTTTTGTACACATTCTTTTTTAAATTTTTAATTCCATATGGAATCATACTACAGAATATTGTGCATGTGTGCATCCATGGCATGAGAATTTTCTTTGACCACACTCTAGATAAATTTATTAAATATAACAAGAGTTCAATGTTGCTCTATCTCATGTAATTGAAACTATAGCTCTTTATTTGATGGTAACTATATGCTCAAATCATATTTAGCATGTATAGTACCATGTGGATGTACAAAAACCTAATTAAGAAGAGTTTGGCATACAACGTATGCATAACGGATGCATAGATTGCTCCACCTATTTTTGTAAAAATAAATAAGGTGGTGTGAATAATAAGGAAGAGAGAAGTGTATCATAAGGTTTGTCACATAAGGAGTTTGATTCATCCAGATATACATCATACCCCCATAGTGTCATTGTCATATGTGTGATTCAAAAATGAAGTCCATATGATATGATGGATTTTCAAAACTCAAAGTATTAAATTTATCCTACTAGGAGGTTCAAGAGTTTGTTTTGTATTTTGAACCCAAATATTGATGTAATCATTTCATGGTGCCCCCAACTTTCTTTTGTAATTATCATTCACAAACCCTCGAAAATGTTATTATGATAACAAATATGAGATGGAATATGCTTCACCATTCAAATGGATGCAATTGAGGTATTTTTGTTTGAATTAAAATTTTCACGAGGAATTTGCCTTTTTAATCACAGATGTACTTTAAATTCATATATATATATATATATATAGACAAGCCACTTGTTCAAAAATAAGAAGGGATGTGTACTTGTGGGGACAAAACATCAAATGACAACAACAAAAGCAACAACACAACAACCACAACTTCAAATGTTTGCATTTCATGTTCATCAAGCACCATATATGTGTACTTTTGCAATCTAGTGTAACTTACATCATATTGGCATTTGGAATTGTCCAAAATTCATGCACAAATTCAAGTTTGCTTAAATCCTAGTTTAAGGGTTAAGAAACCTCCACTTTAACTATAGCAAAAGGGTTGAATTCATTTTTGAATTCTAGTAAGGGTCACAAGCGCTAACCCTTCGCATTTCACCATGCGCATGGTTAGCTCTCCATACCACGGACCTCTTTAGCTCATAGGTGGGGGACCAACCCTCCTACACTTGAATTCGGGACTCTCCCCTTAATCGGTAACCAATGGTTAGATGTGGACTTTCTTTCATGGAAGTCCAATCTTAAGTTGATCTTCGCATTGCCGGAGCAACACTACAACAACCCGAACCATATTAGGCAACTATGCCCCCATGATGGGCCAACACCCGTGAAGGCCGTGTCGTTCGACCTCGGGTGGGTTCAGCCGGCCACGCCGCCTCACCAATATAAGCCTCTAGGACTTTGGGCAGGGCCCCTACCCCACCTTCAAGAGTCCTTTTGTCTCTCTACCAAGAGTTGGGGCCAAGTAGACATTTTCCCTTACCCGCTGGGGTTGGAAGCCCCCAACAACTTCAAAACACCATAACTTCCTTGTATGATGTCTAATGCTATCAAGCGACCACTCTATCGTCATCTACGTTTCACGTAGATGCCGATGCACTCCTCACTTGCCCCATTCGGGCAAGTATTGAGGAAGTTATGCCTGATCAAACCTCGGCAGTCCCGGGAGCCACTCCTAGGCCACCACTGTAGCAGGGTGCTGTCCCGGGACAACGCCCCACTCAAATTGCCATATCTCCTAGCTTACACCTCCGATTGAGGTGTTCTTGAGCATTCTAGAATCCGCACACCACAAGCTACTCATAGCTTATGGCCTTACCCTCGTGACTCCTAGTCTCCGTGGGTGGGAGGCGTTCCCAACGCCAGGGGCCCTCACCCACACTAGGATCACTTGGGCCCTCTCACCAACGGTGCCACAAGTCTCAGGTGTCACTCCAGGGTCCCCCTTGTGCCCATGGTGTTTCAGGCACTCCACATGGAGAGGTGCGTGACAATTCCCAATTAGCCCACTTCTACTAAGACATTAGACACACGATCAACACAAGATGACTAGCAAATCCAAATCGCGACGGCAACCATTTCTCTCATAGTTTAAGGAGTTCATATGAATGTCTTATGTATATCAAAGTGAAGGTTCAACAACATCTCAAACCATATTGTGTCAAACCCACCCCCACCCCCCCCCCCCAATGTTTACTAATCTAGCATAAGTCAACAAATTTTGAAGTTGTAGTGCAACTTGTTTCAATTGGATGGCATTTTAGTATTCATTCTCAAATCCACATCTAACCACACACTGCTCAAACATAGGTGTCCGATTAAGACAAATGGTCGAATTAGGCATGTTTACATTAGGTACACACACCGAAAGAAGGCATTGCACTGTTGGAGTTCCCTTGCATTTGTTGCAATATTTTAGTGACATCACCACCTCTAGATGGAGGAAGTTGGAAGTTGGAAGCATAGTTGGTGATATCGAGGGGAAGGGTTGCTATTATACAGCCAATATGAATTGGTGCATACGAGCGTACCTCTCATCTATCCAACATAAAAAACTTGACCCCCTACATGTTTGTGACTAAATAACATTGACTAGCCTAATTTGGGGTCTTTAAAATTAATTCCAGTGTCAAACTAACTTGAAGAAAAACCTCATGACTACATACTACTCTAAGGCTTTTATGTTGGATGAATTTGAGTTATGCTTGTATGCAATATTTCCACTCTCACCTATTTCATGAGCAGACTAACATGATGGTGTCAGTTTTTTGTTAAGTACAAGTGATTTGAATCGAATCGGTGTGGAAAAGTAGGTTGACCGATCACATGTCTTTGTTGGGGATCCGTGGACTATTGAGATAGCCAAAGCCCACCCACTGAAAGGTAGGAAATAAACCCCACCATGCATCAAGGGGATTCTTGAGCAGGGTAGGGCCAACAGGCTCAAATTCACATCAGATTGCCCGATGTTGGTTTTTTCTTTTCTTTTCTTTGAGATAGCCAAAGGTTGAATTCCAAGTACCTTTCTTATACATATCTCTTTATATTTCTATTTCTATTTTATTTTATTTTTGATGCCAATGGAGAGTTTCTGAGGTTCCATGCTTCCTTGATTTGATGAGGGTTTGGATGGACAAAGCATGTAGCATTGTGAACTATGTAATTTAGGTTTGAGGATGTGGAGGGACAGACCTTAAGGTGCTGGAAAATGCTGAAATGAAGTTCCAATAAATATGTGAAGGCTAAGTTAGCAAATTTGTGAATACTGAAGGGCAAGAGTTGTCGTGTGCCAGGATCAACTACTTTCAATTTCTTCGGATTTGAAGATAGAAGGAAGGTTACGGATGATGCAGTTAAGGCAGTGAATTTTGTACCAAAACATCATGGTTTTGATGCACTGTGTGAGGCCAAACCACCCACCCTTATGCGTCCTAGTCCGGGTGGGGGAATGGGGATCACATTCATGTATGAATAACTCCTTATTCCCAACGTCGTAAAAATCCATCACATCTTCCATCAACTTTGGCACACCGATTTATTCCATAATATGAGTACAAGCATTTAAGAATGCTATTCTCTATTGGTTCCCTTCTTCCTACACTAATTTACAAACCAACCCTCAAGTCCCTCCAAAAGCTCATCCCCTTATGCCCCCTCTAATTTATATGAGGCCAAACCGCCCTAATTTACTAATGAGTTACATTCCTAGTCTAATCTCTTCCCCCCTTCCTAATTAACTAGCCCACCATAATAAGTGACCTTAGTACCCATGGCCCCCTCCATACCCGGGCCGAGCTCCTAACCGGTCCACAACCGGTCCAAGCTCCTAACCGGTCCATGACCGGTCCATAACCGGTCCTTCAACCAGCTTCCAACTTAGCCTCACATTTAGCGAGTGCAGCTCCCCTTCAACCAGCTCTCCGAGCTTAGCTTTTACAGTTAGCTAGTGCCGGCTTCAAAATCTTCAACCAGCTTCCTCCGAGATCCTTTACAATTAGCGAGTGCAGCTCAATCTTCAACCAGCTCCCTCCGAGCTTAGCTTTACAGTTGTGAGTGCAGGTTCCCCTTCAACCAGTCTCCGAGCTAGTCTAACAGCTGCGAGTGCAGCTCAATCTTCAACCAGCCTCCGAGCTAGTCTAACAGTTGCGAGTGCAGGCTCCCCTTCAACCAGCTCTCCGAGCTTAGCTTTACAGTTAGCTAGTGCCGGCTCCCCTTCAACCAGCCTCCGAGCTAGTCTAACAGCTGTGAGTGCAGCTCAATCTTCAACCAGCCTCCGAGCTAGTCTAACAGTTGCGAGTGCAGGCTCAATCTTCAACCAGCTCCCTCTGAGCTTAGCTTTACAGTTGCGAGTGCAGGCTCCCCTTCAACTAGTTCTCCGAGCTTAGCTTTACAGTTAGCTAGTGCCGGCTCAAAATCTTCAACCAGCTTCCTCCAAGCTCCTTGAGCTCCTCCTCCCGCTCCACACACACCAAAAGGAGAGAGAGACACAACCACAACCGAGAGAGCTTAACCCCTCACTTCTCTCCTACTTAGTAGGACTTCATCTTATCCACTAAACCCTCACCCCCTAAACCAACAAGATAGGTCCCAATTCAAACACTTAACCCCAAGGCCCTTCCCCTTGCTTCACCAAACACCACTCACTTAACCAAAACACCCCTTAATACCACTAAGCTTCTCATTAACCACACAAAATAAGCCTAAGGCCTAAAACATAACTCCTCACCAAGCCTCACTCTTTTTAATACTTTTAATTGTTTCAATACGAATTCAAATGCAATACTAAGTAAATTCTAAACATAAAACAAATATGAGCAACCATTTTGGGCTCATACACTGGATGAATCTGGTGTCTGTCTTTGGACTCTTAAAATGGAGTGCAAGATGCTCCAACTACAGTCTAACCTCGATAATGTCACCCTTGTTTATAGAACACCTTGATATTGTCACCCAAAACTTCGAAACCAAATTTTCTAGTGTAAAACTCCCTCGTTATTATCCCTATCACCCTTGATAATGTCACTATTTTTATTCCAAAATCTATAGTGTAAGTGTGATAATAACAAGTAATATGAATGAAAGAAGGCCGGATGGACAACAAATTCTATGAATGACGTTGGCATCCTCAAAATGGAGGAAGCAACTTTGGAATTGGGAAATCTCATTGCAGCATTGAATTTGGGCTTTGATGTCCAAGGCAAGCCTCTAGAGAAACTTTCTCCATTGGAGTACGTAAACATGGAAGGTGAAGATGATTTTGAGGTGGAGTATTCTACTGAGGAGCTTGTGCAATTAGTGCAAGATGGCCAGGAGGTACATGATCCCGTAGAAGTAGACCCAATGATTGATGATAGCAATGATGTTGAGTCTAAGGTAGTGAAGTTAAGTGATGCACAAAAAATTGTTAAAGATGTTTTGAATTCTATGACTAGTCAAGGTTCTCAAATTTTCAACACTATGGAGTTGTTAGGAATGGAAAAAAAATCCATGACAAGCTCATTAGAATTGGTGTTGCACATTTAACATCAATGTCAACAAAACAATGTGACATTAGGAGCTTCTTTGTCTTTAGTGAGAGGTCTTTACCTTATCTCAATGACACATTATGATGTGCTATCTTTGTTATTCAAGCTTTTGGATTTGAATTTATATTTAAAAACATTGAATTCTCATCTTTGTTATTTTCTTTTGAACATTGTAATTTTTATTTGTTTTTCTACCTATTTCTTTGATAATATCACATTATGCATAAATCTTCCAAACGTGACATTATCAAATATGTCACACCTTGTTTACATCACACTTTTTGGTGAAATGGATGGTGTGACATTATCGAGGTTAGAGTGTACAGTCAATTGACAAATTATGTTTTAAAGTAAGAGTATCCTACCACATGTTCAAATCACTTTTGATTGTAGTGTATTCATAGACTGGAAATATTCCCTAGTCTTGATGGGCATATATACGTTTAGTTAGGCTAAATTAGTTTGAATGTGTATGAATACTTGTAGAAATTCACTTGTGAAAGGAGGGGACATTAATTATAATTTTATATAATTAATTATCTAAAGTTAGCACATGGTTTTAAGTTCAATCTAAGAATGACAAATGCCCTTTTAAATGGCAAGTCACAAGATTATCACCTCATTGCTAATGAGAATTTTCTCATATTTTTAACTTCCAAGTTAATTTCAACTTTATTGATGGTTTCACTTCAAGAATGAAATCCCAATCAATTGCTTATTACTAAGTGGATGAATATATATATATATATATATGATCTTGGGCCTTGAACTCAAGGTGCACTCAATATGGGTTTTGTGGAAAACACAGCTTCTATGCACCACTACATCGTAGTGCGAACCCACATTGTGCGGTCTAGAGCCGTTATTACAACCATGATTTAACTAGCTAATTATACATACATATCTTTAGGCATTTGTCATGCGTTCTAGCGGAAAAATAGAAACAATGAAAGATCAAAACACACATATGCCTAATGCTAATAATTGAGACCATGCATGTAGTGCAGACAAGTAGTATAGCTTCATTTCACACATTGCATAGGCACTTGTTGAGCATGCAAATACGCGCATTAACTTGAAGACATCAAATCCAACCTAACAATGCTATGAAAACATACATGTCACGTGAGTGAGTGGAGCTCTCTAAGGCTTTCTCACTCGTCCCGAAGGTTCAACTTGAGAAAGATGAGGCCTTCGGGACACCACGGGGAGGTCATTGGGCAGTTGAGATCTTCAAATGAGGTGCCGAGACCTTCTAACCCTAAGGGTTTTCCCCCTTTACTCAATACCTAACCAACATGGCATTGGTAAGTAATACTCAACTTATTTACCCTATTGCCAAAGTAAACTAATGTAGATGAGGCTAATGTAGACACCTCCAACTTTGTGGAATCACCCAACCGACGGATTCAAGCATTAGAAGCTTGAGCAAGTTAGCAATTGTGAATAAGGACCAAAAATTTTGAAATCGCTAAAATCGGAGTTGAGGAAGGTGTTGATCTAGGCCCCAAAATCAAAGATTCTCTATTTCCCAATGTGGTGTTATAAGGGGGAATTTTTTATCGTTTAATGTTGTGTAAGTGGACAACATCATTAGCAAATTCTACACATGTCATTTGCCAATGAAACCAAGTTTAATGCCAATATTGGTTGTGTCATGTCTCTAAAGTGGTCACGTGTAAGATAAAATGTTGATGAATTGTTTTTTCATTACAATATACCCATAATACAAGTTGGTCAACACCTCATAGTCACATGTTGCCTCCTAATTTGCCCACCTCGGGCACAAAAATCACACATGTCATAGCTTGGTGGACAACACTCATCATTATGGAGATGGTGGGTGTAGTTGCCTTTTGCGAAGGTGACTAACCCAAATATCATCGAGGCGGTGACTAAATCACCATGTATTACTCACCCCACCAAATTAAAGCGATTGTACCACCGATTAGGAGCCAAAAAAAGGCATATGATTAAGGAGGCTTACCAAATTAACCTCAACTACCTTATTCATGGTTGTGGTTGGTCTTGACACGGCCTTCAAGAATGCAAGGGCAACTTTTCTTTTGAAGTCATGTGGGGCAGCCAACATTTTTCGATCGGGTTCATAGAAGTTTCTCCCAAGTTGCCCAAGGACTACGAATTATGGGCCCTAGCCCTAATCCTATGAGTAGACCCCTCCCCCAAAAAGCTCGATTGGGGTGCTTTAGTGTCCGCCATTATATAGTTGTTGATACTACACTAAGTATTTGATTTAGTGTGGTTGATTCACAATATTCATCATCAATCCACATCAATTATCTTGCAATCATTGAGAGACAACTTGAGAGGAGTCACATGACACTTGGTGCTACATGACTTCTTTTTCTTTTTCTTTTTTGCACAAATTGAGACAATCAATTGCAAAGGAAACCAAAGGACCTTGGTGCTACCTGACAAATCACAAAGATCACTCTAATTAACTCATACGTCAATTTTAATAACATAGCTCATCACAAGTTTAGTGTAGCCATATATTCAATCTTTGTGTACACTCAGTAGAAGATGAATTTATAGAGACACTTCGCCTGAAATTCAATTGTTGGTGTAATCTGACTCCTGAGGTGTAGATTAAGTAATAGAACGGCTCCATACTTTCAGTGTGTTTTCGAGCATGCATCATTTATTTCAAATCTTTTATCTGTTCCACTCATCCAGCAAATTTGCTTTTGAGAGGGTTGCTAAAAATATCCCTATAAGCATACTGGCGTCTTTTCGTGCTTCTTGTTCAAAGGTTGAAACATATACTCCTTTGGTAAGATGACTTCACGGAAGTGTGGAGTCAATTTCATGAAGGTTTCAAGCTAACTTATTTCATGAACCTTCCAACTCATGTTTACCAGAGTGTTCTACCAATTTCATGAACCTTCTAAATTAGTTTATGATTCATTTGAACCAACTTGACATGTGGCACAACTCAATTTCATGATAGTGGACCTTTACCTCTCGCAACTTCATGAATCTTCCAAACCGATTTCATGAATCTTTCAAACCAATTTTGTAAATTTTCCAAACCAAGCGGCTCTTGTATTCTCAACTTCTCAACTTTTCACCTTCTTGTTTCGCATTCTTTGCCTTCTCGTTTCACAACATCCTGTTGTTGGTGAGAGCCTTCGTACTAGGTTTAAAATTAGGAATTGATTTGGAAGGGAATTTGTGTGCCCACATACAACTTTCTAGTTCTATGGCAATGATATGGTTCTCTAGTTCTCCGATGTGTTGATCCAATTCTCTGGCACGCTCAGGTTCTCTTACGAGGTTTTGTAATGGTCACCTGGCTCAAAGCCTCTTTTGCACGACTCAACGGAAAGTGATAGTATGTCTTGTTTTGTCTCCACATTCTTTGTGTTCACAAACTCTGACACATAGATTTCATTTGAATTCGCAAAGTTTATTCATATTCACATATTGTAGATAACCATAGAACTCGTGATTTATTCATATCACTCGAGTCGCCTAGAGTGAATAAATTATAGTGAATAAATCAACAACTCTGAGTGAATAAATCAGCAAATTCTATGATTACCTACAATCTATGAATAGGATTTATTCAATTTGATCACTCCGCAATTTATGTAGATCACTCGAGTCGTCTCCTAGATAATCATAGAATTTGCGGGGGCCTATTGTAAGTGACTAGAAAATATAACCGCATAGATGATGCATTTTGCTCACAAATCACACATTTCATTTTTAACAAGGGCTTATCTTATCCCGACACAAGTGAACATTACAGTTATCCTCACGAGACTCTCATAAGCATAACCAAAGTTTTTGAAGAAAATGGTCAATTAACACCTTAACACAAAGGCAGTGTTCACTATCCGATTTTACAAGATGAGCACATTCAATGGTTACTAGAGAGGTTTTATGTAGATCCAAACATCACCATAGAATCTCTCCATCGTCAATTGAATGAAGCTTTTCAATTCCCACGCCATGTATATATTAAATTATGTTTAAAAAACCATTTTCATTCAAGCTGGATTTACCCTCAAGTTGATGCTCTATGAGGCACATGATTTTAACAATGAAGAACATTATTCCTTCACATTAATGAAGGCGTACAAACAATCATTGTAGACATGGTGCAAGGTTGATAAGAGAGGTCAATAGGAAAATTGGTACAACTAGTTGTAGGGAGTGATTAGGAGAAGTTTGTCTTTGTTGCGGCGACTCTTCCAAATTGCCTGGGCACGGATGGTGATATCCTATCTAAATACATTGCACCCTTGCCTAGGCTGAACATTTGCCTCTTTCCCACAAACTCCTCCATTTGATCAAACATTGTCTTGCTAAACTCCAAGGACATCTTCATAATTTTAGACAATTCTATCTTCTCCACTCAAATTGCCATATCTCTTAGCTCACACCTTTGATTGGGGAGTTCTTGAGTATTTTAAAATCTAGACACAATAAGCTACCCAATGCTCATGGCCTTACCCTTGTGACTCCTAGTCTTCGTGGGTGGGAGGCGTTCTCAACGCCCGGGGTCCTCACCCACACTAGGATCACTTGGGCCCTCTCACCTATGGTGCCACAAGTCCCGGGTGTCACTCCGGGGTCCCCCTTGTGCCCATGATGTTGTGGGCACTCCTCATGGAGAGGTGCATGACACTCACATCACATTGCCAAACAGTGGTAGCCTTTGACTCGGAAATGCAACACCAAAAAATACAAGCAAATCGTGAATGATAGGCACCCATTCATGTGAACTACCCAAGCTCATAAAACTCAAAGACAAAAAAAACCCCACAACAAATGGCCCCTCCAATCCAGCAATCAATGCAACTTGCATACACATGCACCTGGGTTCAAAAAAACAAGTGAGCCAAGAAATTGGTTGTAGCCCAAAGGTTGAAGTGCGGTGGGATGCCTAGAGTTTGATTTCAAAGTTCGTGCGTGTGGCATAGACCCAAAAGCGCAGGATTTCGTGCAGGACCCATGGCCGACACATGAGAGTGGAGAACACACAAAATTAAATGGCAACCAACCATGCAACCCCCCCCCCCCCGCGTGCGTGCGAAGCGCCTTGTTGATGCCAAGAGGACTAAGGTAGAAATACCATAAGCCGTTAAAATAAGGCGATTCGCATTGAAGATCTGGTCTGACAATCATGAGATAATTTTCCAAGATAGACGAGAAGGATTCATGAAGAATGCAAGTTGTTTCGTATTTTTCTGCCTTGTACAAAAAGTTCCACAATTTTTCAAAGTGGAAAGTTTGTCCAATCCACTTCCCGTTCACTAGGCTCTCCGCATTCCGATACAGATTATCACCTAAACCCGTTAATCATGAGTACGTTAGATCTTGCCTCCCATTGGCTACACTGCATTGAAGTTGCCGCGCCATTTAAGACATGGCACTTTCCATTATGAGGCGGTCTAGTGCACCGCTATTGGGTGGTTAACGCTTTATGGTATTTCTACCTTAAACCCACTTCACATCTACCAAGTGCCAAAAATTCCACACCTGCCACCAAACATCACATGGTGAACGTCACTGGGCATGTGCTCCGATGCTTGCACGACTACGACACCACCAGTTAGCACTTGCGACGAGCTACGCCCATAGGCACCAAGTTGCAGCCAGGATGACGAGTCATGAATGCAGTCTGCGGACAAACCCCCCCCCCCCACAAAAACTCATCTGCGAATTGCGCCAATAAGTCCAAATGACACTGAAAATTGACGTTCTAGTTCAGTTGTTTAGGCAGTTGGATCCTGTTATGTGGATGCCGACCAACCTCCAACAAACCTCTAGCACACCCTCCAACCTCCGTTCTAAGACGGGCTTGTGCGGCCTCCGAGTGGCAGTTCACCTAGGGTTCAAGACAATTCCAGTTTGGAACCGCTATATGTTTTTTTTTTTTGATTTTTTTAATGAGGTAGAAGGCCGATAAGCTAGCGCCAAAGCACAAGAGGCAGTTGACCACCTGGCAAGTTTCTGTCAAGTAGAGAGGAGATTTCACGGCCAAGAATCGAACCGCCAACCTCTTCCTTGACGAACCGCGCCATATGTGACCATGCCTTAATTCAATGGTCTTCCTCCATATCCTGCACTTGAACATACTTTCGAAGATATTTGTGTGTAACTTACATGGAAAGTTGGAAAGTTGGAAAGTTGCTTACACTATAGATTTTGAAAAAAAATAGTGACATTATCAAGGGTGATAGGGATAATAACAAGGGAGTTTTACACTAGAAAATTTGGTTTCGAAGTTTTGGGTGACAATATCAAGGTGTTCTATAAACAAGGGTGACATTATCGAGGTTAGACTGTATCCCTATCGCCCTTGATAATGTCACTATTTTTTTCAAAATATGTAGTGTAAGTGTGATAATAACAAGTACTATGGATGAAAAAAGGCCAGATGGACAAAAACTTTTGAATTTTATGGCTAGTCAAGGTTCTCAAATTTTCAACACTATGGAGTTTTTAGGAATGGAAAAAATCCATGACAAGGTCATTAGAATTGGTGTTGCACATTTAACATCAATGTCAACAAAACAATGTGACATTAGGAGCTTCTTTGTCTCTAGTGAGAGGTCTTTACCTGATCTCAATGACACATTATGATGTGCTATCTTTGTTATTCAAGCTTTTGAATTTGATTTTATATTTAAAAACATTGAATTCTCATCTTTGTTATTTTCTTTTGAACAGTGTAATTTTTATTTGTTTTTCTACCTATTTCTTTGATAATATCACATTATGCATAAATCTTCCAAACGTGACATTATCAAATATGTCACACCGTGTTTATATCACACTTTTTGGTGAAACGGACGGTGTGACATTATCGAGGTTAGACTGTAATAACGAGGGAGTTTTACAGTAGACAATTTGGTTTCGAAGTTTTGGGTGACAATATCAAGGTGTTCTATAAACAAGGGTGACATTATCGAGGTTAGACTGTACTTTCAAAGATATTTGTGTGTAACTTACTTGGAAAGTTGGTAAGCAGTCATATATTTTCCACCAATGAGCTAACTTTCTCTGACGTGACTCTAACTTTATCCTAATATACAGCATTGATGAATGACATTTTGATCAAATCTTGATTGCAATTTTGTTGCAGCTGCAATTAGTTGCTATTCTGAGAAACTTCAAATTTCAGTATATTCAGAAAAGTGCTCTACGGATAAATTCACCATTGTAAACAAGGCGCAAATTCATGGCAATAAAGTACTTAGGACAATATTATATGGACTTTCTCGAAAAGTGATCAGGATCTCAGAAATATCTCCATAAAGGGCCTTTACCTCATTACTTGATCTAAAATTGGAGAGGAGCAACCGTTGTCCAAACAAATGTTAATAAGGTCCTATTCGGACTTTCCATTCAATCACAAATCATTTCAGACCTTGGACAACTACCATAGTTAACTAGATTTTTTTTCAATACATTTTAGGGAACAACTATAGTTAACTAGAAAAATTTCATACCAATTTGAAGAACAACTAAAGTTAATTAGAAAAATTTAAGACCAGATTCAAGAACAACTATAATTAACTAGAAAAAGTCCAAGCATTATTATATATTCAAAGAAGTTTGCCTCTTGATTTGCTTTAGTTGAGGGTCTTTAATATGCTTGGGCCATTGAGGATCATCAAGAAATGCCTTTATACAATCACTCACAATGTTGGGCTCTGGAACGACCTCCATGTACACCACCAACACAAATAACACACTACACTAAATAGGATATTTAGTGCTTGATTATATTTAATGTTGTTACCACCCTACCCTGCTCAACAATAATTTTCAATTTTTTGACAATTAGTGTTGGGAGATATTTGAAGATATGTTGGAATTCTTCTTTTATCATTTTTTTTCATATCCTTACTAACACTAAATTCAAACATGTAACTTCCACATATTACCATGATAGTTGATATTTAGTGTTTGAGTTTACATTTAATGTTGCTTACTTTCATAGGGTTATTGGCATTTAGTGTATCAAACGCTAAATATCCTATTAAGTGTAGTGACACTACAACACTACAACATAATTCCGTAGACAAGTTGCGCTCAACTTTAGTTAACTAGATATTTAGTTAACTAGATATAACTATAGTTAACTAGATTTTATTGCATATCAAATTTAAAACAACTATAGTTACGAAAGATAACTAGTTAACTAATAGTTGAATTTGTTGGTTAGTTGTCCAAGGTCTGAACCATTTCCAGTGTAGCATAAGCTTAACTTTTAGTACCATGGCAGTTTCAACCGATGTTGGGCCAGTATGAGATGAATCCATGGTAATAACAACACCGTAATGGTATAAAGAATCTACCCGTCACTTGTGGGTATCTAATTTGTACTACCAGTCAAATGTTGTCCTTTGGTGGGTATCTAAAGGTGAGAATGTTAATTTATAACCAATTATTATTTGGGTCAATGCCATTCTAAACCATATTGATAATATGGTGTTTTACCTCAGTATGAAGGTTTATGTACAATATATAGACCTAAATGATAATAAAAACAATAAATTCTCAAATAACCATACCCTACTAGTATCAATAATGTGAAATCCTCGTTATAGGTGCCCAAATGATATCAAAGAAAAACGATACCAATCCAACACTCGTTTCAACACTTTGTAGGTTGTAGCAAAGGTCTTGAACCATCCACCTTAGTGAGTCGCATTGCATAGAAGTCATACTTATGATAAGTTGATTTATGAATCCATGGGTGGCCCGATCAATGACCCGACCGGGCCACCTATAGATTCGTAGATATGAGCTAATAGTGCACTTACTACTCTCTTCATTAACAATTTTTACTTTCGTCAAGGTTACCAAGTAGCCATGGCATAACGATTGTTGATGCAAAATGTAGTTTTTAGTTGCTCATACATTGAGGCATAGGTAAACAATTAATCCAAGGGATATAACCTTGAGTTAAATTTTAATTATAAAAGTAATAATCTTATTAATCAACATGCAAACATGCTACTTCATAACATTATTCAGCTGCATGGTTGTGTTCCATTCTATATTTAGCATCTGACATGGGCTTCCAATATTTTATCTTCATGAAAAAAGTAAGAAATAGGAGGAAATTGGCGTTGATACAAATAATGATTAGTGTCGGTATGAATAGTAAGAATATTGTGAATAATGTTGGTATTTTCATGGGATGAACAATAATTCATGCGCATAGTGCCGGTAGTATAACTCCACCCAAGTTTCCAAGTTCAGCCTAAATGTATGGATAGTAAATAAATATTCTTAATTTGTTCCAGGGGCCCACAAAATATAATCGACATGTTCCAAGGTCAAGGAACTGGCCCACATGGCTTAATAATGGTATGTTATTCTCATAGTTGTTTATATCTTTTGAGGCCCCAAGTTCACATATGAGCTCACGGCTATGATCAAGGTGAAGCATCCCTCATTCACACCAACACTAGAGGTTGGCATTGTCTCTTTCTCTCTCCCCCCTCTCTCTCTCAACATAATCTAAGTAATTGAAATAAGGAACAATATTTTATTTGTTATATGTTATTATTGTCTTTGATATGACACATTTGGGAACCACAAAAGCGACGTATTATTGATTTTTTATTATCATTAATATGAAAAATAGTATAACGTTGTCGTATTATTGAGGGAATACAAATTTATGAGCAATTTGAGCTTGAAGATTTATACAATTAGTTGAAGTAATTATATAAATGATATGGAAAAATAACTTATAACTCCGAAACAAGTAAAAATATCTTCAAGAACTCTTGAAATAAAAGTCTAAAGGTTGTTGGTGTTGCCAACCTAAGCTGGCAGCTGTCGTCTTATATAAAGCCCCTGCTAACTTTTGGAAATTAATAATTTCATTAACACCAAAACATGCAAAAGTTGTCCAATAGAAAATAAAACAACAATGATGCATGATTCTTAGGATCTTTGAGCTTCACAGTAGGTGGAGTAACATCATCTACATCTACTGAATCAATGAGGTCTACATTCAAATGAAAGTCTTTTGTGGAATTGCTTCCCAAAGCTGCATGTACCAACTCATCAATACTCAATTCTACCTCAATAATCTCCTCTCCTTCCATATGAATGTAACTCTCAATTGGCATCTCATCACCACCTAATTGCAACTTTGAGATTAGAGCACCAAGTTCACATGATTCTTTTTTGCAATTTGGTTTCCTCCCTTTCATCATCTAGGGCAAAATCAACATTCCATGTTGTAGGCAATATACGCGCCATTTCCCAATAGCTTCTAACAATTTGTGCATCTAGTTCACTTCATACTTCATAACTCCATATGAAAAAACCAGATTGAACAAGCCAAGAGATACCACAAGCATATAGGAGAAACCTCTAAAGAGCCAAAAAAAGTGAGTTAGAGAGTGAGCTAGACAATGAGCCAGAGAAGTGTCAAAGAGTGAGCCAAAGTGTGACCCCGAGAAGAGGTTGTACAATATATTTGCCACCCTAACCCTAATTCTCAAAGTTCCCAATAATAAGCGAAGTTCCCAAGTAGTTCCTATGTGGAAATGGATGTGTTTTAGATGTATCATAACATGGATGAAAGGAATTTTTGCATTAATTACCTCTATAAAAAAACTAATTTCTAAATGTCGCAATATCAAGTGTCATAGTTATATAAAAGAGGGAGTTTTGAACCACAAAGTTGGGTTGTGCAAAAACGTGTCGTAATATTGAAATGTCGTATAAACGAGTGTCATATGAACGAGGTTAGACTGTACCAACTTTATGGCATGTTCCACATATGTTAACCCTTAAACGACGGAGTGGCCCTCTCAGGGCCTCGTTGACCCTAAACTATTTGACCATAAGATAGCATCAAAACATGTCGGAATTGCAAAAAAAAAATCCTCAAAATGTGTATCTCAAAATTCCATATCTAAATATATATGCCGATCGCACTAAAAGAATTACATGGAGGTTTGAAATGGGGTAAACATAGGCTGATGGGAGAGGCCCTCTCACCCCCCCCCCTTGACCTTTAAGGGTTAACACACTTTTGCTTTCTTTGAATATGTTTTAAGAGACAAGAGGTAAGGCGACATGATAATAACCACAATCACAATCACCCAACTTTGATATAATATGTAGCTGATGGAGGTTTGTGGTGGTTGTAATTTACTTTGTTTGGATTTATCTTGTTTATTTTATAAACTAAGGTAAGTGGACCTTAAACATATACTTTTTGCTCTGCACCCACTTTCCATAAGATATGAAGCAAGCAATAAGAGTGAGTTGATTAGCAAATCCGAATTGTGCCCGCAACCATTTTCCTCACAATTTTTGGACTTCAGATGAATATCTTAATCATTATCAAAGTGATAATTATGTTTTTATATTAAATGTTCATATTGTCCCTCCCCTTCCAAAAGACATTATGTTGACTATTGAATCTAGAATGAGTAACAAATAATGTAGCATACAGTCCAATCTCTTTTAAAACATGTGTATTTTTGGTCTCCACACTTAGATCCACCCTTAACCACACACCAATCAAGTATAAATGCATGTTTAATACAATTAATCAAATTAGGTTTGCGTACCTCATGGGGGGCTCACCTAGTGTAAAATGTTGCAGACATGTGCAATATCCAACATATTTTAGGGGGGTAGTCATTTTTTTGGCTTACATTTTTGAGGACCCTATAATTACATAATACTGGAATTCAAGCCTTTTGATGGGGATGGTATGTTAATTATAAATATGTAGAGTTTTTATATCCATGAATGTGTATTTATCTTAAGAATTTTAAAACTTTGAAAGTAGGACTAAAAGCAATAGAGACATTTTTCAAGATTCCATTAACAAAAAAACATAGCTATGAGAATTGCTTTTTGTATACATTTATTGATGAGATGTAGTGTAAAAACTGCATCACAAATGGTTCAAGTATGAACTGATAAGGTCTACCTTACATATAAACAATATTTTTTTGATCTAAAGTGGTGATGCCCAATCTTTGCTTACTCTTCATTCTCCAAGAAACTTATCTCATCTCATCTCACTAGCTTAGTGAATGGGAGGGAGTTGTGAACCACTGTTGTGGTGATTCAATACCTGCTACTAATGGAAGTTCATAATTCCACCCAAAAACAAGTAGTGGACACCTTCAGAGTTACAAAATTGCCAATATGTTAATCTTGAGCTATTGCTTATTGGTGAGGATCATGATGCCTTCTTTTGGAGATACTTGGTACACCTATGCTAGAGCTATGTACCAAGCTTGATGCAAGACCATCTCTTCTTATCAATACAAATTGCCATCAATATTGTTTTGTAACTTTATATAATATTTGGTTGAGAATCTTTCAGACCTTGGACAACTAACCAACTAATTCAACTATTAGTTAACTAGTTGCCTTTCGTAACTATAGTTGTTCACGATTCGACCTGCCAAAAAATGTAGTTAACTACAGTTGTTCTAAATTCAATCTGCCAACAAATATAATTAACTATAGTGATATATAGTTAACTAAATATCTAGTTGCCTAAGTTGAGCGCCAACCTATTCACGGAATTCTGTTGTAGTGTCACTAGTGTGTTATTTGTGTTGGTGGTGTACATGAAGGTTGTTTCGGAGCCCAACATTGTGAGTGATTGTATAAGGCGTTTCTTGATGATCCTCAGTGGCCCGAGCATATTAAAGATCCTTCATTGAAGCAAATCAAGAGGCGAACTTCTTCGAATGTATAATAATACTTGGAGTTTTTCTAGTTAACCATAGTTGTTCTTGAATATGGTCTTAAGTTTTCTAGTTAACTATAGTTGTTCCCTAAAATGTATAGAAAAAAATCTAGTTAACTATAGTTATTTTGGCAGTTGTCCAAGGTTTGGAATCTTTCAGACCTTGGACAACTAACCAACTAATTCAACTATTAGTTAACTAGTTGCCTTTCATAACTATAGTTGTTTGTGGGTTGACATGCCAAAAAAATGTAGTTAACTATTGTTGTTTTAATTTTGGTCTGCCAAAAAATATAGTCAACTATAGTTATATCTAGTTAAGTAAAGTTGAGTGCAACCTGCAATGTAGTACCAATACAGTTTAGAGCATCTATTTCTTTTCCTTTTCTTTCATTAAAAATTAAAAATTTGGGACTTGATTCCATTTGTGACTCGGACTCAATCAACACCCAATGAGCACGGCCTCATTACATATAGGTAACTTAGAGTATAATGGGTTAAACTGCCGCAAGGAACAATGGGTTCTATTCCTTCTTGGGATGGGCCGGCATGGGTGACAAGCATTGATTCTTACATAAGGTCTCTTAAAGAAAGGTATTGTAATATATTTCATTTCATTTTTTGAGATAAATGAAAGAACTTACCGGCTAGCTCCTTACAAATTTTGGGACTCTCAAGTTATAGTTGTCTAAAAAATTTCTAATTAATTGTAGTTGATTTTGAATATGGTCTTAAATTTTTTTAGTTAACTATAGTTGTTTTTTAAATCGGTTTGAAATTTTTCTAGTTAACTATAGTTGTTCCCTAAAATGTGTTGAGAAAAATCTAGTTAACTATAGTTATTTTAGCAGTTGTCCAAGCTCTTGAATCTTTCTAATGACTACCACACAAATTGTGCAAAAGTTTCGCAATATTAAGATCACATCTCTTGAGTACATAATACTAGCGACACATTCATACATATTGGTCATGTGAATTTGACATTGTATGGAGATTATCTCTGTATCCACTACATCTTTCCTACTATAAAAAGTTGATGTTATCACTTTAAGAGTACAACCTCTGAACTTTGTCTAACCATGGACTTGCAATTGAGTTGTCATAAGTCGGGAGTGTCATGTCACTTACTATTTACATGTTGAAGCAATTTGAAATAAGGTGATATGCTGAATTTGTTTTTCACCTTGAAAATAAATTGAGAACATGAGACTACTATACATGAGGTATGGCAAAGTGCATGTAATTTCAAAGCATGCCACAAAATTGAGTGTGGCTAATAGGTAGTGGATCTCATTAAAGCGTAAAAAAGTAGAGGAAATTTGTGCTCACTAAGTTTGTCATTCTACCTCACAATAATATTATTATTGTGCAAAGATTTTGTGTGCACTTGACATGAGATCGATTTTGAGCTCGGTGAGTTGTTCATTCTAGCTTGCTTCTACCCTATGATCTCTTTGTTTATGCAATCCGTTGTTAGATCTTCACCTAACCACCCACCACTCGAATATGGCTATTTCAGCAAATCAAGTGACAATGCAAGGCATGCATAACATTTCCTCAAGATGACAGTCAAGGTTTTGGGACTACTTCAAGATTTCAATGCACCAAAAGGAAGGGCAACCCCAAATTCAAAAGGTCCATGTGCAATATCTTTGTTGTTCCATGATATCTACATCCTTGAATCTCATCAATGGCAAACATGATTGGTTGGACTCTCTCAATGGTAGATGACATTAAGGTAAATCCTTCAATCTAAAGCAAATAGAGCTCACAAATTTGGAGAATAATCAAATCCTTTGTGTCTAGCAATTGAGCTCAAATCTAATGACATGATTAAGCTAAGAGAATGGTTGTTGAGAAGATCTATTTGATCGAAGGATTTACCCTAAACCAAGCTTCAAAAACGATCAAATTCTTAACAAGTTCTTAAACCCTAAGTTTAAAGATTTCAAAGGAAAAAGAGAGACGGTACTTAGAGCCTAACACACACACACACATAGAGAGAGAGAGAGCCCATAGTATGGTTTTGGGGAGGTCATTCCTCCTTCCCTAAGGGTTTCCTTCAATGGATGAAATATTGAATGCTATGAATGAGATTAGTCTCACTATTGGGATGACGGGATAGAAATCTCTCTCATTTGGCAAACAACAAAAGGTCTTCCTAAGGTCTATACAACAATTTGGCCTTTGTTAGCATTCTTCAAAAAATTATCTCAACAAACTATTGATTTTTCTCTTGGGATATTTGTTCACATATGTTATCTATCTATCTATTTATCTATATAAAAAACAATAAAATCAAATAAAAATCACCTAATAGTAGGCTAAGTTTCTTTAACGTAAGTATTAGGTATAAAGGCCATCCTTTGTTCATTATAGCTTTGTTATGATTTTTTACTTTTGAAAAATAAATGCCACCCTATGTTATATTCCACCCCCTTTTGAGAAATATAGGAAATGTGCCCCCCAAGGCTTACCTGAACACTTAAAGGTACATTGATATGTGCGACTAGGTTGCTCCACGCCAATCTATTGACATTCCACACTACTTTGAATATTTATTGGCTATGTCTGTAGGACAGAGACTATGCATCAACTTCTATGTTTTAAGAGAAAATTTCTTAACCACTTTGCATTCACACTTGGACTTTACTTGTCCCTGCTATTTTTGGTCCAGTTTATTTAATGTGGATGATGAAAGCTTGCATACCTTGGACAACTAACCAACTAATTTAATTATTAGTTAACTAGGTGCCTTTCGTGACTGAAGTTGTTTGCAATTTGACCTGCCAAAAAATGTAGTTAACTATAGTTGTTCTAAAATCTAGTTAATTATAATTATATATATCTAGATAACTATAGTTGTTCCCTAAAATGTATTGAAAAATATAATTAACTATAGTTGGTTATAGGCATAGTAAATAGCCATGAACTGGCATGAGCAAAGTGTACATCTACAATTGTAGTCTTTCATAAGAAAGGACAGAGCCTCACGGTTCTACCATTTTCTTGTTAGTTATGCCCCACAGGAAGATACCTAGGGGTGGTCTCTAAAATGGGCCAAAGTTTGGCAACCAACCACAACTGACCACACATAATGTTAGTAACTTACTCTTCAAATGGAGTCCAATTGCAAACATGATTGTTGTTGTGAAGTGGTCTCTAAAATTAGCCAAAGTCTAGTCTTTGGTCGGACAACCAACCATTACTGGCCATGTGTGCAAGATGACACTAGGGTAGAGCACTCTTGTGACTAGCCGCTGGTTGCAACAACAACAACACACTACAATAATCTAATTTTTAATGTGGTTTCCCTATGGATGAATAAGCAAAGTTACATTGTTTTACTACATATATGTTTTTGAATGAGTAAAGAGACGAAGGCAACCTAATTGCACACATCAATGTGATTGTCCAATTAAATCAAAGACTCAGGAAGAGCACGTAAAGGCCAGACCAACTTTCCCTTTGTGATCCGAGGTACCCCTACATTGCGTAATGCACCCCACACGTTTCTGGATAGGGCCTTACGTGTCTCCACCCAACTTGAGCCGTTGAAATCCAACCTCCTCGGGCCTTTATGCTCGGCAATGTGTTTGTGGGAGTGCATTGTGGGGAACACAAACACTTATGCTTGTCTACCGCCTCGCACGGTGTCCTTATGCCCCATAACACAACGCACTCCGCCTCATGCATTACCTATTACATTCAACGGCCCGTGAACCATATTAGGGCTAAGGGCCACTTCACACATGAGCCAAGAGCCGTGACCATGAAATTTTGAGAGCCCAAAACAAAGTGACCAAAGGCCGTCCCAAGGCACTTCCAGAATCATGTAGTGTGGTCATGGACCCTCAAGTGTAGTGTGAAGTCATATGTGACCGGGTCCTCAACCAAATGCTATTTCAATGAATTTCTATTCATGCGGGTCCTCACACAAGATAAAATAGAATAAATCAATGGTTGTGAGCATTCGGAGGGCCATGGTCTCCCAATTTTGTGTTAGGCCTACCTTCAAAAGGTGGTTTTTGAAAATAGTCCAAGTGACCATGAAACACGATCCATTCGATGCCATGTAGGATTCCATGTAGACTTTACATCCATCTTGCATTCACATACTCCGTTGGCCCTCAAGCGTAGTGTGAAGCGAACTTGGACCGGCTCCGCCTTTTCCACCAACGAGAGTGCTTGAAGTGTAATGGTCACGGGCTCTCAGTCTCATGTGTGAAGTGGCCCTAACAAGTTGAGTCCACATGGCGAGAGTGCCCTAAGTAGTACAGTACTGTAGTAGGCTAGCCAGCAGCCAATTCACTGGGAGTCAAGGATGCCAACTCGGCTGACTGACGCTTCGCTTCTTCCCTCACTCCGTCTGTCCCCTCGATAAACCCTAGCACTTGCGCTGGGGGCATCTTTCTCTCTCGCAATCCCCTCCCAGCTAGGGCACTCCTCCTCGCTTCTCCCCTGCCCAGCGGAGGAAGGAAACAAAGCACGGACTTACATTGCATTACTTACATTCTCCACTCTCCCCTCGCATCCAAATCGCTCCATTTTCTCCGCCAACGAGCCTTTCTTCAGGCTCGGGCACTCAGGTTTGCTGAGGTTGAGCTTGGGGTTGAGATTGGGGGTTGAGGTTTGGGTTAGGGTTTGAGGTAGGGGAGCGATGGCGGACGCAATCGGAGTGTCTCGGATCGGCCTGGCGGGGCTAGCCGTGATGGGGCAGAACCTTGCGCTCAACATTGCGGAGAAGGGATTCCCCATCTCGGTGTACAACAGGACAGACACGAAGGTGGATGAAACCGTGGAGCGAGCGAAAGAGGAAGGCGATCTACCTCTCACAGGGTACTACAACCCTAAGGATTTCGTGATGTCGTTACAGAAACCTCGCTCGGTCATAATTCTCGTGAAGGCAGGTGCGCCAGTGGACCAGACGATTGCGACGCTGTCACAGTTCATGGAGCCTGGGGATTGCATCATCGATGGTGGGAATGAGTGGTACGAAAATACCGAGAGGAGAGCTGCTCAGGTGGCGGAGAAGGGGTTGCTGTATTTGGGAATGGGAGTTTCTGGAGGTGAGGAGGGGGCTAGGAATGGCCCGTCCATGATGCCTGGAGGTACTAAGGAGGCGTACCATTACATTGAGGATGTTGTGAAGAAAGTTGCAGCACAGGTGGATGATGGCCCATGTGTGACATACGTGGGAGAAGGCGGTGCTGGGAACTTTGTGAAGATGATTCACAATGGGATTGAGTATGGTGACATGCAGCTGATCTCGGAGGCGTATGATGTGTTGAAGTCGGTTGGAGGGTTGTCTAATGAGGAGTTGCATGAGACGTTCGCTGAGTGGAATGATGGGGAGCTGGAGAGTTTCTTGGTGGAGATTACGAGGGATATCTTCTCAGTGAAGGATGATAAGACTGATGGGTTCCTTGTTGATAACATTTTGGATAAGACGGGGATGAAGGGGACTGGGAAGTGGACTGTGCAACAGGCGGCAGAGCTTTCGATTGCTGCTCCGACTATTGCTGCTTCGTTGGACTCGAGGTTTTTGTCAGGGTTGAAGGAGGAGCGTCTGGAAGCCGCGAGGATATTTAAGGAGGCTGGTGTTGAAGATATTATTGCGGTGAAGAATTTGAACAAGAAGCAGTTGGTGGACGATGTGAGGAAGGCGTTGTATGCATCGAAGATTTGCAGCTATGCGCAAGGTATGAACTTGATCCGTGCCAAGAGCATTGAGAAAAGCTGGAGTTTGGACTTGGGTGAGCTCGCCCGAATTTGGAAGGGTGGGTGTATTATTAGAGCTAAGTTTTTGGACCGGATTAAGAAGGCGTACGACCGCAACCCGGCGCTTGCATCCCTGTTGATTGATCCTGAGTTTGCCAAGGAGATGGTTGAGAGGCAAAGTGCGTGGCGGCGAGTGGTGGGCTTGGCAATTGAATGTGGAGTTTCTACCCCAGGTATGAGCGCAAGTCTTGCCTATTTTGATACATACCGTCGGGCTCGCCTTCCTGCAAATTTGGTTCAAGCTCAGAGGGATTATTTTGGTGCGCACACGTACCAACGCATTGACATGCCAGGAGATTACCACACAGAGTGGTTCAAGATTGCTAAGAAACATGTCAACTCAAATTCCAGTGTGAAGGCCTCTACCTAGAATTACAATTTAGGGTTCAACTGATCGAAATGTACAAGGATGTATGCATTTTATGTTGTTTTGGCAATCTGCAGCCAAGAGGAAGTGCTCAGTAGTTAGTGAAGAGAATGGTCTCACCTGGATGATGGTAGAGACAGCAAACAGCATTGATGTAGATTCTTTCCTCAATAAACCATTCTTGTTCTGTATGTTCATCAGATGCAAAGTCTTATTTATTTATTTAATTTTAATCATCCAATAAGTACAATGAGTTCTGTGATTTAGTCTATATATCTGGCAGTTATGATTTGTATCTGGTGTGAGCGCTACTGATGGAAGTGGGGAGGGAAATTGGATAATAATTTGTCACTGCCATGCACGAGGGAGGTGTCGGGGTATCAACTTTGGGGATTGTAGAAAAGACTTGGTAGAACTCATTTGGTCCGGATGTTTATCAATGTTGCATCTTTGTAAGCACTTTCAACTTCTGATGGGCATCTACTGATAATCTCTGATGTCTGGTGATAGCCCTTGTTCACTGGTTCTGTTTGTTTGCTAGTGAGCATCGGAGGAATCGCATGTTGCAGATTTTTGTTTAATCTGTTCATCAATTCAACTCACTAGTTCCCAGACTTCACAAGCTAGATGGAAGCTTATGACCAGAACAACACTAGACAAGCGTCTGATTTGCATGGAGATGGACATTGGTAATCGAAATTCAAAGCATGGCACACGCATGCACATTCTATCAAGAGGAATCTTATTCTCTCGTGCTTGTCCTTTATCAATTCAGGGGTACCCTCACATTATAGATTAAGTGTAATCTTCATCTTATTTGTAATAGAAAGTCTCAAATATGGATACAACAGGGGAAGATTCTGGTTCAAAGAGAGATGTTTTATTGAAAAGAAAAAGTTAATGTTGTACATGCTGGAGTTGAGGCTGTTTTTTGGCCAACCTTATGTATCAGCCAATTAAAATAGGTGCTTGTCCATTACTGGCACAATTGCACATTGGCATCACATGAAGTGTGATGGCCACCTGCTGGCACTGATGTCTTCAATCCCTCCCGGTACCACCTATTTCCTGGCGGCTCCCTTAACTCAGAGATATTGGGAATGCTTTGGAAGCCGAAAGGAGTTTATGGTGTTGTATGGTACAGGGCAACTCTACCACTTCTCAAGTTGATTTACAAAGACATTTGAACATCACAACACACAGCCTGGTGGAGGTGTCAGCGGGGTTCCAGAGGCTTTCTGTCATGGCCGTTGATTTGATTCCTTGCCTCGTCACTGCTGATTCGTCTGTGAGCATCATGACCAGGAGGTGAACCAGAGGAAGTAGTTAAGTCTTCAGTATTTGGACCTTCCACATCTACAAGGAAGCCGCTCTCTGCCATGTTGAAGGAGTGCTCGCGTGACCATGCAAATGATGGGGTTCTCCTTGGTGGTTCCACTTTTATGAATGGTTCCAAGGTGCTTAGTATAACCTGCAAGAGCATAGTTTAGAGTAGTTCAACAGAATTAATTGCATTTAGTCCACAATATTACAGTTGGTTGAAATTCTTTACAGTTGAGATAATTTGATGATAATCTGGGTTTACTCTCAGGCGAATACTTTCTCAAAATGCATTGTGATTCAAAGGTAGGTCACTGTCATCTAGATATGCATCTGAGTCTAATGATGCCCCTATAGATCATTTTTTGTAGAAAGTCACTTGCATGTAATAAGTATTACATTGAATCCTTGTTTAGATGTTGTAGTTGGAAATAGTCCATTTCTTGGTTAGTCTGTATTTTCTTTTCTGCAGGTTTGACTTACGGTTGTGCTTGGACGTAGAGTCCGATCATACATCGAGCATTGGATAGCAATGTCTGTCATGGCCTTGTACATCTCTGCATCATGTGCCCCTTCCAGACGAGGATCCAATATTGCAGAAATTCCTCCACTAGCATACCTGGGTTTAACCTGCATACAGGTAATTCACAAGCAAACAGATCTTACTCAAGGCTGTGACATGTGCATCACGAGCTTAATTTTCCTGAGATCTGGCAAACAAATTTGTGCAGATTACAAATTGTGAGACTCAACCACTCACAGGTAAAGAGCATGTCTGGAGAATTTTTGAGTGGAACCTCATGTGTTAACATCTAAACAAATACCTCATGATTAATGTGTGTTTTGAACCTCTCTATCTATATCTGGTTTCCATTGAATGTCAAGGGTAATCATGTTGAGTGTTCCACATGAAACCCAGAAAATTTGTGTGACTTACTTGGAGGTGTAGTTCCTAGACATGGTTTGAACACTGTTGAAACTTTCTGTGTTGCTAAAAGTGATTGAATAGGACTCTAAAGAATGTGAGCTCAATGCAAGGTGAAGCAAAATGAGAGATCAAGTTGCACCCAGTCAAGAAGGTTGAACTCTTCTGCACCACGGCTGTAGTCAATGGCTTGCTGGCCGGTGATCAACTCCAACAAAATTATACCAAAGGAGTACACATCACTAGCAGGTGTCAAGTGGAGTCGTATGAAGTACTCTGGATCTTGGTACCTGCAAAAACATGTCAGGAACATGGTAGAGTTAGGCCATCTATTCAAGCTGAGGATTCAATCATAATACCTCACTCGTGTTGTTGAAAGTGCAATTAAAGTAGTTCAATCATTCTAAGTTAGTCTGTTCCTAAATTTCTGGTTTATAACTAAGGTTCTCACCCTGCAGTCCCAAGAGCTCGGGTGGAGACATGTGTCTTGCGCCCCGTTGATACCCTAGAGATCCCGAAGTCAGCAATCTTTGCAGTCATGTCTTCATCTAGAAGAATATTCGATGGCTTCAGGTCTCTGTGGATTACTGGTGGATCCTGCATAGTATCCCGACACAAATGATCTTGACCCAGTTTGTTGGACACGTTCATAGGAAATTAAATCCAGTAGTGAAGCACGACTTAAGAGATGGAAAACCGCTGAAACCAGAGGAAAGCAAAGGTCAGAATGCAAATATTTACTGCATATGAATGGAGATACTCTATTCCCCTTGCAATTCCCACTGCAACTTCCAACCGCTGGTACGCATTGAGGTAGGGGGTATCCGTGGACTTGTCCTCTTGGGTTCCTGTCAAGGTAGATGTGGCTACATTAGTGCAAATTGCAACAGATAATGTAGACTATCGGACAATGTCAACTAATTATCATAGCTTCCATCAACATTCTAGAAGCACTTGAGTTCATGTAGTGGAAAATTTAAGTGCATATCGATTCTCATATCTGGTTTTGAGATGAATGAGAGCAGATTGCATACCGGAAAGGTTAGCGTGAAGGTTGCCCTTCACCAAATACTCATAGACAAGTATCTGCAGAAATCCAACATCATTCAGCCATCAGGAATGATCAATAACATCAAAATATAGGTCAATTTTCATCAAGGTAGTGGAGTTGAGCAAACACACTTGGTAGCCATGCCATTATGGACGATCTATAGCATCCAAAAATAGGTCAATCTTTATCAAGGTCGTAGACATTGAGCAGACACTTGGTGGCCATGCCATTAGGGACGATCCATAACATTAAAAAATAGGTCAATCTTCATCAAGGTAATGGATATTGAGCAAACACACTTGGTAGCAATGCCATAAGGACGATCCATAACATACAAAAATAGGTCAATCTTCATCAGAGTTGTGGATGAGCAAATTACACACTTGGTAGCCATTGTCGTCACAGAATCCCTCGAGGACCACAAGGTTCCTGTGGTGAAGCCTGCTCAGCAACTTGAGTTCATTCCGAAACTCGGCTTGCCCTTGCGTGCTTTGGAGGGAGGCACACTTGATAGCCACCAGTTTGCCATCCTCCAAAGTGCCACGGTAGACATGGCCAAATCCACCATGGCCAATGCAATTCGCATCGCTGAACTCCTGGGTGGCCTGCTCCAGCTCCTGTAAGGTGAACCTCTTGATCTCCTTCGGAACCTCCCATGGGTCATTGATGCCCTTGAATTGTCTTCCGAACAAAGAGTACTTGTTCTTTTGAGCGTCCAGCTTCTGCTTGTACAGAAGTAGACATAGTACCGCAAGGAGGATGGCAACCACACCCCCACCAACACCACCCACCACACCACCAATAGACAAAGCCTTTTGGCTCCCAGCGTCTGCAGGATTACGAATTCCAACATAGCATCCCATGAATTCAGAGATGCATGCTCCCAAATCACCACTTCCACTTCGGAAGTAAAGTATGTGGGTGTTATCCGGTTACTTTTCTTAATCGGAACCTATATTTGATTGGTGTGTGGTTAGGTGAGGATCAAAGAACAATACACCATAGAGACACATGTTTAAAAGGAGTTGGACTACGTCTTGAAATTTGCTCAACTACCCCACACATAATAATGAACACAACTGGGAGGACGTATGTAATCGGTTAAGAAATAAAGAACATGCATTTCCGATAACCATAACTAAATCAGGGGACGTTCGATTTTTAATCTGATGTTTGCTGAGGCTTCAATTGTACATTTGCTAATGCAACACAGGTTTCGTTGTGTGAACCTAATTGGTAGAAGTTGGAGAACATGAAAAACAAACCAAATAATACTCACATACCTTACAAACTACAAATCTTCTGAAGAAAGAGTTTCGAAAATTCACTGAATTTAGATGTTCTGATTCTTAAGACTTGCTTTTGCTGAAGATTTCTTCACAGTGCTCATGATGGAGTTTGAACATAAGATTCATGGGTGGAATGATGTTGGGAGAAGCTTGCCTTTGCCGCAGACACATGTGCTTGGATCCACTAGCACTTGGGAATTCGGACAAGGGGCACACCCTGCAAGACAACCAGATTCAGTGTGTGCGCTGGTAATCCAACAAAAATTTGTTTTTTCTCCACCAATTGTCAAATTTCCTCAAAACCATCAAATTATGAAACCCACGCAGTGGGTTAAGTTTCCCTGAAAGCCACCGTGACTTTGTAGAAGGCAGTGATCAATAGCAATTGGTAAATATTTTGAATTGCACGATAGTCTGGCTGATTTCTAAAGAAGTGCTTGTACCGTTGTTGCTCTGATTCACGAGCTGGTAGAACCGTGTGCAGCTCAAAGTTCTCTTGCAATTTTGCTGCGTGTACTCCGTAGTACCAGTATCGTGGGCTGGGTCACCATCTACTTGACCAATGTAGCAATTGTTGCCAAATTTTCTTGTCACAGAAAAACACATCTCAAATTCAAAGCTCAGTCAAAATTTTCCAGCTGTGTTGAATACATCATCAACACTTTCCGTAACCTTAAGAGAATTTCATTAAAACTCAAAGTTTGATTAATTCCCAACAGCGGTTTTTCCTTTTCCCGAAGGGTAGCACTTACATTGGTTTGGGTACGTTGGTAGGAGAAGGACCTGTGAAATAGTTGCAATCCAGCTCCCTGAAACAATATCAAGCATTTGTTAATAGTGTGACTGTCGCAAGTTTACATTGAAATTGATCAAAAGCCCAAATGAACTAGTTAGTGAACCTGTTGAGAACCTTACGCTGATGTGAATTGTGAGTAGTTGCTGCTGTTATGTGGAATATTTGTTGGGAAGTCCCCCATAAACTGGTTGCGAGAAATGCTTCTGTTGCACGTATGCACACCACATCAAAAACTATTTTCGATGTAGTTACTGTTATTGCTTATCTGCGCTGATCTCGATTCTGAAACCGAATCTGGGCCTCAATCAAAATGACTGTTGCACATGGAGCTTGATAATCAAGTCTATCATATTACATTTGAAGAACTTGATGGAACATTGTAGCCTGAGGTGAATCAAGTCCTGGCGAAATGTTCTCTAATATCAGGACAAAGACACTTACATAATTGTCATATTGGGGAAATTGAGAAGCCAATCTGGCACCTTTCCTGACAGGAAGAGTTGGCCCATTCCACTGCATTCAAAAAGAGAAGTTATCATGCCACTAAAGTTACCGATTTAATCCTCTTGTTGTACAAAATAAATCATGTTGCATGGACTGAAAGAGTGAACTAACTCAGGTCTAACTAATTGAAACTGCGTGCAGCACGTGAGCTCTTTCTTAAGTTTTAGTTATTTGTGACCTTGTGCAAATCTTCACAGATCAAATATAAGTACTCACAAGTTAACCATGCTGGTCATGTTTCTCCAAGAGTCAGGAATATAGCCCGACAAATCGTTCTCCCAGAGTTGCCTGCAGGAATGATGGTTGTAGAGAAACATTAACATCTATGTTTTGTATAGATGGATCTATTGATTAGTTGCTACAATTATGGGTAAAGACGGAAGAAATCGATACCTTGAGCACGTGAATCGAATATCATTTTTGCATCAATAATGAATTGGAGGTCTTCACTTACATGCTTTGCATGGCCGTCATGGTTCCCCATTCTGGTGGAAGACCCCCCCACATACTGTTCTTGTGCAAGTCCCTGTCAATTGTGTCCTGGAACATCAATTCGGATTCAACGGTGCCTACATGACATTAACTGTAAGAAAATTCCTTTTTGAAGGAATTCACGTCACGAAGGCTGAGTTAGGATGCGGTCCAAGAGATTAAGGGAGATTGACTTACAATTTCACCAGTTTCGTAAGTTTTCCCAGAAATGCAGGCAGCTGCCCACCAAGATTATTTTGCCGAAACGATCTGAATGAAGCAACAACAATGTTCTTATAAATGGACCAAAAGCACATACCTCAGCTTCGGAGTCTTGTTACCGAAGTAGAGAATTAGTCATAGTAACCACAGGATGGCACAGCTTTAAAGCACCAATTGCAAATTCTTGTTAGAGTCATACATTCGCTTCCTTATCTACCATTTTTTTGTTTGATAATCAATGACATATAGGAAAAAGGCTCATTATGTGCTTACAGAGCTTGAAGGTTAGTGCACAATGTGATTTCTTCTGGTATAGGCCCAACGATGGAGTTTTCAGTAAGATCCAGCTTCGTCAGCTGTGTCAGCTTGCCAATCTCTCCTGTTAGAGTTCCAGTGAGACTCATGTTGGTGAGAACCAAAGTCTTCAGATTTGTGAGTTGGCCAATCGAGGGAGGTATAGGCTTTCCGAGGGCGACGAGTGTTGAATTCCAAGTCAAATTCCTGAACACAATGCCGTCATGAGTACACATAGAGTAGTCATTGTTTAGTAATAAGAATTTTCATACATTTATCTCAGAATAAGGAGGTGGACAAATTAGTGGAACTGAAACAATAAAGAAATGAGCTCACGATGATGATGACATACATGCTGTAACTCTCAGAGATGGCATATTTAGGATCTGAGCTAAAAATTAATGGGTTATGATTCTGCAACTTATAATTACTAGCAATCCGCTTGGTGCACATGCAACAACAATAAACCACATCCCGTTGCATACGCAACAAAGCTAATTGCTCATCATAAATGTTGGAAACGTCCTTTGTTTCAACAAGGTTGAAGGTCGAGCACGCCCTAAACTGCTAGCGAAATGGGAGAGAGATCGGAATCTCATGTTGCGATTCTTGCAAGCTTGCAAGAGCGAAGCACAACATGTGAGAGTGCCCGAAAACGATAGATGAACATATGTCATCACGAAAGCGTGACATTAATCTTGGATGAAACTAATAGTATAGATGTGATTTCAAAAGGAGAAAAACATCATAAGTTTCTCAGACGGACTGCTGCTACTTACAAGCCGATCACATGGCCATCTTTCTTGTCGCAAGTCACACCTAGCCAGTTGTGATGGCATGGACGGAGACCTCTCCATGATCGTCCGAAAGAGACATTCCAATACTGCTGCAGACCCTGTAACGTGTCTCCTACATTTTACCAGGCCACAGATCATCATCACAAGTACATCAAACACAACTGCACTAAATATAATATTTAGTGTCGCCAGTTCTAAATGTATTGATCAATACTAATTGCAAACTCCGGTGTAGTGTCACCAACACTAAATGTTAACCCAACATTACTTGTCATTCCTTGTAATTTTTTTGGGGCACCATAGACTTACAGTGTTGCAACTACTGTCACTTACCAAGTGATTTTGCATCCAAATTTCAATCATCCACGACAATAATTGCATCACAAGTTGCTGACAAGAGAAGGGGGTTTGGTCAATGGATGAACTCATTCATCATCCATGACAATATTTGTTCACTTATTCATAAGAAGTGTCATCCGAAAAGTTACCATAGTGATACAAAATATCATATGACACTAAATATCATATTTAGTGTAGTTACACGCGATCTTCTTGCCACATGATGAATGAAATTAGGAGTTACAGAAAATTTATACACAGTTGTATAATATTTTCCCAACATGTATATATATATATATACGGGACAAGGTTAAGTTCGAAGACAGATCGACAAGTACCTTCTGGAGTCGCCAGACAGACTGTAATGAAGCTGAAGAGCAGCAGAAGCACGAGCAGACTAGGGCTTGAAGTCATCATGGTGCCGACTCTACTATAACGGGAATTGAAGACTTCTCCAATTCCCATCACCGGGCTTCTGTTCGATTCTTCATATTTCGATATGCCTGGGCTTCGATCTCCAGCGGCTGGTAAATTAGGAATACAGTTTGCAGTTTCATGTGAGTAGTTGTACTAATTGTCATTCAGTGGAATGTTGGGGGGAAATCACTTAGCCTACGTGGTTTTTATATTAAGGCACATGACAAGATCTATCGTTCAATGCAAGCATATGTATGTTCCAGTCACTGCTAATTGAATTCACTCCACTATGCAAACAAAGAACCAACGGTTTTAGGTGTGAGTCTCAGGATACATGTTAAAGATATGTAACTACAGACTCACACTCATGCTCGTGTATATTAAACGCTTTGTGCAAGCCTCTTGATCAAGTTGATGAAGTTACCATCAACATGTTTTTTTCCTGCCTAAATCATGATGAATCTCAACTCAGCCTTCCAGCGTACTCCACTGACGATGCATCATTTAGATTAAATTCAAGGATACATCAACGAGTCTCCAAAGGGTTAAGGTCATCTGCTAGTTCCCTTTGAGATAGCCAGAGAGGCAGGAGAAGTACTCTTACCAACCTGCAACTCCACACACAAACTCCTCCGATCTCGGTGCTGGAATGACTAGATCACCTAAACCTTCACGAAAACAAAATTTAAAATGGCTAATTCAGATACTAAAAGTAGCCTGCAAATCCTTGCAACTCTCACTTCTTCAGGTTCAGCTGTAGCCGGTCAATCGGGGATCAAACCCACATCCAAAGTGCACACCAAAACTTGACAAATTCTTCTGCACTCCAAGAGTCCCCAGCTATGTAAGAACTTTAAACCCGGATGTGACCGACTCTCTGAAGAGGCTTAGAGGTGCTCAGTAGCACCGAAATCCCGTGCAAGCTACCAGCTGCAAGGCTGAATCACAGAGATATAGGGGCCGGGATTTAGAATCTACAGATCTAATAGATTGAACATCTTTCTGTCTCCTAGATATTGGACAGAGGGGGCGCTATTGTTCCTTGTGACGATCTCGTAATTTGGTTAAAGAATGACACATCTCCCAGATGCCCGGATTTGATTCGTTGACGCTAACGTCAACCATATGGTCCAGCCCAGGTCTGAATATTAGTGATTTATATTGATGTCGAGTATATCGTCACACAATTTCCAAAGGGTGTTGGGCTCAAGCAATTGCAAATTTATCACAAAGATTTCATAACATTACTAAGTTTCATGTCCTTCACCCATTCTAAATATAAGAGATGTCATGTTCTTGGGGACCATGCCGTGACACTTAGATTGAAACTGTCATATTTAAGAATCATAACATGTTATTCCCAGCCCGTGGCCGTATTTTTCTCATGCCTAGGGAAGTTACATGTGGACCCGGGGGATGGACTCTTCATACAATGTACGAACTAATGTGAGTGTAAGAAGGGGTGTTATTTGGCCGGGGATTCATGGCACTCAAGTAAAATCATCCATGCGGATGAAAAAAACGCAGGAATCATCTAAATGACTATTTTAAGGAAATTTGATTCCGGAAATAGAGTCAAAGGCCCCGAATTAGTCTAGTGATGTCATATTCGAATGACTCGGCCCTCAACCCCATAGGGGGGCTTTTTTTTTTGGAGCCACTTCATCCACGATATCTTGGATGGATGTTCCTTAGTGAGTGCCACGAATCCCCAGCCGTGTTATTTGAGGCATTAGTGTACGTAGTATACATAAGGGAGAGGTATTATTTTTCTCTAGTGTGTACATTTAGAAAGGCTATTAAGATTTGAAGTAAATGTAAATGTACACAAGGGGGGCCCTACGGTTTAGAGTAAAAAAATTGACAATAACATCTTATTCACGTTTACATCCATTATTGTCATATGGTAATAGTCCTCAATGACTACCTTGTCCATTCTTGTTAGGGTTTGCATTTGGGTTCTAGGGTTTAAAAACTAGGCTCTTGGAGCGCTCATGGGCTCATTTGAGTTTTTTCTCTTTGGATTGTGGTTAAGTTATTGTGCTTTTGTCTTTGTTTGTTTGATGCAACCATTGAGTTTCATGCTATGGATGAAAAAACGTTCAATGACTTTCTCGTTAGAAAGTGAAAGTGGATTTTATAAGGGTGCAAGCATAGTAAAGTGGACCAAAAAAGTGCTCTGGTATACGAAAGCCATGATTTTCTTGGTCAAATGCCTATAAGTAGTAGCAAAAAGTTGTTCAAAATAGATCATTTTTCATGATGACCTCTATTGTCAAGTTAGGTGCTCAAATATAGAATATCAATATGAGATCTTCAAAACCTATCATCAAAAGTGATGCATAAAAGCAATTGACTAAACATAGTTTTGAACGTAAATTTCATGACCTTAAATATTTTGAACTTGGGATTTTTTTCATATTCCTTGAATTCATTATAAACTTGAGGTCATCATAATTTTTTTTCAAAGATTTATTAATTTAATGTAATGTAAGTATATATTTTAAACAAGTGTTTGACAATTATCTTTTCAATGTCACCCACTTTTTCACCACTTGCACTGTCTTCTAAAATACATATACGTTGTTTGAAATTGTTTTTTGTGAACATAAATTGCTTGGCTTTGTAGATTCATATGTTTCTAAATGTTTATGAATTGCTATTTCATAAAATTCAAAGTTAGTATATAGTTTTGGATCACTTTCACTTAAGCCTGAGCAAGGATCAAGAGTTGTCCACTTTACCATGCTTGCACCCATAAGTGATAAAGGCATATTTAATTCATGACTATTATTTTGTATATGTAGTGGAGGCATTTATCACATTAATATGAAAACTTTAGTATAAATATATGAGTCCATTTCCTAGCATGTTGTTCGTATGTATACATTGGGTTTTTCTTCGTAAACTTTTCATATATAGGGGGCTTAATTTCATAGTGATCCACGCACATCATTTAGGTAACCAATGAAGAGTCCACCCCCTAGGCGTGTGGAGCAATGTCATGTGATTAGTAGAAAACATGAGATGGTTGACATGAGGTGGCTTGGATGACATCAATAAATGTCAACCAAGTCAACTTGTGTCAACCAAGCATGTCAGTCATCCACTTGTTTTCTACAAGTGATTGTCGTTTCAAGATTAAGGAGGATCGGAGTTGAGATGCAAAAGTCATGAGTGAAGATCCAAAGTGAAGAATTTCCACTTCCTTTAAGTGATCATACATGCCCTGCCAATTTTGTTAATTATTGAATGTAGAAGATGTATATGTTTTGAGCATATCATAAGTCCAATCACATTGTAACACGTGTTTTTTTTGCAACTGGTGTCTGTTCTTAACTACAAGCCTTCGCATATACTACTTATTCAAATACATAAATCCAATCAAGAAGAGTCACCACATATAAACCTTAGATGGTACCACTGGTGGAAAGTGCTGTAACATCTACCATAATCCTAGATATTGGGGCAGAGAAACCTAACTTGAGGCCGGGATCCTAGCCTATTTATTTACAATTTGACCTATGAAACACCCTAACCTCTGAAGTCACCCTCCATAATGTCACTCCCTCTCTTATATCCTGAAACCCTAGGGAACGGATGCGCTTAGTTTAAATATCCCTCCTTGTTGTCACGTTTTCCTCCAATATATCACATGTTTTGACGTTAAAACAATGCACCGAAGCATTCAAACCACACGCTCGCACGCATCACATTGTCATTATTGCAATGTTGACTTTGTGTTATTCCATAATGTCACATGCTACACTAATTCGCTATTATCATGCATCCATGGTAACACTACAAACCTCCTTAACAACACGTGCACTTTGCTTGCCACAGGTGTGATATTAGGAAGGTTGGAGTGGCAATAAGGTCAACAGTCGGTGTGAGATTCCACGAATTAAGATATATTCCAAGCTTGCACGTGAACAACTCTACGCGGCCCAAGAGGCCCCTGCAACTTGTCCATAAGCGCCCTGTAATCCGAAGAGAAAACATTATAATTTCCATGCCACTCGTGAACAGAAAATTCTCATTCCATCTTCTCTCTCTTTCTTAGACAAGTCCTTGGCCTGCAGGTTGCATCTGGGCAGCAGTATTTGCAGATCTCATGTGAACACTACTACCAAGTGCCATTCCTGCTGATGAGACACCCGCGATTTCGGCCACGAGTACAATTGAGTGTGGTGGGATGCACATGATCAGATTTCGAGAATGCATGTGCAACATAGTTTTATTGCTGAAATGTGTGCCTCCAACTCATTATTCAATGTTTGATATGCTGCGAATTATGGGAGAATCGAGGAGAATCTGCACTTGAAGTGGCAGCAATTATTTCACCACCGGTGCACAGGATTTTGTTAGCAATCTTGTGATTGTTGAATGAGTAACGCCTAAGGTATGTGGGTGTTACCTGGTTTGTGTTTCGTGTTCTCCAACTTCTACCGATCAGATTTGCACCCAAAAAAACTCATGTTGCATTAGCAAATCTATGATGAAACACTTGCAAAAACCTGATTGAAGATCGGACCTCCCTTGATTGAGTTATGGTTATCGGAAGTATATTTGTGTTGATTTCTTAACTGGATACATAGGTCCTCCCAATTGTGTTCACTGTTGAGTGTAGAGTAGATATTTAATATTTGAAGACATAGTCCAATCTCTTTTAAATATGTTCTTCATGATGTTTGCTCTTTGCTCCTCACCGAATCACATATCAATCAAGTACTGTATAAGGATCCGATTAAGAAAACAGGCCACTTAAGACCCTTCTACCTCATATCCAAAACCAACACTAAGAGATCTTACACAATAGTTACATATTGATTATGAGGATGTACACCCTCTTCACATCTAATATATTATAAGTGTTGCTCTTAGTTCGCCCAAAATGCATTATTTGTGCTGGAACCTTCTTGTACTCGAGAACAATGGAATGTACAATTTCAACGATTCTGATGATATAAAATATGCTCCCGCTTAGGTGTGTTGACCTTAGCCTAGTGTTGCATTTTTTATTCTAGAGGTCGGAGGCGGCATTATAAAAAAAAAAAAAAATTTATTATTTTTTTATTGAAAATCATCGAAGACATCAATCCGTGAGGTCCTTTATGACAAATCATTGTCAAAAACATTCCCCTCTTCTAGGATCAGTTCTTCGAGCTCTTCTCCGCCCAAGTATTGATCCAAGAATGAAGACACTGCGAATGCAAACCACCATTCACGACTTGTCCGATGTGCCATGTGGTGCGTTATGTATTCCAATATTTGTCAGTTTGTGTGGCAATGCTCAAGGCTCAAACACTGCCATTGAGTTTGAATGTACTAATGCTATATGGTAATATGGAACAATTGTCGAAGTTAAGCGTGTCTATATTTGCCTTACTGGCATGGACTGACTGTAATCGTGAACTTATAATTAAAAACATAAAAAATGCCTCAAAATTTTCCGAGTATTTTAAAATGCATTTTAAAATGTGTATTTTAAAATAAATTAAAAAGAAATGCACCCCTACCTTAGCCACATGCTGAGGTCCTATGTGCATAATATTTCTCAAAAAGTCTTATCTGTTGAGCGGGCCCCCAGGACGAGGCAACAGGATCCTTGGGTCTGTGTCACACGATGCCAAAATTTCTTGCTTCCTAGAGTAAGCCTCCTCGTTTTTTCATGCCCATTTTAGAAACTAAACAACATTGGCTTACTGTACTGAATGCTATTTAATAGGCTTGTCCATTCAAAAAAACATGGCTTTAAATTACATACAGTCTAACCTCGTTAATACGACACTCGTTTATGCGACTCCCTCGATATTACGACACATTTTTGCGCGACCAAACTTTTTAGTTCAAAATTCCCTCTTTTATACGACTACGACACTCGATAATGCCACATTTAGAATCTCCGTTTTGTCATATTAAAGAGGTAGTTAATGCTAAATTTATTTTCATCTATGTTATGTACATTTAAAATACATCCATTTTCACTTGGGAACTACTTGGGAACTTCACTCACCATTGGGAACTTAATGAGAATTAGGGTTACTAGTGCAGAATGGAGATGGTTAGGGTTAGAGTGGCCTCCTGCCTAGTATGTTGCTAAACGTCATGCATCATTGTTGTCTAATTTTTATTATTAGAGAACTCTTTATATTTTGGTGTTAATGAAATTATTAGTTTTCAAAAGCTAGTAGGGAATTTAGATAAGATGACATATATCTAAAGATATATATATATATATATATATATAAAGCTCATATTACTTATGTTTTTGTATTCCCTCAATAATATGACAACTTTACGCCATTTGTCACATTAATGAGAAGACGACACCTCGATAATACAAATTTTTGTGTGTTTCCCAAACGTGTCATACTAAAGAGGGAGAATGGTACTTTCATTCTTAGCTAATTTTAACTAGTAGAAAACTATGCCCGAAAAAACCGCAACCGAAATCGGCTGGAGTTCTTTTGACCAGCCTGATCTGCAGTCGCTAAACAACTTTAGATTTTCTTTTTCATTTTTCAACTAAAACTTCAACATTTTGGGGGCGTGTAATATACCGATGGAAAGGTATTTTCAAGACCTTTCCAACGGTATATTACACGCCCCCAAATTCCTAAAATTTTAGTCGGTAAACAAAACAAAAAAATGCAGTTGTTTAGCGGGTGCAGATCAGGCTGGTCAAAAGAATCACAGCTGATTTCGGCTGTGATTCTTTTTGGCATAGTTTTCTACTAGTGTTTGTGACTTGACAAGGTCAAAATCAACCCTTCATCAAGTGTGTTTTTTATACGATGATTTACTTAATGCTCTTGGAGATTAGGGCTCAAATACATAATTTAAGTATCCTTCGATTTAGTTACATATTTAATATATTGATCATGAATGTCACACATGTACCACAACAACAAAAATTGTCTTTTCAGACATACAATGTGCATTTTATGTGTAGAAGTTGTGCATTGAGCCCCTTAGACCTTTAAGGGGTAACAATTATGATATACAGTCTAACCTTGATAATGTCACACCATCCGTTTCACCAAAAAGTGTGATATAAACAAGGTGTGACATATTTGATAATGTCACATTTGGAAGATTTACGCATAATGTGATATTATCAAAGAAATAGGTAGAAAAATAAATAAAAATTACAATGTTCAAAAGAAAATAACAAAGATGAGAATTCAATTTTTTTGAATATATAATCAAATTCAAAAGCTTGAATAACAAAGATGGCACATCATAATGTGTCATTGAGATTAGGTAAAGACCTCTCACTAGAGACAAAGAAGCTCCTAATGTCACATTGTTTTGTTGACATTGATGTATAATGTGCAACACCAATTCTAATGAGCTTGTCATGGATTTTTTCCATTCCTAACAACTCCATAGTGTTGAAAATTTGAGAACCTTGACTAGCCATAAAATTCAAAAGTTGTTGTCCATCCGGCCTTTTTTCATCCATATTACTTGTTATTATCACACTTACACTACAGATTTTGGAAAAAAAATAGTGACATTAGCAAGGGTGATAGGGATAAAAACGAGGGAGTTTTACACTAGAAAATTTGGTTTCAAAGTTTTGGGTGACCATAACATTATTCAGATCCACAACAGTGTTATGTGGGACTGACAGTATTCTATGGAATATTCCATCATTCAGGCTGAATGTGAGGAATATTTTGCAAAATATTGTCAGTCCCACAGAACACTGTTATGGATCTGAATAATGTTATGACAATATCAGGATGTTCTATAAACAAGAGTGACATTATCGAGGTTAGACTGTAGTGATTCAAATAGATTCAATCTTACCTATAAGCTGAGTTAGCTCAGCACCAAGTGTTGGATGCGACGGATGAGTCTCCACTTTGTGAATGAATATAGGTCCAACGTTTGGATGATAATGCGATCACATTCATGACCACCGACATTTTTGGTAGAGATCATGGCAAGTTAACCCTAATATATCAGTTGTTGTTTGATCACCGGTTAGAGTTACTGAGTGTTGTAACTTTGTTTTAAGATTTTACTAAAGGTTGAAGTTTTTGAACAAACACAACAAAAATGGATGGCAAGCACTTGTGACTTTTAAGAACACTCATAGAACAAAAGAAAGCTTTTGATGGCTGAAATTTTCATTTTCATAAAAAAATATATAGCACTGCATACTTTCAAATTAAAATTCACACTAATTGTAGCGAACGGTGTACGTATAAACATCATGTGCAAGATAATAAAAAAAACACTTTTGCTTTACACATACTCGTGTTAGTAAATTGTCAGACCACGTTGATTATGGTAAATAATGTGGGCATATGTATATGTGACTTACATTTCACCCAAAGGGGTGGGCTCTTCATACCACATACGAACTAATGTGAGAGTAAAAACAATATCATTTGGCCAAAGATTTTTAATTTTTTTAATTTTTTTTGAGACAGAAGGCCGACATGCCAACACCAAAGCACAGGAGGCAGTTAACCACCTGGCAAGTTTCTGTCAAGTAGAGAGGAGATTTCATAGTTGGGAATCGAACCGCCAACCTCTTCCTTAAGATTTGGGTATCTCTCCACCATCATCTAGTAGTTTAGGGTCGTCTCGGACCACTTGGCCAAAGATTTTCAATGTCCACATAAGTTCATTTGGTAACAAATTGTGGATGCATTCATCGAGTGGGTGGGATGAGTCTTGTTTTAAAGGATGGGTTGCAAAGTTGGCAGGTAGACCCTCCATGTCCCCTCTTCACTAATCTCAAAGCATGTAGGAAAACATGTGCACATGATGAGCTTAGATTTCTATTTTTTTTTAAGTATTGAATTGAAGTGGATGGAAGGGTGTCATGATGTGGCTCTGGATCCTTCGTGTTAAAATTTGGCAATCAATCAATGTCGTTTGTTGGAAGATGTTTAATGATGTTTATTGCTTATTCACCTATGCTACCTGTTACATATCATGACATTTGTATACTGTGGAAATAAGTCGAACATGTTAGTTACACAATACAACTGTGAGGCCAAACCCCCCACCCTTAAGCGTCCGTAGTCCGAGTAGTGGGTTTGGGCTCACATTCCTCCGCGGTATTGGATTTGGACTTGGATGAGTCCATAGTGCAAGGTTCACCCTTCAAGTGGTCTTGGATTTAACTTCTAACTAAACAAACCCAGCTCCTTCATGAACCCAGCTCCTTAGCTTCTAACTAAACAAGCCCAGGTCCTTCATAAACCCAGCTCTTTACTTTCTAACTAAACAAACCCAGCTCCTTCATGAACCCAGCTCCTTAGCTTCTAACTAAACAAGCCCAGGTCCTTCATAAACCCAGCTCCTTCATGAACCCACAACTTTGTAGTTGTAATCCCCAACTACCTCACTAATTATTCAAGCCCTTAACTAATCTTCCTACCTAATTTTCCTAATTCTACTAACAACCCCTTTCTAATCACACAATTCTTCTCTAATCCTAAAATCCTAAAATCCTAGAGAGGAGAGGGGGAGAGAGAATTTCCTAACTTCACTAAGACTAACTAATCCACACAAGTATATTTTTGCACTCATCACAACATCAAGTGCTCAACTCTTAAACATGGAACTTGCAACCACGTGTATTCAAAACATGAACTTTAAGTACCACAAATTGGAATCATGAATTAACTTTAAAATCCTTCACGTCAACACTAATTCTACCAAGAGGTCAAGCCCTCTTCAAGGCTAACAAGCCTTGGCTCTCAAACTAAAAACTAAGCACACACATGTGCTCCAATATGGCTTCCCACACCCACACTTATAACTCGTGGGGTGCCTTGGAGCACAAAGGAAAGAGAGGATGAGTGAGGGAAGAATGAGGGATTATATAGTAAGCTTGAGGGGGTGAGCACCCTCAAGGCTCACGATAAGCCCTTGAGATTTCCTCCTACTTAGTAGGCGCCAATCCTATCTTCTAAGCCTTCCTCCTTCAAATGATCAACAAGGATCCTAATTCGAACATTTAACTAGCCTTGGCTTTCTACCTACCACACTTTACCAAACTTGGGATGCTTCAACCCAAACTTAGCCTCCTTCGCTTTCCGCCGCCATAACTTTCTCCCCTTACTTTCCCAAATCGTTGCTCACCACTTAATTCAAACCACGATGCTTAACTCGTGATTTGATTGGTGCTTTGAGAATTTGCTTATCCTCCACCTTGCATTCTTCCTTGGACCTTCCCCATTAAGTGGCCATGATGAGGTGGTCCACTTGTGCGCTCCATGTGATCCTCCATTCATCCCAATTCGAATGCACTTGCCTCTTGAGTCACTTTGGTTGTCTCCATCCATTTGTACTAGCCTACTCACTAACTACTCAATCCAAGTTCTCCTTACCTATCCTCATTCACTCAAATCCTTCCGAAGGTAAAAACACAATAACAACTCACATCCTAGCCTCTTACAACATGGTACTTCTAAGACTAACATTTCACTCTTTTTATATTTTTGTGAAGTAACATGCTACTTCAAAGTGCATCAACTAACGTTTCAAGGGTCTAAGACTAAATGTGGGCACCCTTTTGGGCTCACATAATTGGCGACCATCGGGGGATGAATCCAAACATCTCTTGCTCCAAGGGTAAGTTGCCTAGTCAAGCTCGGTACTCCTTACATCTACTTCCCGATGTACGGGTAGGAAAGAGCTCACCATTCAACGTTTCCAATTGAATTGAATTATTAGGAAAGACCTCATAGACAAGGTAAGGTCCTAACCATATTGCATCGAATTTCGCCGGAAATTCAAGCTTTCGTGCGTCTTGAATCATGACCATCATTCCCGGTGTTAGGGCCCTTCTCTTATGTCGTTTGTCGAAAGTAATCTTTCTCCTTCTTTGGATTGCCTCAATATGTTGAGCCGCCATTCTCCTCCCTTCGTCAAGTGCTTCCAAATCGGTTAGTCGATTTCGTAAGGATTGACTTTCGGTAAGTCTCGTACTCACGGCCACCCTAAGTGACTCGACTTCATATTCGATTGGTAGTGTCGCTTCAAGACCATAGACTAAGGAAAATGGTGTAGCACGCGTAGTTACCTTATAGGTTGTACGGTATGCCCAAAGTGCCGCCGTTAGTTTCGTATCCCAATCCCGCTTCGAGTCTATAACCGTCTTGCGTAGTATACTCACCAAAATTCCGTTAACCCTTTCCGTTTGTCCATTGGTTTGTGGGTGGTAGGGAGTAGTCTTCCGGTGATCAATTTTAAATTTCTCTGTCATCTCTCGAATCAAGTCATTCAAAAAGTGAGTACCCCTATCGCTTACTAGGATCTTCGGCACCCCGAACCGCGAAATTATGTTTTCGTACATAAATGTTGCCGCGTGTTCCGCCGTGTCGGTCTTCACCGCTTTGGCTTCCGCCCACTTGGTGAGGTACTCGGTTGCCACCACAATATATTTCATTCCTTTTGAAGATTGGGGATGGACCTCACCCACATAGTCGATGCCCCATTTTTCGAAAGGAATTAAGGGTAATGATACATGTAAAGGCATCTCCATTCTAAGGTCGTTTCGGGCATACCGTTGGCAAGCGTCGCATTTCCTTACATAGTCATGGGCGTCCTTAAATAGTGTAGGCCAAAAGTAGCCCGCTCTAAGTATTTTTTGCCCGGTGAGTTGACCCGAGAAGTGACCGCCGCAAGCGCTATCGTGGCAAGCGATTAAAATCGCTTCAACCTCCGTTTTTGACACGCATCGTCGTAAAATACCATCGGACCCCCTTCTAAACAACCTATGGCCCACTACAACAAATTGCCTACTATTTACCCTCACCTTCCTTCTCTCTTCTTTTGTCCACTCTTTGGGCAACTTGTGGGTTGTTAGAAATTCCACTATGCCCGCATACCACTCCGGTGTAGAAGTGACCACAAAGAGGCTATCATCTACTAACATATCATTTACCGGATTTTTTCCTATCTCCTCCGACAACCTAGACAAGTGGTCCGCTTGTAAATGCATACGACCCGGTTTATATTCCACCGTGTAGTCGAATTCTTCTAATAACAAAACCCACCTAGCTAACCTACCACTTAACTCCGCCTTGTTAACTAGATACTTGATAGCCATGTGGTCAACAAAAAATACAACCGGGTTGCACATGAGGTAATGCCTAAACTTTTTAACGGAAAACACCATGGCTAGGCACTCCCTCTCCGTTGTAGAGTAGTTTCTTTCGGCGGGGGTCAATTGCTTACTCGCATAAGCTATAGGTTGATCCTTCTCTTTTTCTCCCGTTGCTTGACAAAGCGCACTCCCTATTGCCACATTACTAGCATCACAATAGACGTGAAAAGGTTTACCCCAATTGGGTGGTATCAACACCGGATAGGTGCTCAACCTATCCCGCAATTCCTCAAAGGCTTTTTGACAAGCATCCGTCCACTCGAATTTGACATCATTTTTGAGCAAATGGGTAATGGGCACCGCTATCTTTGAAAAATTAGGAATAAGTTCCCGGTACCATCCCACATGTCCTAACAACTTAGAGATCCCCTTGGAATTGGTTGGAGTTGCCAAGTCGCTTATGGCCGCAATCTTATCCGGATCGGGTTCTCTACCTTTCTCACTAACAACATAACCCAACAACACTCCCTTATTCACTCCCAAAAATGTCTTATCCGGGTTCAATGCTAACCTCATCTTCCTACACCTAACCAATGCCTCCCTAACACAATGTAGGTGATCGTCCACATTACTTTGTGTGCTAAAATCGTCCACAAAGACGGTCATGGATTTGAACAACAAGTCGGTGAAGATATACATTACTAATCGTTGGAAAGTAGCCGGGGCATTACATAACCCAAATGGCATCACTACCCACACAAAAGTACCCCAAGGTGTAGTAAAAGCCGTTTTATGGATATCTTGGAGGGCTATGGAAATTTGATTATAACCCGCATACCCATCCATAAAGGTATATCGCGAATGACCTCCAACCTCCTCAAGCAACAAGGTGATAAAAGGTAAGGGGAAGTGATCATTTTGTGTGCACGAATTCAATTTCCTATAGTCGACACAAACCCTTAATTTCCCATTTTTTTTCTTTACTAAGACCATAGGAGAAACCCAATCCGTGATTTCCACCGGCTTGATAAACCCGGCCTTCAATAACCTTTCCAATTCCGCTTTCACCAACAATTGCAATTGAGGATTCATCCTCCTCTCCTTTTGTCTAATTGGCCTCGCCCCCGGAATTAAAGGAATCCGGTGCTCTACCATTTCCCTAGGAATTCCCTTAAGCTCATCGTAGGACCATGCAAAAGTATCACTAAACTCATCCACCAAATTGCTATACTCCCTAACCTCTTTCTCCCCCAATTTGGAACCCATCTTCATTTGTCGGGTTTTTCCATTCTTTAATTTCACATCCACGTACCGCCAATCCGCTTCCGACACATGTGCTTGTTCCTCTTTGTTCCGATACCAATCGGAAGGCACATTGGGGTAATCTTTCACATCTTGACCTACAACTATCCCCGTAGACGTGGTCTTGAAATGTAAAGGCTCCTCCAATTTCGATGACTCAATAATCACATCCTCCTCTTGAGTCCCATCTACATGAATTAAACTAACCTCACCCTCTTCCACGTCATCTACCCAAGGTGTTAACCCACCGCTAACCCACTCTTCCTCGGTGAGCACCTCACATGGCTCCAACAATGAGCCCTCTCCTAAACTAACACTAGGAAATTCACTCCCTAAGCCTACTTGGTGAAATGTAACCATTACATCAACCTCGGACTCGGGGTACTCCCTTAGCCATTGGGCATAATCCCCATTATCCCCATAATTGTAAAAATTAGGACCTAGACTTCCCGAGCCCGAATCTATAACAACCCTTTGACCTTCGGGATGGACGACTCCCACCAATGCCTTGCCAATCTCATTCTCGTTTAAGTCATCCATTTCCTTCTCCAATGGCAAATACATCTCCTTCTTCATCCATCCTTCTAATGAACCAATGGACACTATGACCCTATTACCCTCCGGACCATAAGTGATGGATGGTTTAGGTCCACCCCAATTGACCATAGCATTCGCCATCCGCAACCAAGGCCTACCTAGCAAAATGGGGAAGGTGTCCTTGTTGGAGTGCATTTTAATGACATGGAAGGTGACCAAGTACTCCTCGCCTCCCGTAGTCATTCTACAATCCTTGATCATCCCCAAAGGCGTAGTCGAACTTTGATTTGCCATATTTATGACCAAAGGTGAAGGCCCCGTGAGTCCAAGTCCCAATTTTTTCATAGTATCCTCCGGTAGTATATTTAGACTACTCCCTCCGTCGACTAGCACATTAGGAACCACCTTATCTACTATAACAACTTCTATTTCTATAGCTTTCACGTCTCTTCCACCTTGTGATTGGATCCTAGCGGCTATTTTAGCTTTCACCTTCCTCATCCTCTTGTGTACCGGCATTCCCTCCTTTAATGTTTTCCTTGCCGTGGGTGAAATTTCCAATAGTTGGCCGAAAGTAATATCCGCCTTGAGTGTACTAAGGTCCGCCCACAAGTCGTACCCGGTAGATCTTTCCACCTTAGAATTACCCACTACGTCGAATTCGTCTACGGGAACCCCCGGTCCTTCCCATTCACCCACATCGCTATTATCCAAGTCATGTACCGCATTAGTCCTCTCCCTATCTTGTAAAATTATATTTTCCCTCTCCACATCCTTAGTAGCTCTTCTAGCTACCCTATCCAACTCGGAGAGATTAATCTCTTCATCCGAAGAGTAATTTCCTTGCTCTCCTATTCCTACCTCCAACGGGGCATCCCCTCTCCTAGCCCTAGTAGTTACCGCTAGTGCAGGTGCTTCTTCAACCACACCCTTACCCTTCACTAACTCATATGTAATAGCATTGGTGTGAGGAGGCCATTGACTTTGCTCCTCTCCAATTCTCGTTGGGAGAGGAAGCATGTCATCACATGTGGCCTCCAACACTCCATCCATGAACCTAACATCTTGGGAGTTAGATGGTCCCGGATCCGTTGGAGGCGCTTGTCTCCCGTTACTACCATTAGGTGGAACTCCTTGTCTATTTTGTATTGGAATGTAACCGGTTGTAGTTTGCAAGCCCGCCGGTGGATGAAAAGTTTGCCTAGCATTACTATGGTCATAGTATAAGTTAGGTGGCCTAAGTTCATTGGCCGGTACTCCTTGTGGCCTAGCACCTCGCATATTATCCCTTGCTTGTTGTTGTGGATTAGCCACCGGGTAAGGGACATTAATTATTTTGTCCGGTTGGCGACACGTATCCGAGGGATGACTTCCTCCACAATTGCTACAATTAAACTCTTGACCTTCGGACCAACATTGTCCTTGAGCGTGCCACCTTCCACAAAAGGGATGAAATTCCTTCTTCTCTAAATTTTGGCCACCTTGCCCTCTAGGTTGTGGTCCTCTATTGCTTCCATTTCCATAGTGAGGTGGCGCTTGACCTCGTTGATTTTGTTGAGGTGGGTTACCGTTTCCTCTTTGGTCACGGTTTTGTCCACTTCTACAAAATTGACGCGTGTGGCCCGGTTGGCCACATTGGACACACCATAATCCGGAAGAATGCCTACCCGACTCAACCGGGGGTGGAGGCCCCGGTTGTTGACTCCGGATCATTAATGACATTTGATCCGTGAGGCTTTGCATTTGTTTTATCATAGCCTCTTGGAATCCTAGTTGGCTAGCACCTAGTCTTCTCTCAACCTCCTCCAAGTGTGGATCCGTTCTAGGGGCCGGTAGTGCCAAAAGAGGTGCCGGTTCCCTAACCGCTAAAGGTCGGGGACCGGTGTCCACAATGGCATATGGAATTTGGTTCTCATACTTAGCGGGTTCTACCGCTACCACCCTAGGGCGTATGGGGATGAATTGTGGGATCAATTCATCCTCCCTTCTCCATAGCCTTTCGTGATCTTTATCCAAGTTTTCAATATCTCTAGCCGCACGCTTGGCATCCGCCAAGGTCAAGGGATTCCTTTCTAGAACACCCCTAATAGTTCCGGACTTAAAAAACCCTTGAATGAAAAATTGCTTTAGCGTGTCGTCGTTGAGCATGGTACCCACAAATCTAGTGCACACTAAATCAAACCTCCTAATGTAAGCCGAAATTTCTTCCTCCCTTCCTTGCTTCAATGACGACAATGCCCTTAATGCGGTACTTTGACCCACTTCCGGCCTAAATTCGTTAAGAAACTCCCTTTGTAATTGTTCCCATCCCCTAAAATGTCCCTCGGCATGATCCCGATACCATTCATAGGCTTCCCCCTCTAGAGTGGTAGGAAACCACACTAACCAATAACCCGGGTCGGTTATGAGGAAGCTAGCCAACCGTTCGATATACCGTTCCATGTGCCGAGAGGGGTCCTCATCCTTGGTCCCAAAAAATTTAGGGAGATGAGATGGTATATCCATCGCCGCTAAATTTTGTGGAACCACAATTGGTAGGCCTCTTGGCCTAACCAATGGGTCTATTGGAGGTATAGGAGGTATGGGCGGAATTGGGGGTATGGGTGGTGGATCCATCCCCCGTTCCTCGGCCATGGTGACCGGTGAACTATTCAACAATCCCCTATCAACTTCTACCGGGAATTCTTCTCTAAGTGTGTAATTTTCCGAAGAAGTTTCACCACTCAATTTGGAGGGAGTGATCTCCTCTTCAAGTTGAGCTCCAAGTTCTAAGGTGTCTAGAATTGACCTAGTCCTAGGTTCGACGTTCAAACAACTCTCTATTCTAACATTATCTTGTTCTAATCTATCACTGATTTTAGAGGACCGCCTCTTTCGAGTAGATTTCTCTAGTCCTACTATCAAACTTGGTTTTTGTGAGCGAGTCCTACCTTGCATTCCATAAGAATCGATCGACCCTCACTTGACCACACATAATCCTAGCAATTCCCCTCTTAATATTTTCACTTGTCTTGGTGTGGTTATAATTTTTTTAGGAGGTGAGGAAAAGAACCTGCAAGCCCACTTAGGTGAAAGAATCCCAATAGGGGATAGGCATGTTCATGTTAATTTTTTTGGTTAAGTCGGAGCATCACCTCCGCACCTTCCCGCAAATTAACACTCACCACAATACCGATTGTGAGGGGGTGACCTTCCGAGTAGATTATGTTAAAAGTCGAGGCTTCACCCTTCAACTTCTCACACCATCCACAATTCGGGAATTACCCTCTACAACGGATAACAACAATCACGAGTACAAAAGGCATTCCTTAATTAGTTAATGAGTTCACTTTGAAGAAATAAACATACCTTGAGCAATCGCATCTCCCTGTGAGTTAGCACTCCCCTCAATCGTGACTCAATGTAACAACACCATAAACTTTGTGAAATATTAATTTAATCTAGAGCATGAAATGACAACTCCCAAAACTTTGAGACTCACCCCGAGGTGAGTGTCAAAGTTCAATGTCCTAAGGTGAATTTACCCTCTAATGTTTTAATGAGCTACTCGGTTATAGGTTCCTTTTAAATTCTTAGCAAATCCCCAAAAAGGTTGAGGACGTACCTTCGCCGCGCTCCTTCCTCAAAAATGAATTTGCGTAATTGACAATGCAATTCATTCCAAGGAATAGTTGAAATACAATGAATTCAAATGTAACCCAAAGAGAGAATACTTACCGAGTTTCGGGTGCTCCTTCCCTTCTCTCAAGTTTGTGTCTCCAATTTTTCCTAGTTGCCTCCAAGTCTCCTAGTCGCCTCCAAGTCTTGTAACTACCTTCCGCTTCGCTCCCGGCGGACGCACCAATTATGTGAGGCCAAACCCCCCACCCTTAAGCGTCCGTAGTCCGAGTAGTGGGTTTGGGCTCACATTCCTCCGCGGTATTGGATTTGGACTTGGATGAGTCCATAGTGCAAGGTTCACCCTTCAAGTGGTCTTGGATTTAACTTCTAACTAAACAAACCCAGCTCCTTCATGAACCCAGCTCCTTAGCTTCTAACTAAACAAGCCCAGGTCCTTCATAAACCCAGCTCTTTACTTTCTAACTAAACAAACCCAGCTCCTTCATGAACCCAGCTCCTTAGCTTCTAACTAAACAAGCCCAGGTCCTTCATAAACCCAGCTCCTTCATGAACCCACAACTTTGTAGTTGTAATCCCCAACTACCTCACTAATTATTCAAGCCCTTAACTAATCTTCCTACCTAATTTTCCTAATTCTACTAACAACCCCTTTCTAATCACACAATTCTTCTCTAATCCTAAAATCCTAAAATCCTAGAGAGGAGAGGGGGAGAGAGAATTTCCTAACTTCACTAAGACTAACTAATCCACACAAGTATATTTTTGCACTCATCACAACATCAAGTGCTCAACTCTTAAACATGGAACTTGCAACCACGTGTATTCAAAACATGAACTTTAAGTACCACAAATTGGAATCATGAATTAACTTTAAAATCCTTCACGTCAACACTAATTCTACCAAGAGGTCAAGCCCTCTTCAAGGCTAACAAGCCTTGGCTCTCAAACTAAAAACTAAGCACACACATGTGCTCCAATATGGCTTCCCACACCCACACTTATAACTCGTGGGGTGCCTTGGAGCACAAAGGAAAGAGAGGATGAGTGAGGGAAGAATGAGGGATTATATAGTAAGCTTGAGGGGGTGAGCACCCTCAAGGCTCACGATAAGCCCTTGAGATTTCCTCCTACTTAGTAGGCGCCAATCCTATCTTCTAAGCCTTCCTCCTTCAAATGATCAACAAGGATCCTAATTCGAACATTTAACTAGCCTTGGCTTTCTACCTACCACACTTTACCAAACTTGGGATGCTTCAACCCAAACTTAGCCTCCTTCGCTTTCCGCCGCCATAACTTTCTCCCCTTACTTTCCCAAATCGTTGCTCACCACTTAATTCAAACCACGATGCTTAACTCGTGATTTGATTGGTGCTTTGAGAATTTGCTTATCCTCCACCTTGCATTCTTCCTTGGACCTTCCCCATTAAGTGGCCATGATGAGGTGGTCCACTTGTGCGCTCCATGTGATCCTCCATTCATCCCAATTCGAATGCACTTGCCTCTTGAGTCACTTTGGTTGTCTCCATCCATTTGTACTAGCCTACTCACTAACTACTCAATCCAAGTTCTCCTTACCTATCCTCATTCACTCAAATCCTTCCGAAGGTAAAAACACAATAACAACTCACATCCTAGCCTCTTACAACATGGTACTTCTAAGACTAACATTTCACTCTTTTTATATTTTTGTGAAGTAACATGCTACTTCAAAGTGCATCAACTAACGTTTCAAGGGTCTAAGACTAAATGTGGGCTCACAACAACCAAAAATAATTCCTATTATATTTGGGTCCTACCCCCAATACTACTTTAGAAATGTTTGGCGACTTGTATTGACATAGGTTAAGAGCATGATTGAAAGGTTCAGGTCAGCCTTTATCATTTTGTTTTGTTGAAAAGTATTAGGTTTGGCTACATGCTGAGTTCATAAGCATCCAAGGTGGTGAGCTTCAAATTTTTTGTGCAGTTTAGGATCATGGTTGCATTCAGATGAATTAAAGGGAGTATTTGGCAAATGCACAAACCTAGCAACGAATTCTAATTGTACATGGAAGAAATCCAGGGCTACATGTTTGCTTTGGTAAGGTGAAAATTTGTCCCACATATTGAATAGTAAGCAAATAAGCGGCCCCAAATTCATATTCGCAACCTAGATGTGGCCACACACAACACAAACTAAGGGGGAAGTTGGCTATGTGTTGAATTTGAACAAGCCCATTGAAATTGGCTACACAAAAAATTGCACGAACCCTTTAACCTCTAGAGGCTTCCAAGTTCAACTAGTTTGCAAATGTATGAAAAGATCAACATGTGCGTATCATACCTTTCAAGCACTTAGCAACATCTTAGGCTACGGGCTCTTTAAAAAATCAATGTGCACCCAAATTGAACCCAAATTTGCACACATATAAGATGATCATCATGGAAACATCATGCACTTGAAATACCTAATGCATTTCTAAACCCAAATACATCAAACTAGCCCACTTATACGAAAGAAATTGATTAAAAAGACCACTCATACAATCATACATACAAGTACAAACATGTAGGGAGGGAGGTTGGCCTTTGCATTAACAAACTTGCATCAAGAGGTCCAAATTTGGTTACAAAACTATATGCTACTAGTACGTATCAAATCTTCTACTATTCAAACTTAGTTCTCAATTCCATACCATTGGAGTTTCACTCCTCCCATCCATGAATTCAAAACCTCATCATAAGGGAAATCGACAAGGTTGAATTGCCTATGGGAATACCCACTACAAGCCCCAAATAAGAATCTATGCAAGCCACCTTCAAGCACCACTAGTGTGCTCCACTTCGAAACTTGTAATTTGGTACCCAAAATGCTTAGACTCCACAACATTCAAAAGGTGGTGTCATTAATCGGCACTATAGGAGCAAAGTGGCTACAAGGTACAAACCAAGAGAGCAAGAGGGTGGCAACCAAAGGAGTGGAGAATGGAAGAGAAAGCGGTGACAACACTCACCCACTCAAGTAAACCCTAGGCAATGTGAGCCCTTGGATGGGAGGATGGGCTCCATTCATGAATCACAATGGACACTAGTAAAAAACTATGCCCAAAAAAACTTGGTTCTTTTGACCAGCCTGATCTGCAGTCCCTAAATAACTGCAAATTTTTCTTTTTTGTTTTGCGAGTGCAATTTATAAATTTTTGGGGCGTGTAATATACCGTTGAAAAGGTATTTTCAAGACCTTTCTATTGATATATTACACGCCCCAGAATTCCTAAAATTTCAGTCGGTAAACCAAAAAAACAAATCTGTAGTCATTTAGCAACTGCAAATGAGGCTGGTCAAAAGAACCACAACCAATTCCGGTTGTGATTTTTTTGGGCATAGTTTTCTACGCCCCGGGCTAGATCACATCTGCCTAGGGTTGGGCCTTGCCCTAGGCACGCCTTGCCCTGGGCACGCCTCCTTTACTGGCTGGATGAAGCCCATGCTCCCTACCCGCTCCGCCCGACTTCAAAAAATAAAATTTCCCTTACATTCTTGAAGGCCGCTTGTCCATATAACCCATATTGAGTCCACCTCATCTTCAAGATCCAAAATCCAATATGTACAGTACCTCACAAAATTGTTCCAATGTTGGAAAAATCTACCTTTGATTAAATTTAGATGGCACTAGGCAAAAGCAAATGGCCATGTGTAAGTTCCAATTAACTTCTAATGCGAGTTTAGAGGCTACATGTCAGAAACAATGGCATGCAAAAACGCACATGCACGATAATCATAAGCTCAAAGCTAGATAAATCAATGGAACAATTTTGTGAGTGCATTGTGTACAAGAACCTGCTTTGTTGTAGAGTTGTGCATATTCATTAGACTTGTACTCTTGCCCTGTAGAGATGTGCAATATTGATTAGACTTGTACTCTTGCTGTAAAGCTATGTGTAACACACCATCTCTTTTGATTTTCTTTGTACTTTGAAGTCCATGCTCCCAAGTAGATAAGATGGTTTGTCCATTATCTTCTCAAAGGAAATCAAATGTCATTTCTATGTTGCAGAGAGGGGTTGGTGTTAGAGAAGTGTCAAGGAGTTTGCATGTAGGTGTTGGAACTATACACAGGCTTCGAAAGAAATTTGTTTCTACTATAGAATTATCACATGGAGGTAGACCAAGAAAATTGACTCTTGCAATGGAACGGTCTTGTGTGTTGGATATGACTAGAGGGAAGCTTAATACTACTGTAGAGGCTACAAAAAATATGCAAGAGGCATTTGGGATGCAAGTGTGTGTTGAAACAGTGAGACGTGCTTTGCATAGAGGTGGTTGACAATCACAAGTGAAGCATAAAAAAACCATGTCTCTCAATCAAGAATGTGAAAGCACATTTAGACTTTGCAAGAGCCCATTTAGATTTGACTATAGATGATTGGAGTCGTGCCATTTTCTATGATGAGTCTAAAATCAATCAATTTTGTTCCAATGGAATCTCGTGGTGTTGGAGTCATGATCCACATGAGTTGTCAACTTGCACTATTATAGAGACAGTAAAGCATGGTGGTGGTGGGATCATGATTTGGGGTAGTATGACTAGTCATGGGCCAGGATTGGTGTACAAAATTGAAGGTTGCCTCAATCAACATGGATACCGTCAAATTTTAGAGCAAACAATAGATGGTACAATTAGAAAATATAAATTAGATGCTACAAAAATCATTTTCCAGCAAGATAATGCTTCTATTCACACCACAAAGATGATGCAAGAATGGTTCTCAAGGCAAAGTTTTAGTCTTCTAACGTGGCCAGCCCAATCCCCTAATTTAAATCCAATAGAACTTGTATGGGCAATCCTCAAAAGGAGATTGAATCAATATGATTCACCTCCAAAAAGAATTATGATTGAATTATGGGAACGTGTAGTTCAAGTTTTATCTTCTATTACTACACATGATTGCAAGAGACTTGTAGAAAGCATGCCCAAAAGGATGGAAGTTGTAGTAGCTTCAAAAGGGAAATGGACAAAGTATTAGGTAGCTTACTTAGAGCACTCACAAAATTGTACCAATGTACATACTGATTTTAAGCTTTCATTTTTCCTTCAATGATACTTGATTTAGTTGGAACTTTTTACATATGTGTACTAGATTGGATGTAATATAATATGCCTCAAATTACTATTTGAAAGTTTGGACATCCATTTGTTTGAAACTTCTTCTTGAATTTAGAAGTTCTAATGATTGGAACAATTTTGTGAGGTAATGTATGTTCACTTCCATTGAGTAAATAAGCAAATGATTGGGATTTCATTTTCGAAGTGAAACCATCAATAAAGCATGTAATTAACTTGGAAGTCAAAAATATCACAAAACCCTCATTAGCATTGAGGTTATAATTTTGGTGACTTACCATTGAAAGGGTCTTTGTCATTCTAAACAAGTGTGATTGAATGTAATTAAGTCTACTTAATCCTACTTAATCCTAATTAATCCCAATTAAATTAGAAAAATATGCTTACCAAATTAATTAAGCCTATTTAATTATGAAATGCACTTATTGGAATTAATTATAACCTCAATGCTAATAAGGATTTTGTAATATTTTTGACTTTCAAGTTAATTACATGCTTTATTGATGGTTTCACTTCGAAAATGGAATCCCAATTAGTTGCTTATTTACTCAATGGAAGTGAACATATATATTGGATTTTGGACCTTGAAGATGAAGTGCACTCAATATGGGTTATAATGGCAAGCGACCTTCAAGAATGCAAGGGCAATTTTATTTTTCGAAGTCGGGCGGAGTGGGCTTCATCTGGGCAGTGAAGGAGGCGTGCCCGGGGCAGGGCCTAGCCTTGGGCAGATGTGATCTACCCATGACGTTTTCTACTAGCGGGAGCTCACTGGCTGCTCCTGATAATGGAGCTTAATGGCAGGTCCCAATTTTTAGGCAACTCCACTCCACCCAGGTGAAGCTAATTGACGCCACCTCTTATCCACGAAGGGTGCAGGTGGCACCTTACATGGCAAAAATTCAATTTTTTTTAACATGTGTGTAAATCAATTCACATCACTATAGCAAAACGGCTACTAGTAGCTTGGAAAATGAAGTTGATTTAGGCTTAATGTTGTAATTCAAGGTTGTTTTAAAAAAAACTCAAGCAGACTATAACTAATTAAGAATTGTGTTATTATATTGAAATATTTAGACTTCTCATTGTTTATTCTACCCTAACTTAATAGTAAGGATTATAATGAACAGAGTGTTGAAGTTAAAGGCTTGCAAAACAATCATCAAGGCTTACACTATCATTTAGATGGTGGAACCAACTCCAAAACAACCACACTGGTTGTGCCGGAGTGTCAAAAATTATGATGATTGGCATCAATTTGCATTCCTCCATCGTTATCAAGCATGTTAGAATTGTGAATGTGCGGTGAGAGGTAAAAATTTAAGCATAGAGCCACTATAATATTCAAGGTCACCAATATTAACCAAGATCAAATAGTTGGTTTTTACACCACCTACTATGGGATGGTAAGACCTGGTGTGTGATAGATGTTTGAAGCCAAATGGGGCTTCCATAATGAAAAAATGAAGTGTTTGTGAATTTCAAGATGCTCCAATTGATGTTGAAAAATGGTAGAAGTAGCAACTAGTATAGACATGGCCAAAAATCACGAGTTTTATTTGGGAGGGAGAAAACAAACAACAAGTGACCATTGGGGTATTCTTCCTTCCAAGTGATACTCATACCCTCTATAGAATATTTTGACACCAAAGCCCCTCAAAGCCCTTTCCACAACCCTCCATTAAAAACTCAATTATTCACAAGCCATTCTACATGTGATTCTTTTTTGAAAGAGGAGGTTTTCGAAATGAACAATGAATGACATTTGGGCTTGGGGGGAGTTTTTTTGGTTAATTAAGAAAATATCACATGTTTCACGTCAACAATGGCGTAGCCAAGGCCCAAATCTTTCAAGGTCACTCAAATTTAAGGGCCCTTGAGGATTGCAAATTGTATAAATGGAAAGGGATATATCATGAGAAGCAATCAAAAATATTTACCAACGTCAACCAATTGTCTTTAGTCTTCCTTTCATGACATGCCTCGACCCCTAAAAGCCTATTTCCACCTTTTGCCCCTACCTCAAGCATTGCCAGCATTGTTTGTTGGGATTTCAACTTAACTTTGGGGGGCTAAGGTGGGGTTTGAAGGTGAAATTTAGTGTTGAGACAGAAGGCAAAATGGCATGGCTAGTACTGGGCATTTCTCCTTCCCTCTCAACACCGAAAGTTGCCTCTAGCATTACCATCATTGTTTTGTTGGGATCCGGGCCTTACTTTTTGGAACATAAAAGGAAGTTTGAAGGTAAATTTTAATGTTGGAAGAGAAGGAAAAATGTCATGGCTAATACTAGTATTAGCCACATCATTTTTCCTCCTTTCCCAACGCAAGATTTTTCCTCCAACATTGCTAGCATTGTTTTGTTGGGATATGGGCCTTAACTTTTTTAGCCCAAGGGAGAGTTCAAAGGTGACATCCATTTTTGGGAGGGAGGGCAAAACAACATGGCCAATATTGGCCATGCCATTTTCCCTTTCCTCCCAATGCCAAAATTTTCCTCCGGCACTACTAGCACTGTTTTGTAGGAATTTGGGCCTAACCTTTTTAGGCCCAAGGGGTAATGTGAAGGTGAGATTTGGTGTTGGGATGGAAGGTATATTGGCATGGCTGTTGGAGGCCATACAATTTTGCTTCCCCTTCCAACGTTGAAAATTTCCCCTAGCATTGCCGTCATTGTTTTGTTAGAAATTTTGTATCCCACTATTTCTTCCTTAGTTTCTTGAAATTAAAATGTTATAAAATCTCTATAATTAAATTTTATTGTGATGGAAATTATCAAACTATATTTACAAAGTGCCAAGCTTTTTTAAACAAACAAAGTAAACTTTGAATACTATAGCCATATCCATGTACCTTATTGGTCATTTAACAAATATTTTTTATTAAATTTAATGTATAAGATATTTACACATAGTTAACGTTTTAGTGGCAAGGGTCATTTGGGCCATGCATTGGTATTTGAAAAGGTTTGATTCTAATGGTGTGTATAGTCAATATGAAGTATGAACAAAGGTTGAATCAATGTTGGGATATTAATTCATCTACTTAAGCTAAATAAGAGCCCTCAATTAAACATTAATGAGAATCATTTCTAGGGTTAAACACAACCTAAAGTTGTGTGAATAAGTTTGCAAAACCTATCCTTGATTCAACAATCATGAGAGATGGCACATACTTGGGTGAGTTCTCAAAAGGTTGGAGTTCATGAGTTGTAATCCACCAACCATGATATCTCAAAATATGTTTATTTGCAAGATCTTCATGTTGTTAACCCTTAAATGCTCCAATTCACCCCATATTGTGGCATCTTATGTTCTTATAACCTGCATTATGAAGTTCTAATACATAAGAGTAAGTAAAGAAATTGGCATAGTACAAACAAGAGGTATAACATAACTTTCTAATTATGTTATAATTATGAGAAAGCTACATTAGTTCGTTTAAAACTCAATGCAAAAAATACCCTTAGAAGTTGAAAATCAATCTGCATGTAGCAAAAGGAATCATTTGGTCTTTGGATATATATATATATATACTATTTACTCCTTTTTGCAACTATGATGTTAGATTACCTCCTCTAATAGTTTGGGGTTTGCAAGAGAGAAAAATTGACCTATGCATATATATAGTTTGGTTGACACATGTCACAATATGCTCTCTCAATATTATGAGGCCTAAAGGGTGTAATCCATCATTGAAATGGGAAAATAATTAACCACCTAAAACTTTGGGATCATGGAAGTATATGTTGCTCTCACGTTGCATAATTTTGTCTTCCATATACATTCACATATCCTAGTACATCTCATGTTTTAGCTAGTTTAATAATATGCAACCTCTTATCTTAGGTAGTATATATGCATACCCAATGTTATAGTTTATTTGTATGTGGATGCAACTTCTTCACCTAATGCATTGTTCATTTTCCATGTATGATTCATAAATCATGTTGTATGAGCGTCCCTTGTATTATAAAGACATCATTGAGATTTGTGTGATTTTCATTAGGATTCACTTGACTATTGATATATTAAACTTTTAAACCCTATACTAATTACTTTGTTGGTACAATAAACATATATCCATATTTATATTTATTTGTGCATTTGTTTTGGGTCATGAGCTCTTCCAAAATATGATAGTAGAATTGGTAAGAATCAAGCTTGGAGTCTTGCTTAGTTTGGAACTTACAATATCTTGGTTGCCACAAATCACATGTATAGCAAAGCTTAAGCATGGTATCCATGGTGGTTTTGAGGACAAGGTTTGTCATAGGCATGGATTAGCATTATAGAATGAGCTCCCTTACGAGTTTGGGGTTCAAGCTTTGTCAAGCTTCTAGGGATGTTCCATGCTAGGAAGATGACTTGAAAATCAAACCAATCTTACAAGACTAAGACATTGAAAATGTATGATGCCATCATATTGCACAAATTTGTCAGTTTATGTACTATCATTTATAATTATTGACTCAAACATTGCATGTTGGCCATGATCATGTTTTTTTTCAGGGCAGTTCAGGCAATCCATAAAAAATTTATTCTACTCTAAGAAAAATGATTATATTCATAATAAAAAAACACGGTAATGGGTCCCACTTCACAAAGATAAAATCCCCCAAACATGAGCAAGCTCATATAAGCTTTGCTCATGCAATAGCATTCCCCACGGTGGTGGTGGACTGTGGTGAGGCTGCCACCTTGTTGCTCGATTTGGGTGAACCAACCCATACACTCGTTCCTTGTTGGATGCCTAAACCCTTGCCTCCAAGGAACCGGTGTACGCGTTGTTTCGCCCCAACCCTTGTTGCTCCAACCCCTCATACTATTCTAAAATTTGTTTTGCCCGGTTTATAAATAGGGAATGGCGGTGGCAATGGAGCGGGCATGCGGCAGGGGCTTGAGGAGAGTGGGCAATGGAGGCTTGTTGGGGGCCCACAGCAATGAGTGGGGCCCATCGTATCGGGAACTCGGCCCAAGACATGTTGCATGGGCACCAGTGTTCAAGATTGAAGTCTTCAATGCCCTTCAAACATGATTTGGCCCTTCAAAATATACCTCTCTCAAAACAACCCTTCAAAACGCAACCCCAAATTGAAATTGAAGACATCACTTGAAGTCCTCAATATAATATGCCGCAACAAGAACCAACAAGCGTAGGGCATCATGACCACAAGAAATGGAGTTAGATGGTTGATTCTTAATTCTTCACATTGTACTGGAAACATGCACCATATAATTCATGCACAAGTTTAATATGAGTTTTTTATTTCATTTCTATATTCTTGGTTTAACGCCTTGGATTTGAACCAGCCCTTCAACTGAAGGACTGAAATTTGATAGCCCTTCAAAATGAAACTCATATGAGGGCTGCAATCTTGAACACTGATGGGCACTCACACAAACATGGCATGTCAACTTCGCTAAGGGGCTACCAAACCTTAAATTAAAGATACCCTCCCTAGGCTTAGAGCCCAACTGTCCCAACATTAGCCACCAACAATACTCCAACATTTGAGCCAAGCCATTAACCCCTAAACGCTCAAGCCTTCATGTTCCATTTTCAGACATTTTTTGTTATGTAGGCAAATAGAGTGCGCTTTCTTGGAATCCAACTATACAAATATGAACAAGACTACCATATATTCTTGCTGAGAAATTTTGAAGTCAATCAGACTAGATTTGCTAGGTCAGCTTGACATATGAACATGGCCTTCATTCAGGGGGCAGCTAGAGAAAATTCAGAATTTTTTTGTTTCATGACCATTTCAGTCATGCCACGAATTTTAGAAAGTTGACAACTTTTCCATAATATGTTATGTGGATGACAAATGAGCTACTCCAAAATATTTGGGGTTTTTTTGAGCAAATTTAGATAAAGTCTGTCACCCTCAAAGTTGGAGGGGCCACATCATGTCATTTGGGGAGATTTCCCCTTTTTCCATGGAGCAAGCAACATGTGCACCCATTTTCTTCCAAATCCATATGGTCAAGTTGTGCACAACCGTCACCTTGTCCTAAGGGGAAAAAAACCCACCCAAATTGGGCATCATATGTGAAAGATGTCGGCTCCTAAATTTGGCTCCTACATTTGGAACCACCTTCAAAACAAGCAAATGTCAACCTAACAAAAAAATCCTACATGCTTGGAGTATGAGGTTTTAATATGTTATTTTGGCCCACTGGTAGTGGGCACCACCCTTCACCAGTAGATATCTTCCATCTACATAGATTGCCACCTAGTGGGTTACAAACGTCATCAAAATATTAGGTGGTGACTCATTTTGGGTTGCATGAGCATTTAAGGGTTAAGCTGCACCAAAATTTGACTGCATGTGATTACATTGGTGGATAAATCAAGGTTTGATACACTTTGACATTTGGAGAGTTAGGTAAATGACCCTAAATCGGACATTGTTAGCCGTGCACCCATTTCTCTAAGGTTGGGGCTAGATCTCATGCCATTTGTGCAGGGCCCAACCGGCCGAGCCATGACCCCATCATGGGGGAAGGGGGTGTCAGGGTTTGGGCTGTGATTCAGCACACCCAAGCAACCCCGCCAAAAATTTAATTTTTTAAAACCCAACTGACAATTGTTGCCCACCCTACTTGATTCCTCAAAAAAATCACTCTTGCATTCTTGGAGGCCACTTGTCCACAAATCCCATATTGAGTGCACTTCACCTTGCAGCCCCAAAATTCATTATATATGTTCACTTCCCCTTAGTAAATAGGCAATTGACTGGGATTTCATTCCCGAAGTGAAACCGTCAATGAAATGAAATGAAATGAAATTGATTGTAAAGTCCAAGAAGCCGAAAGCATGTAAATAAATGTCAATAAAGCATGTAATGAACTTAGAAATAAAAACAATTACAAAAACCTCATTAGCATTGAGGGTATAATGTATGTGGCTTACCATTTGGAAGGGTCTTTTGTCATTCTAGAATGAAACTTATATTAGTGTGCTATTTATAGATAGTTTATTTTGTAATAATTTAGTTAATACCTTCTACTTTCACAAGTATTCATACATGTTTGAACTAATTAAGCGTGATTAAATGTAACTAAGTGTATTAAGCCTGATTAAATATTATATTATATAAATTTATGCATACCAAAGTAATTAAGCCTAATTATATCTAAAATACACTTACTTTAATTATTTATGATTTATTTCAGACATGGGATTTGATGTTCTTAATTATAGTATTTTAAGATTCATTATGCTAAATAAGGTTTAATATGCATACTTGCACTTAAATTACACTTAATTAGTTTGCATGTGTAAGAATACTAGTAGAAAATTAGGCCTTATGTTCAATTACAACTATTTATGCTTAATTACATTTAATCACACTTAATTACTTCAAATATGTATGAATAATTGTGAAAGTAGAAGGCATTAAAAATATTATAAATAAACTAACTAAAAATAGCACACTAATATAAGTTTCATTTTAGAATGACAAAAGACCCTTTCAAATAGTAAGTCACATACATTATTCCCTCAATGCTAATGAGGTTTTTGTAATATTTTTTACTTCCAAATTCATTACATGCTTTATTGACATTCATTTACATGCTTTCGGCTTCTTGGACATTACAATCAATTTCATTTCATTGACGATTTCACTTTGGAAATGAAATTCCAATCAATTGCTTATTTATTAAGTGGAAGTGAACATATATATTGAATTTTGGGGCTTCAAGGTGAAGTGCACTCAATATGGGATTTGTGGACAAGCGGCTTCAAGAGAGTGCAAGGGCGATTTTTGGGGGAGTCAGGCGAGGCCGGCAACAGTTGTTGGTCAAGATTTAAAACATTAAAATAATTGGTGGGGCTGCCAGATCGTGGGGCCCAACCCTGACACCCCCTTCCCCCAAATGGCATGAGCTCTAGCCCCAACCTTTCTCTAATGATGTCAAACACATGAGGCGGCTATGATCAAGGGTTTAGTGTCCCTCATTCACGTCAACATACTCCCTCCTTCCAAATAAAATAAAATAATGAAGAATTCTTATATAACGGTTAACAAATTTTGAGCATGTGATCCAATACTCCAATCTCTATCAAATACTTATTTTTTTGGTGTCCATTCTTGGATCCACACTTAACCGCACCCCACTCATATATGGGTGTACGTATAAGCTTGGACCCCAAAAGTTGAAATTCCATTTTGAGAGTTGTTTTGTTAGTGGACTGGGATAACATGTGTCCAATGCTCCATCAAGTTGGCATTAGCCTGTCTCATTGAGGCTACCGCACTCCACCAATCTAGGGAATTAGACGGTGTGAAACCATCCAGATGTACTTTCAGTCTTATCAGCCTTTTGGCTTACCGGACTTTATAATCAATCTCATTTCATTTCCATGCGATTTCCATTCCGAAGTTCCAAAATGATCAGTGATGGTTTGCGACATTGATTCATTTTCACGGGTGTGTCCAAGCTAGTCCCTGCTACATTGCAATAACTGCTTCAAAAACCTATGTACAGAGCACTGTGCTTGGATTCGAACAGGTCGCAATAGTCATAATCTGGAAGACGAGTGTGGAGTACTTTAATTTGATACAATTTCCAGGAGCTTCGTGTAGGCTCTGGAATACCTTGATTGTTACATTTGACATAACGGCACTTTTTCTACATTTTCGGGCCTTTAAAATACAGATCAGTGCACTAATTAACCAGCCAAATATTCATTGATCCGAGCTAATAATGAGTCGATCACCATAACCTCGTCTAGATCGATCCAACGCGACAAATCCAAACGAACCTAGTGAGGAAACCCAGCACCGCTTGAGCTGGAAAGACGTGACAGAGAAAACGGGTGTCCAATTATGATCTATGCTACACATGATGATCGACATCAAATTCTCGATGGAAATCAGTGACAACTTCTACAAATCTTCCACCACTCGTGGCGGTGTTCCGTTTTGATGGTTGACAACCCTGCCGTGGGTGGAATCCTTCCTCTTGAAATGGACAACCTTCTTCCCAAAGACACTGTACCTCCAGCCCGGAGAGGTGCGATCCACCTTGTCCGTCCTGACGAAGAAGGCCATGACCAAGCCCACAATGAGCACAGCCAGGATCCACTTGAAATTGGACTCGTAGGCTTCATTATACGCACCCGCGACGTTAGCTCGGGCGGCAGAGGGTTTGTGTTTGTCGAAGAGATGTGTGAATCCCAACCCTCCTCCCACTCCCCCAATGGACCACGCAGTGAGGATCATGCCATGAAGTGCTCCAATATTGTAAGGCCCAAACATGTCAGTCAGGAAGCAAGGGATGGTGCCAAACCCCCCGCCATAGAAGAACGTGAGGGTCCACATGACAGCGCGGAATCCATTGTAATTGTGGGTGTTGATCAGGTGCGACAGAATAGCAACGATGATGATCTGCACGATGAGGCTGATGTAGAAGATGACCTTTCGGGCAAAGGGTGGGTTGACTCTTAGGGTTTTGATGACGAAGTCTGCAGACATGGGCAGAAAAATGCGGCCAAGACAATTGAAGACACCATTGATGGACACGACTGTTGAGGCTTGGGTTGCGCTTTTCCCGAACAGATCCTCCGCCATATTAGCCAGGCGAGAGAGTGCGACCAGGCCGAACAGCTGGTTGGCGAAGAACATGAGGTACATGAAGCCGAAATCGGTTGAGAAGATGGACTGAATGAGCGTCATCACAATGGGAGTGGAGGAGGTCCCAGGGACAACGTGATGACCAGATGGTATGTTGGCATGGGTTGGAAGATCTGCAGATGGTTCCTCAAACTGCAATTTGTTAGGGTCGTCTTTGTAGATCTTCTCCCCGCTCACGGTTACACCCCCTGCGGTGAAGTTGTTTGGTGGAGTGCGCATGACGATGGCGGAGGCTAACATGGTCCCAGAGAGAACTGCACCCAGGATGGCGAAGGTTTCTGGGAGCTTGTACCGGTTCATGAGTGGGATGTACACCTTGCTCCACACTATGGATCCCGCTCCGAACCCTGCGACTGCAAACCCTGATGCAACACCTCTGTAGTCTGGGAAGAATTTCTGCAGTGCGGACACTGGGGAGATGTAGTTCAAGCCCAAGCCGAAGCCTCCCAGGACCCCATAGCCTATGTAGACGCCCACAATGGATTTTTTGTAGAGGGAAAGGGATGCAACGCCTTGGCCTACCCCGAACATGCAGGAGCCCAGCAACAATCCCCTGCGAGGGCCGTGCCTCTCCAGCCATGGCCCCATGAGCATGGCAGTCAATCCAAACATCCCTGATGACATAAATAATTTATAACAGTGTTAAGCTTAGTTAACGTTCTGTAGAAGAAGAGAAATTATCGATTGATTGACCCGTCTCAGGAGACATTTCAGCTGAGAGACATGCAGAGAAAATGGCCATTTCCATAGCCCCCTTGACATGGCAGTCAATGCAAACATCCCCGATAAATTATGGCACAATTTTAAATTTATTTAGTTGGCGTTCAAGAGAAGAAGAAAAAAAAGGTAGATGATTGACATGTCTCATGGAGACATTTCAGCGGAGAGAGAGACATGGAAAGAAAATGTTATTACAAGGAACGGGTAAGACTTGCTCACCAACGGCAATGTAGAAGGTGTTGACAGCTTTGTTAGCTGTCTTGGTGCCGTAGATGAGGATGTCGATTGGGTTGTTGAAATTCGACCACGAGTAGAGCGACCCACAGCAGAACTGGATCAGAAACGAGGAACTGAAGAGAATCCATCGGCTGAAGGGAATTGCTTTCCAGTACAAGAACAAATACTTCTCCCGCTCCTCCTGTGCTGCAGGTTTCACAATTGGGTCCAGAGTCCAGTGCCTCACGAGCAGTCGCACCAATGGGTTCTTCGAATTCCTCTCTTCCTCACTCGCAATTGCCATTTTCGCAACGATATTTAATGAATGATGTCAAGAATGTATCGATATTTATCAATATGCAGTCTCTCAATCTACGTCATCAGTGCTTCATTCAAGCAGACAGAGACGTTGGGCCCATCAGCTAACCCTGTTGCTTTAATCCATGTCGACCTCGCTATTCAAACACACCTGCACCACGGAATCAAAGCCCTCTCGGTTAGATCTTATCTCGATCTACATTCACGTACTGAATTCAAATACGCAGATAGTTCAGTAACTAGTCTATCAGAGGTTCATGAGGACTTTGTGATCGTGGCATACCCAGCTTCGCCCTGATCAATGCCAACCAGGAACTCCTGGAAGCCAGGTTACATGTAAATGTGACTGCCCGGAAACACCCTGACATAGTTGAATGATTTCATTTGTTCACTTTGCACCAGAAAGTGTGCGCCTGCAATATCACGTGATGTCAGTACTACGACGCGGATGCTTCTGTACCCACACACACATGGAATCCGTTCAAGAAACTTCAACGGCAGTCTACTGCTCGAAGTGTACCGCCTAAAGTCCACGATGAGTTCAGAATGTACACTCACCTACAACATAATATAGATGATTCATAGTGCAAAAAAATATGGAGAAATTTCACGTGCTTAAAGAACAGTAGCTATAAGTTACACAAACGGAACTAAAAGTGCTCATCAAGAAAACTAAGCTCAGTTTTAGTACAAGTGTAGCCAAACTGCTTGCTTCTGGGTCAAACTATGGCGAACACCCCAGGTTTGAGCAGATCCCAAGAACCGTAATGAACTGCTCAAGATTGGCCAAGAAGATCAGTGTATTATCGGCATGTGCAGACGCATTTGCCTCCGCAGCAAATCCCAAACCCTCTACATGTCCCAAATATGATGTGATTTGATGAGAAGGAAATGTCACACTCCTGCCAGTAATGCTCTTGTCCAGAGAACTGAAGGATATGCAAGTCATCTCATTAATTAATACATCGTGTAAGTGCACGTAGAAATACGTACCACCGATCTGCGCTCTTGTTTAATAGTATCCAATCAAATATTGTCTCAAACCAATTCAGCTGAGGCCGTGTCAGAGCCTAGCTGACGGAAAGATAGAGAGAGTGCGCTGAAGAGAAGATCGCAAAAGAGGCACCTCGTTGATGGTAGAAACAGATAATGATAAAACACCGGTAAAATTTCAACTGTGTAATGGCCTCAACCATTGTCGTCGAGACGCAAACAGGATCTGAAGGAGTTAGTGCAGTGGTCCTCTTGTCATATCTCTAATTTAAGTAAGGATGTTGCAAAAAAGCGAAGACTTGGATGAAACACCAGACAAGCTTAACCTCTTTGCATCTACTATCAGCAATAACTAATCTACCTTCACATTGCGCGATCGACGTCCCTCCACTGATCATACTACTCTTTAAAAATATTTATCGATCTGTTACTCTTTCTACCCTTCCCCTCCGCCTGACACAATAACAGTTCAATAATGCATGCGTGTGAGGAGCACATGTGATTCAGAGTAGTGATGACGGAGTGCAGGCAACTCCAAAGTATGACCTCCCACAAACTCTCTGAACCAAGCAGCGTTGAAGACTAATAAAGATCAAATGATCTGAGAGGGGGCTATCCATTGTTCACTTCCAGCAGTAAATCACGTTTTGCGATTGCACCTCCCTCGACCCAATACTAAAAACCCCAACGCATCTACCGCTTGCTTAACCCCAATAAGCTGGTAAGGGGCACACAGAAATTTAAATACTACTCACACCGAGGTTGATATATATGATTGACGATGAACTGCGGGCACCGAATTAGCCCACCTTCACAACTCTCAACATCTCATCGAAGAGTATTGTAATTGCTTGCACCAAAAGCGAACTTCAGAAGTTCACGTCCATTACTCGTCGATGCTGAAGTGCAGATCCACCTTGAACACCACAACCATGAATGCGGGAAAACATGAAACGGCAAGTCATAAAAATAAGGTGGACCAAGACCGACCGAAAACTTTAGATGCATTCGAAGGAAGTCGGATTAAATTATCTGCCCTTACTTGAGCTTACTTACATTACTCAGACAGACAGCGGTTGCTATGGTGCTTCAGATCAGCACAACATTATTATTGCGTGGTTGCATATTTCGCAGATTCCCGAACAATGACTGCACGTTCCACGAGCAGCAGGTCCAGTGTTTATGCGACGAATAAAGCCCCGCTCGTACAGCCTGTGGAGGGATGCAGCACAACCATGAGATACAATACCCGCCATTGAGCAATAGCAACAGCAATATAACTCGATGGCAGGTATTTAATAAAACAATTGAGGTTGAAGCAGTATCCATCAAAGCTCGTAGACAATTGACATTCTTGACAAGCCTAGGTGCTACTTTTTCCAGTTGTGCCGCCTGAGAATCTAGATCATTTCAACGATAAATTATGATCTTGCTCCCCGCATTAAATAACATACTACAATCCTCGCGGCTACTGAGGGTTCAACTGGACGACAACACTGCATCACGATGAGCGGGGCCTCCTTGCAAGTCATGCAACATTCTTAATCTGGAAAAATGGTCGCCGATTGCATATAACTTAGTCCTTCCGACACCGAGGCAAGCTTTGAATTTATAAATGCGGCAGCTTGCAGGTGCTAAAGTTTGTAATTGGAATTTTGGTTTGGGTTGGCCCACTTGTGCAGGGCGATGATGATGTAATCGAAGCTTGTTATTAAAGTGTTTTATTGAATTGTGTGTCACGTGCAAGAGAAACAGTCCTCGCGTTGCAGGCACCCTGGCCGGTAAGGTTTAATAATAAGAGTTCTTTGAACTTGTTTAATGTGGGTCGCCGCTTTCTGAGCCGCAGACCAAGCGTGGCCGTCGATTAGCTAAGTTGGCTAGGTTGCCAACGAATTCGTGGAGCTACTACCTACTGATCAGTACTCACCTGACACTACCCATCTGCATACATGTCTACGACTTCAAAGATATATCAAGATATGCTACGTCGGGGCTGCACTTTCTTTATGCTATACGTCGTGGCTGCACTTTCTTCACGCTACGGCGTGGACTTGCGGCAAGCCTGGCGGAGGATTAAGTATCAACTCCGTCGTGCACTGAAGTGGTGCCGTACCCGCACGGCAGAGGCTACTGGTTCAGCGAACGCCACTTCTCCAAACGCTACTAAGTACTTACCAAGTACATATCGTGCTGCCGCTTGCGGCGACGGCTTATATGTATATAAGAGGATTTTCTTGCTCTTGGGGAATTTTGTTGTTTTGTTTTATTTTGACAAAGGGCCAAAGAGTGGATAAATGTGGAGGGTGCTTAGGGCATAACCACCCATCATGCACCAAACTCAACCGTTAAGTTTGGTTGTATTAGTAAGCTTGTTAGTAGAGTGGCCAACACTAATGAAATTCTTGAATAAGGTGTTGGCCCTCACCGCAACCTAAACGATGGGATTCTGCTATCAAGGTTTTTTCTTTTTCCGGTTGCCCAACTTATTTGACATGCCCGGTTACCCACAACAAAATTTTGACTCCCCTTTGTGAAGAGCAGCAATTTCGACCGCCAAAATATCCAACCATAAATCAACTTTCAATTTGGCCAAAAACCATTTGCATTTCAAGGCACCCAACATTCTAGAGCTAGTTGCAAGAAAATTGAAGTCATCAAACACACAAAAAAAAACACAAGCAACCAATAAATTATAGTGAAAATCGTCGGAAGTTGCCATTATTTATTAAATGAGCAATCCAATTTCATCAATTACTTCTTTAAATTTGCAAGTTCCTCATCTCGTCTCAAGTTGTAATACTCGTGTGCCATAGGACCCACCTTGACATCGATGTTGATTCCAAAAAGTTTGTTGTACATCGATGTCTTGCAAAATTTGGACCTTCATGTGAGTTGCTCGCACCATGTCCGATGAAGCTCGAGTTTGCGCATGTGCAGCGTGCCCTCTAGTCCTCCCATTGGCCACTTCATCCTTAGTCTTTTTAGCGCCAGGTGGCTGACAATTTGGCGATGTGTTTGTTTGCCGATTAGTTTGCTCACCGCGTGATGTATGATCCGCAACCTTGCTTTCCATAGCTAAAATCCTTTTGTCCATCCAATGCGTAGCCAAACCTCTTCCTCTTTAGTGATTCGGGAGTCTTTACCAACTTGTTACAAAGCTCTGCCCAACGTGGTACCTCCTTCAAAATATGCCAACAATGTCCAAATCCAAAATTAAACCATTTGGGATGCTTTGATTGATACAAATGGTGAGAATCATGAATTTATGAAAGCCTTATCATTTAGACAAATCCCGTGGAACTTGGACGCTTCGTGCTTGATGCTCCCCCACTTCGTTTCCAAACTAGAACCAAGGAGATAAACTCACTTGGAGGGGAGATAGAGTCCTTTAAGTTTCCCACACTATCACATAAAGAGATTTTTTGAAAATCAAAGGCAATTTTTCAAACATAAGTAGATGTTGAGACTTGACATTTTTTGGGGGGGGGGTGAATGGCATTGATGTCCATTGATAAGAAAAATAATTTTACACCGTGCACATCATCTAATCACTTTTATTTTTATTTTTCAATTAAAAAGCATTCACCAACTTTTTTAAAAGATAAGTTATAGGTTCCCCGGGGACAACCCACAATCCAAGTGCCAAGCACAAGAGGCATGCCTCAACCAAACAAAACGGTAGGCCAATTCATTGTTGCCAAGATAACAAAAAACACAACTTAGGGTCCTACTACACAACCCAGTTAAGGCTCTTGTTAGAGTAGGTAACCACTCAAATTAGTTATATTGTTCTTGCACTGCCAAGTTAAGAAAGTTGAGTAACATATAAGGTAGCTAACCTATATGAGTGCTAATCTATCTCACGGCCGCACCACCTAGTTAACATGAAGCTTTAAATAAAATCTATCAAACTAGAAGTTAGCTAACCTTTGGGACCTTGCTTTTGTGAAGAAATCTTAACTTATCCATATCCCTAGTGCTCACTAACTTTTCCAAATGAGTAGCCTGAGGATTTTTCTTGAATGTCCACCTTTCACTTCTCCATCTCTTCTCCATTATGCTACAAGGTGGACCACAATATATTCTTACATTATCTTAAATTAACATATATAATTCATTTATAAAATTTGTTTTAATGATATAATAATATTATCCTATAATTTTTAATATCATAATTAGTGTCAGATTCAACACTTGGGCAAGTTGAACAATACTTCGGTCGGTCAACCTTAACTCCTCTCTTTAAATTAATTAACCTTTGGTTAGTGGTAACCAATATGTGCGGCCATGCGATTGGCTAGCTAGCATATGAGTTAGTTGATTTCACTAACTCATATTGTTAGCTAATCCTCCTAACTAGGCGGTGCAGCCATGATTTTAGTTAGCAAGAATTTAGGTTGGCTAATCGTCACTAACTCATAAGATAGTTAATTCTCTTAATTAGGTGGTGCAACTCGACCCTTGGAGTGGAGGGGAAGCCCCTTGAGCATGGCACATCCAACCACATAAGGGACACGTGCAAAACTTCTCATAGCATTGCTTTTTGGAGGTTATGCATGGTGGATGGCCCTTAAACAATAGTTTTTCCTCCTATTAACCCATTGATTTGAGGATAAATTAAACAAATGGTACTACAAAATGATCCAATTGCCAAGCACAAGAGACATGCCTTGGCCAAACAATAGGTGGCCACATCCCACCAAAAGACCAAACACACACGCATATATTATTTATTTTCTGTTGGGGGGCAAACAGTTGGGCAAAGCAACAATGCTGGGAAATCAAAAGACACACCCACTTCGAGAAGAGGGAAGGGGAAGTTTTCAAGCCAATTGTCATGTCAGAGACACACACATAAGTTCTCATAGTAATGTTGTTTGGAGGTTATGCAAGGTAGATGGGCCATAAATGAACCAACTAGTCAAATTTAAAATGAATTTATTAAAAATAGATATTTTAAACTTAACCCCCACACACACACACACACTTAACCCACTTCTTCAAGGATATCCATCAAGTGTTTAATGATGAATGAGTGGCAGGTCTATATCAAGTTTGAAGCAAACATTTTCCTCATATTTTATGGAGTGTGTATGAAAATCAATTTATTTATTATCGATTTGAAATGTCTCTTAGTTCTTAAATGATCATATACTGGGTTTCCTCAACTATGTCGGTTATTGAACCTAGAATAGTCAACAAGTTTTGAACATGTAGTCCAATCTTTTCTAAACACGGTGCACATGTCTTTTTGGTGTTTGTTGTGGGATCCGCGTCTAACCACAAACCATTCACATATTCGGGAAGAAAGTGAAGTGACCAAATCATGACCGCATATCGTATATGGCTCAATAAAATGAAGATCATCCCTCCCCTTCAAGCTTTTCCACCCTTTACACATGGAATATGAAATGGACGACACTTTCAACTCCTATAAATGGGAATCAACTATCAACATCTTGTACTCTTTGGCCAATAGAATCTCAAAGTGAACTTTTCTCTTTTAGGAGCCGTGTAAAGTGAGGAAATACTTTTGGTCATAGGTCCTACAATTTTAAGTGTTCTTAATTAAAGAGTAAGTGTTCTCTTCATCAATGGAAAACACCATCTGAAGCAAATAAATAAACATCTAGAATGAGACTACTATTGTTACTAATCTTCTCTAAACTATTGTTACTTGACTTTACACCCAACTTTGATATTAGTGCTGGATATGCAATGTGTGGCCGTGTCCACATACCTTCAAAGGGAAGCTATGAGAAAGGCCGAGAGACACGTGACTCTACTTAATGCACACGCATGCATAAAGGCCCCGGACGTTGCCTACCAAGATGTCCTTAAAGAATTTAACTCAAGTTGGAGTATCAAAGGTCTTATTGTTACCCATAGTAATTTAGTGGTTACTTGGAAGGTTAGACCTTAGATGGGCATTATTTCTTGATTATCCCACAGGTTGCGTTGGTTCTCCTGGGGTGGTTGTATTTTGTAAAGAGGAATCAAAATACAAATCACTATAGCAAAGAAAGCGGAAAACTTTAACAAACAAACACAAGCACATTGCACACACCATGTGATCTATATACAACATAACATTGCTAAGCCTCATCCTCCCTTTCTAAATAAAGAGACGTCCTCTTTCATAGGGACCTTGCTATGGCATTGAGACTTAGGGCTAGTACACATGGGCCCCAAAGTCGCAAGTCCCACTCATGTTAGCATGTCTTAACATGGAGGCAAAGTCCCAACTTTTGACCCCCAAGAAACTATTGAAATATGGTTATTTATCATTACAGTTGGATTTTTATTATTTTACGCACAAATATTCACAAGACTTGTGTTGAGAGTTGGGTGGAGCTTTTTGCTTGACCCAACTCTCAACACGAGTCCCAAGCCTCACCTTCAAAAATCGTTGCCATGTAGGCAATTATGTCATACTTAGGACTTGGGACTCCATGTGAAGTGATAATCCCAACTACCATGCTCTCAACGGTTGAGATTGCACGGATTGACCTCAAGTGACATGGGACTAAAGGCTTGGGACCCCATGTGAACTGGCCCTTAGACCATGATTAGAGCAAGGTTATTACTCCCAGTCCTTGACCATATCATTCTCATATCTAGGACAAATAACATGTGGACATTAGCAATATTAAATGAGCTCCCTTGCCCCTACAACAACTCCACACCAAAGGTCTCATTCTCTTTTCTTTTCTTTTTGGCACAAATTGAAAATTCGATTGTAAAAACGGAACCAAAATACAACCACTTCATGAGATCCAGCGCAAACCGAGGGGAAATCAAGAAAAGATCTCACTCTCTCGAAAAATTAATTACCTCTTCATTCCCATTTAACAACGATGCAAGTGTTGCATATTCTTCTTCATGGCATCAGCTGTTGGACCCAATTTGCTTTGAAAAGAGGGAGCGATGTCAAACTCTTGAAGCTCCAACCATTTTCGGACCTTCACCGCACATGGGCGTGGAGAGGATAGCCAATGGCCTTCTCACCACCCCAATTGAAGGTGGATGGATCTTAAATGGTTAGCTTTTTGAGCAGCTCACTTCTACGAGGTTTTAAAAGAGGCGATGGGAGCGAGACACTTAGGACCACTTCAACACACGAGACTGAGAGCCCGTGACCATTACACTTCAAGCACTCTCATTGGTGGAAAAGGTGGAGGCGGTCCAAGTTCGCTTCACACTACACCTGAGGGACCAACGGAGTAAGTGAATGCAAGATGGATGTAAAGTCTACATGGCATTGAATGGATCATGTTTCATGGTCACTTGGACTATTTTCAAAAACCACCTCTTGGAGGTAGGCCTACCACAAAACCAGGAGACCATGGCACTCCGAACGCTCACAACCGTTGATTTATTCTATTTTACCATGCGTGAGGACCCACATGAATAGGAATTCATTGAAATAGCATTTGGTTGAGGGTCCGGTCACCTATGACTTCACACTACACTTGAGGGCCGTGACCACACTACATTATTTGGAGGTGTCTTGGGACGGCCTTTGAACACTTTCTTTTGGGCTTTCACAATTTCATGGTCATGGCTCTTGGCTCGTGTGTGAAGTGGCCCTTAGCAAATGCAGAATGAGTTTGCGATCATTTTCCTCATAAGATTTTTTTATAAATATACAATTCATAATGAAAGTGAATAACATCTTTATTCTTCAAATGATCATATATGTCCTTCCAATTATGTCGACTTATGAACCCAAAATAGCTCGCAAATTTTGAGCATGCAATCCAATATCTTTTGAGCATCTCACTATTATACTTTGATGGCCCATGGAACAAAAGTTGAATGTTGAATGATGTTATATTCAACTACTTTAGTATCTTCGATGTCATATTTAAGTAGAATCAAATCAACTCATAATTTATTTTAAGACTATGTAAATAGTTCACTGCATTTCTACTTTCCTACAGTGTTAGTTACATGGTCATGGGGAGCTCTAGCTGAAATGAGAGAAGTCACTCATGCAAAATATCTCTTTGATTAGGCACATTTCACTACATTGATCGTGGTATATGGTGTGGGCTTATATAGACAGACAAATAGATAGATAGATAGATCGATCTATCTATCTATCTATAGTTATATTGTGAAATATGCCCACAACGTACGCTAACACACAAGAAAATATTGTGCAAGTATAGTCACACTTTTCATTCCCCAGTGGTACCCACATCCTTCCCCTAAATCATAAGTTTCTAATATGCACATTATTAGAATAGAATTATCATACCTATAATGTGGACATCTAATATTATAGACTATGGATTCTTAAATAGTGTGGACCCACATTAGTAAGTAGTGTCTCCGGATTTTTAAGTGAAATAAGTTCAAGAGTGTGGCCCACGATAATTACTTCTTCTTTTTTGGCACAAATGGCCCATGATATTTGCCAAAAGCAATGTGCGTAGTTGACTTGACAATGTTGGTGTAGAGTCACCAAGCAACCTTCACCAAACCAGCAAGAAGGCGAAGAGAGGACGATGAAGCCCTGGAAGCGGAGGAGGAAGATGAGAATGCCGAGGACGGCCAGTGGAAACGGGACCCGGTTCGAGAGCTTGGGAGGCCAGTGCGAACGGGACCTGGTTCGGGAACTTGGAGACCAGTGCGAATGGGACCCGGTTTGGGTACTTGGAGACTAGTGCGAACGGGACCTGGTTCGGGAACTTGGAGACCAGTGGGAACAAACCTGGTTCGGGAACTTGGTTGGCCAGTGGGAACGAGCCCGGTTCGGGAACTTGGACGGCCAATGGGAACGGCTGATTCGGGACGGTCGAAGGCGAATGGAAACATGACCGGTTCGGGAAATGAAGAGGCACGGGCGTATTCCCATTTATAGGAGCACGTGATTAATGAAATTAGGATGGATGAGAATCCAACTATGTGATACGAAAAGATATGTAAGTAGGAAGAACATTAAGAGCAATGTAGATTTAGAAAAATAGAATTCAAACTCTAAATTCATGCTATAATTATATACAATGCTAAATTTAGCTACAACGGACATTTAGGAAAACTTGCAAATACGTAGATGTGAAAAAACTATTTAAGAGGCCAAGTTGAGGGCCATAATACACTTCATTTCACTCCGAACAGTGTCCGAGCCTTGAAGATTAACATGAGCGATAGAAATTTAGCTTGAGACGTGAGGCACCTGGGGTGCAAATTAACTTGAGACGTGAGGCACCCAAGGTGCAAACTAACATGAGCGATAGGAAAATAGCTTGAGACATGAGCATCCAAGGTGCAAACTAACATGAGTGATAGGAAATTAGCTTGAGTCGTGAGGCACCCAAGGTGCAAACTAACATGAGTGCTAGAGATTAGTTTGAGAGGTGAGGCAATCGAGCATTCGTGGAGCAAACGAAACAAAGAAGATACACACGGCATATCGACGTTAAGGTCACCTACGACATATGGAATTTCGATATTTGTTTTACGGCCGATAAGTGAATTAAGAGAGAGGTATCCGCATACGCATTCATCGGAACCTTGAGGTGGCTAACTCGAGATTTTCACGTAAAGGTTCGGATTAACTACGACATAACAAAATTACACAAAAATAAGTAAATTGTTGATGTAGGAGAAAAGAGGAGTAACCAAGCGGCTAGCATCAAATCACATGGACGAGGCGTACTTGGAAGAATGACGCAAGAGGCCATCAACCAAAGTTGACACCTAGGTTGAAGAGACTTATAATTACCTTCCTCAAAGTAACGTCGGATTTGAGGCACTAAGGTTAGCCTACCAAAATTGAGAGGTGAAATCTAATCAATGGATACTAAGCTATCGAGTGTTAGGCAAGCAAGAAGAGATGATCTAAAGTGGGCTAAGCCACCACTTTGCCATCGAATCTCCTATCCACCCCCATACATAGACCTAGGGGAATCTAAGGCGACTAAGGGGAACACTAAGGAATATATGCAAGCATTGACCGAGAATTGGAATGCCCTTAGGAATGTGGGTGATTATTAATTAGGCACCTTTGAGTTATGATCGGGTTAATATGCACTTGTGAATAATGGAATGAACAAGGATTCCATACCATCAAGTGTTTTCCCATCAACCTAAGTATCTTCGAATTAGCGAGGGAATACGCTTACTTCTTAATTAGAGCTTATGCAAAGATCTCTATGCTTGGAAATTAAATGGAATGAATAGGATTCTAAGTCATTCAAACCATGAAAGAAAGAAGAGTGTTTATGCACAATGTTGAATAATAGTGTGAACCCCCATAGTGGTCCACCACTCCATGGGGTCACTTTTAATTAGGATTTTAGCATTAGAAGTTAAAATTGATAGTAATTGAGAAAAATTAGTTCATTTGGCAATTGGCCCAAAAAGGGAAGGTGAATTACCGAGGACCTCGGGCCTTCACCCGTGAAGGAAAAAATATCTAGTTTAGGTAGAGTTAGTCAAAATGAAAATTAACTAGTGGTAGAAATTAACTAAGTTAGGAAAAATAGCTAACTAGGCAAGAACTAGTTAGCGGGAAGAAATGTAGCTAGTAAAAGCAACTAGCCAAGAAGATTAAATTAGTCGAGGCTAGCTAAGCAAGGGTTAGTTTAGTAGTTAGTGTGGGTCACACAAGACAAGTAGAGGTGTTCGGCGTGAGAAGACAAATTAGCGTGAAGACTTTGAAGAAAAAATATAGCAAGGGGCCACTTGCTCATTGCCCCCCTTGCTAACTTGATGGAAAAAATTAGAAAAAATTAGAAGAATTTCCGTTGGAGCCACCTCAATGACGGGGTGACAATCTCAACCGGGAAAACCCCCGAGCCAAAATTTCGGGAGAAGTTCGAAGAATGAAACCGGTGGCGGAGGGGTCCAACCTTTTTTTGAAAGGATTTAAAAACCCCCTTCCCCCACCTTGAAAACTCCTTCTATTTTCCGACTAAACGACGAAGCCCTACCTCTAAGTAGTTAGAAAGAAACTCATTTTTTTTTAGAATTTGGGTGAAACCCTATTTCAATGTAGTTAGGCAAATCCCCTCATTTTTTTCTAGAATGTGGGCGAAGCCCTACCTCTAAGTAGTTAGAAATAAACTCTCTCAATTTTTTAGAATTTGGGCAAAATCCTACTTCAATGTAATTAGGAAGAATCTTTCTTTTGCATATCTCTAGTAGTAAGGCTTGAAGAGAACTCCTCCCTACCCTCTCCTTGTTTGAATATGTGTTTATAAATAAACAAAATTTCCTTCTTCCGTAAAGATAGGTTAGAATGCAAGTCAAATATTGAGGCATTGCAAACCTTGGCCGCAAATGGCCTGAATACTTAGGTTAACATTTGAAACCAAAATTTAGTATTTTGTTTCTTATAGAGATTTTCTATAGCTATATATAGTTGGTTTCCATTTGCAATTTGGTTGAGATAGTAATTAGTTACGATTTTCCAAAGTTGAGGCAAAAACTAGAATGTTCATTTAGGCAGCGGCTACTGGATCAAACCTGCTGACCTTACCAAAATGTCAATAAAAATATATAATTTTTTTCAAATAGAACTTTTGTTTGGTTTTTCAGGACTATTTAGAACATATGATTTGAATGAGTTATGAATTAGTTATAAATTTTCAAATGTGGGGTATATAGTTTGAGCGTTTCTAGTTGACTGTTACATTACAAGGAGACTGTTGAATCCATTTCGGCTCACCTTACCAATCTCATATTTTTTTTCTGATAAATCATTCAGATAGATTTCTAGGGTTATTTAGAAAATATGATTTGAGTGAGCAATGAATTAGTTATGAAATTTCAAAGGTGAGGTACATAGTTTGAGCGATTCTAGTTGACTATTGCATTACAGGGAGACTGTTGGGTCTATTTTGGCTTACTCTACAAATCTCATTTTTTTCTTCTTATAGCTCTTTCTAATAGCTTTCCAAAGATGTTTAGAGCTCTTGATTTCAGTGAATAATGAATTAAATATGGATTTTTGAAGTTAAATGATAGATTGAGTAGACACCGTGTTTCCAAACCTTATAATTTTTGCAAATCTTATCCGATTAAAGTGAATTTTAGGTCTCTAGAAAGCTAATGATGTGAACTAAATGAATTAATTATAAATTAATTAAAATTACAATGCACTAAAATGAAGTTTTAACCACAACCAAGTTAGCTTCAAGGACGGAAACAATGTCAACGTCCGGAAAATGAAACAAGGCGAGGAGGTGGCGGCTCGGCCGACATCGAGCCCGATCGAACGAGGAGCATTGAGGTAAGCCACTAATCCTAGCCTTCTATTTTAGGATTGGAGGGAATGCGGCTAAGGTACGCATTTCTACACCTACTCACCTATCTCATAAGGTCAAGTAGTTTGACCACTTGACCGCCAAGGGGGTACCCAACTCCATTATTTTTGGACCCCTAGGTATGTTTGTGATAGTAGCTTTGATTATTATAAAGTTTCGTATGTGGTGAAGTCGGGTTAATCACCAACACGACCATTCTGAATGTTGTTGATGGAAATGTGGGGTTAATGGCCCATAAATTTATTATCATGTTGTTGGCCCCAAAGATTGGAGGTGATGGCCCCAACCCTTGAAGGTTGTACAACATGTTGAACACACAAGTTGTTTTATTTCCCGGTCCCATCAAATTAAAATTTTGTGGTCAAACCGTATTAAACTAACTAACAACCAATATAATTTGTAAAACCCCCGTGGACAAAAAACCAACCGGGAATTTAATTCAGAGGATTGATACTATCCCCTCCGGCAGCAAAGATCCGAGGGTGTAAGTGTCAATCAACTTTCAAGAGACCCGTACAGGGCCTTAAAGGGTTTGGATTAAGGTGTGCACCAAACAGGCAGGTAGTGATGCCATAATATATGAACTTAATAACATAGGCTATGTTCAATCAACTAAGAATGAAGGTTGAGAGGGTGGGACTTAATTAAGGTCCCCCCGTTTAGATAATTTAATTCATAAGAGGTAAGGAATTAGGTGTGGCCCAAAGTAAGAGGTAAAGTTATTTTATTCATTAGAATTAGATTGCCTTGATCCCAAGGCTGGTATGTCTGCGCGTAGACTAGGATAGATTCGGCATTAGATTAAGAAAAAACTAATGTAACTTAGATAATTACCTTAGGCACTTAAAATCTAGGCACAACTTACCGAAAGGACACGACGTGATTATCAAATCCCTCCACAAACTAAAACATTCATTAAAAAATCATAACATCTGGGTTCGGCTTGGGCACCTACCAAGGCAGGCCACCTTTACCGAAGGACTTGTGCAGTATTTTTAGGCTCCATCGGAGGAGGGTGCCCAAAAGCACCACAGTTAGACATACAAGTAGATTCCTTTTCAAAAACACTTAACCTCGACATTAGGATTTATGAAACATAAACTTTCAAACCTATGACATCTAACCCTTGAGGATCCACGAAAAACTAGAGAAAGAAATGTGAGACAAATCTAAATGTCAATAATAGTATACATGCAACCACGTTCGACAAAATGGAAATCTAGGACAGTCTAATTTTGGTGGGAGTGACATCCATGTAAACCGGTTCAGTAGCAAGTTACACCGTCTAAGGCTGGGGGTTGAAGGTGACCTCAACAATTGGGCACATGCTCACAACACCCACCATCGGTCCGGGGGAGTGAAAATATTGATTGCTATGTAGAGCACAAGAAATATAATATTTAGTAAAACATATCCCTTTAAATTTATTGTTGATCAATACTTAAATTAACCTCAATACACTAATCTTTTCATAGTATCGTCATAACATTAAATCATGATGTTGAGTCGGGGCTTGTGTACATGGCTGACTTATTGGAGGGCATTCTTGGGGTTATTCTTGAATGAAACAATGTCAAGCTGAATGTCGCATGCTCCACCTCGTTGTATATATCGGCTACTACCGGGCTCCAAGCCCACTGCATGTGACATGTTGCCATCGGTTTCCACAACCAACTAAGGTTTAGGTTTAATAGTACCGGTTAGGTGTACTAACCAGATGGGGTATCCCCTTTACACAATCACACATTTGAGGAGTTGCTCCAGTTTTGCAGAGTTTAAGGTTGCATGTCCTAGCCCTACGGCCGACCCTCTCCTAATATATTGGTTGAACTCATGTGGGTCTAGAGTATACGTGGCTCTAGAATGGGCCAAGCAGGTTGAATAATGTTACATTAAAGTATTTACTTTTAAAATTGAGGGCCACTTCAGACACAAGCCAAGGGCCATGACCATCTAATTGCAAGAGCCCTTGATTCTCATTCAAATGCCGTATCACTAACATAATCTGCCTAGGTTTGCATCAAGCCCACCTCTTGCAAATTCCGACAAACCATGAAACATTATTTATTGGTTGCCATCTAGAAATCCATGTAGAATTCTCATCCATGATAAATTCTTTGGACCCTTAGGTCTTCACCTTATAGTGTGAAGTGAACTTGGACAGTCTCGGCCTTTTCAACCGATGAGCGATCTTAGAATGCAATGGTCAGGGGCCTTCAGTCTCATGTGTGAAGTGGCCCTTAGGCATTTTTTGGATATACATTGAGGTTTGCTTCTTTGTATACTTTATAAAAACACTTAGTTACAGTGTAAGGCTTTGAATTGGTTACTCATTGGTTAGCGCCGTAATTATATGTTGTTCAAGTACAGTTTACATTTCAACCCTGGGGCCCGTATAGCATAACTCAGGCCACCACTTGAAGGCATTGAACTTTAACACCAGGATTTGTCGTTATTGTTGTTTGTACTAAGCTTAATGTTTTTAAATCTCCGCAAGGGCCCATAACATTATTAAGTGCGTCAGTGTGTTCTCACGGTCCCCCGGGAATATAAGCCGGGATGCCGTGAGTTAGCTCACATTTAGACGGGATGCCGTGAGTTAGCTCACATTCAGTCTAAATGTGAGCTAACTGACGGCATCCCGGCTTATATTCCCGGGGGCCGTGAGAACACACTGACGCACTTAATAATGTTTCGGAGCTCTGGGTTTGGTCAACCTCATTTCCCATTCACCCTATGAGGAGGCATAGGAGTCCACACCTCAGGTAGATGTGCCTTCTTTTGTTACTTTTTTTATTGTTTGCTAACTTAGAGTCATACTCAAAGTCTCTCAAAAAGTCATGTTTTGATAGGGAGTTTCGTCTCTAACAATTATATAATGTGTAAGGAGCATTCAAGTGATGTTGGAACGTCTGATTTTGGTGATTTGAAGTGGATGTGTTTGACTTTGGCCCAGAGACGGTCATGTAAAAATGAACTCTTTGTCAAACTCTCAAGTGCACCGTTTTGGATGTATTCAAAAGTCCACCATAAAACTCATTTTTAGATACCTATCTTTTGGCCAAAGTAAACGTCTCTCAACGAACGAGGCGAACCAACCGCTACTTACAAATGAACCGATTGAGTTTGAGAAATAACCTGTTGAAATTCAAGACTTCAAGAAAATCACCGCAAATTTTAGAGGAATCTATGGAATATATTTCGAATCAATAAAGGAAAACCGAAAGATCACAACACGTAATCGGTTGGAGTTGGAAACGCTAGGATTTTGACCGATTATGCCCAGAAATCTCCCTGGACCCTGACGCCTCCCCTACATTTTACCAAAATTAGGGATGTCAACTAAGACATGGTGACTTAAACCCAAAGCCTTAATCCAGATCACATGAAAACTCCCAAGTTAAGATGCCTAAGGCTAGAATAGTACTCGGATGCATGACGTTCCTAGTACTTGATTTATGGTCCACACCTATTCAAGGTGTTCACCTTTGAAATGAGGCAAAAGTCATTAGGGCCCCTCTAATTCTTGTAATGCCCATTCTGGGATTACATATAGATTAAAGGAAGCTAAGACATGAGATGAGTAGTGATTAGTAACACATGAGCGGTGAATGCCATATTTGATGCCATTATGTCTCCTTTGTGTAAGGAGACTCCTCTCTTGAAGGTTGGCATGTGAAAGTAATCCTCGCACTACCTCCCTTGCGGAAGAAGACGAACATGTTTAGAAGGTTGTGAAGCGATCTCACATTAATAAGTAAATTTGGTTGTTAATTGATGTAAGCATTTCAAAGTACGTCTAAAATGTCAAGTATCTTATATTTCCATTCAATGTGAACATAATCATGAAACAATTGCAATTACCTTCAAGCTCATTGTTGCTCCCTCCATATGCAGAGAATGTGGGTAAGGTCATGGCAACTTCCTTGACACTTGTCACTCCTCGAAGATCCCAACAGTTGGTTCCATTTGCATATATAGATGACAAGGCATAATAGGGTAATGAAGAGGATAGTGAGAATCAAGGGCTTTGTGGTTAGTCATAGACGCGACAAGTGAACATGTGTGGTTTGGTTTTCATGTTGTGCCTTTCTTTGAATAAATCACAATCAATGGATTCAATTTTGTGTGATAATTTTGCCTTCTCCTTTCATCATTTAATATTACTCAAGTCCATTGTCCAATTTCCATACATAATATCACTATGTATACATAAATATTTTTGCATGTTATTCAGTCCAATGTATAACACTAGATTGATCACAACAATACAGTTTAAAATAAAAATGAATTTGATTTGTGATGGGAATAACCACATACATTATCCATACCCATTACATGGTCCACCTTTTCATTGCCAAAATCCACAATTATAGGAAGTATTTGCATATAACATCATTTCAAATTTCTCAGTCATTGCTCATGTGTTACTACTCACCACTCACATATAGCATTCCCCCACATAAATTTAGATAAACTAAAAAAATGAAGCAACAACGGTGGCAACATTGGAATTATTTTACTCTTTTTTTTCATTCCACCAAGACATCCTTGACAAACTTGATCTTAACTATAGTTATTCTTATTCTCATAATCATTTGAGTAGCAATGGCAATGATAAAATATATAGTTAGTGTTGGCAATATTAAGGTGAGACCAGTTTTTGTGCTTGGAGGGAGACTTGATCAACATGTGACATCGGTTCTAAAAGAAGGTAGTATATATGTTTATTTATTTATTTTTGGGCCCTCGTACAATTCACGGTCTAAAGAATATTGTGACAAAAGTATCCACTAACTCTTCAAAAAATCAAGGCAAATTCAGGAATACTTGGCAATGACACCACTTGTACACTCGCCAATACAAGAGCCAACAAGCCCCTACAATGGACCCCCCCCAACACACACAACACACATACATTGCCAAATGGCTCAGCAACCCACTCATCCACTCCATTATTTCTAGCTACTCATGGTCATCACCACAATGCACAGATGCCCAAATTACACAAACCCTCAAACTCCGATACAAACAATTTATGGGCAACCAACACAAATGTACCATATGGCATGGTCAATTACCATCGCCGAGTTGCACCATGTGCCCACTACGAGAAGCAAACACATGTCTCCACCTCCTCTCCATGTGCACCAACCCCATCATCAACAACATTCAAACAACTAGACACAACAAAGCGGTATGGCCAATACATAAACTACCCTTTTCCCACTCCAAGACACACAACACCTTCCTCGTGTATGTTGGAACATACGTAGGAACCCCACCAAATCATACAATCCCTGCATGGCTATACCCTTGTACATGCACAATGGGACCATGCAAATGCCATGCCATACTTAAACCCGACATACTAATCATCACCATCACACCCCCCCCCCAATCACCCCCACCCCATTCACCCCACGGAACTATAGCCTTCACCTCATAGAATTCACCTTCCACCAAGATAGGGGAACCACAACAACAATACAATGCAAAACAACTAGAATACTAAATCCTAATCGATACACTAGAAGATGCATGTTGGTTTGTCACCCTATTTGTCCTCACAACCAAAATTTGAGGAGCCATCCATACATAAAATATCACCAAATTACTTAAACAATGCTACATCCCCCTCATGCCTACCCATGCTTGTATGCAACAATATCACCTCTTAGCCATCAAATACCTCACCTTATTCATGGTCAACAAAAATAAAATTGGAAAACCACCAACTCCCTATATTATCCACCTATCACATTTTTGGACAACATGAGGGCCTAAACCCCCTCCGCTTTTGTTTTTGTGGCTACATGGGAGCACCTATGACATGAGGCAATCGCATTGTCTCTTGGCCCTACTATGTAAACCCATTCAGGGTTCATATATGAGCTTGCCGCTATGATCAAGGTACAACGTCTTTCATTCACACCAACACTAAATGTTTTCTTTCTCTTAGGTTGCGCACATGGCATGGGCTTCCACAACATGGGTGGCCCATGGAGGACGTGGGCTACAACAATAAAAAGTGAAAAATAATAACACAACAATAAAAACATATGATAAAACACATGATAAAAATATATTTTTTACCATTGGGTGAAGCACAAGCAATGTGGTCATTGCATTGGGTAAAACGCATGTTGCGTTCTTACTACAATCTACAACATGCACAGTGGCCTATCTTGGCTACTACATAGATTTAGTTGCACAATAGCGTTGCCCAACTAGCATCTAGACCTCCCAAACGGTTGTCTGCAATTGGTGCAACCCATTTTTGGGCCATGTGCTCTCTCTCTCTCTCTCTCTCTCTCTCAAATGATTTGTAACACAACCAAAACTTGCATGCGTTTATCTTTAGAAGTGGATTGAGTAGAACTACACAATCTCTCATATCTATGTACTTATATTATCTTTGAGGCCATATACCTAATCTTAACCACCAAAGAGTGCAATCCAAACTAAGACATCATAACATCTAAACCCACCATACAAATCCAAGGACCTGACTCCAACATATTTGACCGTACAAGAGTCTAAGGTAGAGGATGCTTAAACCAACACTTTAAGCTATTGCACTTACATATGGGTATGTGGTTGATATAAAAAAATTCATATTAGCCTTTGGGCTAAACATAGGTATCAAGAAAGAAAAAATATTTTTAGTCTCAATTGAATATTTGATGAATATTCAAAGTCAAAACTACTAGCTTCCTTAAACCAATCCATAGGCCCTGTGTATGGCAACCTTGCATATGATGAGGACCTCCACCTTCATTGCCTAGAACCATCACAACATAGTTGGGTACTAGACCCAAACTACATCAAAGCCCGAGTAGTAATGGTATGCAAAGCCACACGGCTACCTCCATGATCCGACCCGGTTCACTTGCAAAACCATCACCTTGCATCCTAGGAACCAACCCCCCTGCATCCCGGGGAATGACCCTTTTGTGCTTTGTGGACCTATCTCCTTGGTGTTGTGAATAGAATGGCTAGAATAGGCATTGACAAGCCACCCTAATCCCACCTTGAACCAACCTTAGGCCCTTGCCACACCACCGGCAACTTCCATGAACCGGTGGCCCTGATTGGCCGAGCAGCCTTGCCGCTTACCACACGAGCGGCATTATGAGGGGAGGCGTGATGACGTGTCCAAGAATTTAGGCCATCAGAACTACCAGGGGATTCCCACCGGAAACCCATGGAATCCGTGGTGGCCACCCCCTGGCCCACCGAGACCGTCCTCTCCCGCTCTCTCCTGCCCTCTCTCGCCGAAACTCCGTGCCTAGTCGTCGTCAATGATGAGGAACTTCCTGCCACTCGTGTGGTGGCTCTAGCGAGATTGGGGTGAAGTGGCTATAGCGAGCCTACAGGTTTTCCTAGCCTGCACGGCGAAATTGCATGCCGGCCATGTGGTAAGGGCCTTAGGCCCAAACCACACGGGAGGAAACTTGCATGAACGGCACTGAGTTGGATGAATAGCATTGGTTCAAATGAGCAAGTGGTTGTCACATGAGAGGAAGTATGGGGAGTGGCAACAATGACTTTTTAGCTTTGGATTTTGCTTTGGGTTTAGGGTTGGGATCTACTTGGCAATAAAGTAGAGTGACATGGCACAATAAATGTAGTTCAATACTACCGGGCATTAGTGCCCGGAATTCCACAGTTTAAGGAGAAAAACAAGGAAAATGAGACTTTTCAAAAGCAAAGTGCCATGTTGGAGGAAGTTGTGAAACTTCCTATGCCTCTCGTGTGGCTTCAGCCTTAGATAGAGTGGAGCCCGTTACCTACCTCACGTGGAAGTAGTGGAGGCCGCTATGAGGTGGCACCACTAATGGCACATAAAACCGTCACTCCATGGGCCCAAACACTCCTACACCGCCGGGTAACGGTTCAAGGTTGTAGAGTGTTGGCAATTGGGAGGCGTTTATAGGTGTTGGTTTTGGATGGGGTGTTGGATTTAGCACCCTCTACCTTACATAACCACCCTTCCATCCATGAAACTCTATAGGCTATGGGATAGGTTATGGGATAGGTTATCAAACCATTTTTGGACATCCAAAGGCATCTTAAACACACAAATAACACAAACACTAAAAGTCAGATACGGCCAATACATGGAAAATCATCAACAACACATCTTCTAGCCAATAACCCACCCAAACCCAGATTGTACACTATGCCCAAATCACAAAATGGACACATGGCCACACCTACTATCCACATCCACACACCCGCACATAAAAGGCCTCGGATAGCTAGACATAACCACATTGCACATCAAATGGCCCACACACTTCAAACCAACAAGCATACACGATACTACACACTCATAAAGGTCATAAACCAAAACTCTTAACCCCAAGACACCATAATCTCATAATGGCTACTACAATGCACGTGCCCCAACACCCCTACACTTGCACAACATGGTTGAGCCCTGACATCCTATGTATCCTCCATACTTCAACAAATAGCCAACCCCCCATAGCCCCAACCTCACTAAACATAATACAAATCATAGAATTCACTTAATATCATGACAAATTCTTTAATGCCGCCACTAGAGAAAAATCGAACAAATGTAGTCCCCTACTCCAAGCATTAAAAACCGCCGGATGGACGACCAACCCTATCATCACCATCATGGTAGGCGTATGTGGCGTTATTCACAAACAATCATTTGAAGCACTAGAAACTCTCAAAGTACCCAAAAGTGAACAAATGATTTAAAAGAAACTCATAAACACATACATCATACCGCCATCAAATACCCCACCTACCAAGTACTCAACAAAAGAAAACTAGACAACAACCAACCACGGTAGACCCCCCCCAAAAAAAGCAAAACAACCATCACCAAAATTAACAAAACACATGCTACACATATTTCCCCCATGGAGCCCACCTCCCGAAAGGAAGGAAGTACCCCTACCTGGAAGCTTAGTAAAAACATGATCAAGGTCAAGAAGAACGGACTCCCATTCACGTCAATGCAAACAAAAGCATCATTGTCATTCTTATTTTATTTTATACCTATTTTATGTCAAGTTTGAGTAAAATGTTGCTTCAACACTTTGAAAACACGTTGACAACAAGTTCTTATGAAATTAAAAGGTTTTTTTGGTGAAGGGCTTCTTTTTCTTTTTCTTTTTTTTGGCAAAATTTGAGAAAATCAACTGCAAAGGTAACCCAAAATACAACCAACCCGGGCGAGCCAACGCACCCCAAGTGGATGGTGAAGGGCTCTTGAAAAAGTAAAAAGGTTACATGAATGTCATTTATTTTTGCACTCTTTTATTTGAAATGCATACAATAACTTCAACCTTGAACATAGCATCCATGAGGACAAATACTAAATTTGGGGCTTTAAATGCATACTATTGTTCCATTTGTACTTCCTTGCACAATTAATGTATGTAGGCTCTAGAATCACCTACTTATGGTGCACATTAACATTTTGATTAAAATTGCAAACCTTGATGGAAGCTAATGCAATTAAGTTCATAAATTTTGGGCTAGAGTTAACTGCAAAGTATGGGAATAATCTAGGGTCGAAAATTCCCTAATGATCCCTTGGTGAGTGCAACCAAAAAGTGTTGGAGGGTGTCTTGGAGTTTTAGGCGCCAACATATTTTATCTTAATAAAGCTTAGAATCCTAATATATATTGTCACATATGTGCATATGCATCTCTTTGTTTCTCACACCACTTCTCACATGTACTCCTCAAATAGAATTAAACTCAAGAAGAGAACTCAAAATTATGTTGTCCTAAAGTTGAGCAACACAATTTCCTCCCTAGTTTTTTTCTAGGTCACTACACAAGTGTTGGAAAGAGGCAAATACATGAGATTCCCTTAAAATGCTTAAGTTGGTCCCCACTTTTAGTGACTTTACAGTTAGCTCTATTATGTGGTCTAGATTTGAATTTTGATAATCGGAAGTTAGGATGCATGCTAGAAGTGCTCAACACGTCCCAAGTAAGCGTTAGAGTTATGCATTAAGTCTCTCAAAGAGGGACGAAATTGTGAGTTTGATCCTTCTTTGAGAGAATTTATACTAAGGGTTTGCAAACTCACCACAATGCAAACTAGTAGTTGCCCACACAGTGACAAACTTTCCGAAAAGCTATTATTGGTAGCCAACCATCCAAACAACGTGGCGGAGGAATCCTACCACAATGCCAACTAGTAGTTGCATGCATGGTCGCCAACCAAGTGACGTATAATTGGTAACCAAAACGAACAAAATGTCCCATGACAAATGTCCAAAATCACCATATAGTTGATTGAAACCACAAAGTCATTCATCAGCAACATGACCACCGCATAGGTTGATTGTGTTGTTTTAGACGGCAACAAGCCACCAAATTTCTTCTAGTGTTTTTAGCTCGCCATGTGTCGAGGCCTATTTTGAAAGTTAAGTGAAACTCCTTGGACATCCTTTGACACTTCTTGTCATCCCAAAACCTTGAGAGGAATTTAGGATTTGAAATATGATTTGTACATGGGACTTGTCACCCTAAATCTTGGATCGGCACATGCAAGATTAGCTTGGCCAACCCATGCTAGTATGACAAACTATAAATCATGTTTTAATGGCCCAACATCACTTTTGTGAGCATGTTAATTTAAATTGTAAGAAAACTTGGGTGACTTTATGGATACACTTTCAAACTCATCTTCTAATGAACTCAAGGGGAATCTAATCCCAAGATTTCACACATAACTTCATTAATCTAAATCTATGCTCAAACGCAAAGCATGTGTCATTCACGCCAACCATGAGTTCGTGACAGACATCATCCTTGTCAAAGTCCTTGCAAATGATGAATGTTCTTGAGTTGCAGAGAACAATTCGAATTGAGGTATATTAAGGAGCACCCCAAAGTAGACAATGTTGAGCGATTGAATTTGCTCATGAAAATCCAATAACTTGTTTTCTTGGTTTCTATAATCACATTACGAGTATATTTCTTGTATGGACAACTTCCACTCCATACCTTGATACTTCAGAAAAGGGAGACAAACCATTCAACAATTGCCTACCTTCAAGGGTTGTTGTACATGTTGTTTGGATTTGAAATCCTTAAGCAAATTGGAGTGATAAATTTGTTTATTCAAATCTTGAGAGAATATGGACTTTGTTAACAATTTCTATATGTCTATCCTTTTATTTGGGGTGAATATTGGTATTTCAACTACAATCATGTGTTGGCAGTGGCAAAAGTTAACTACACATTGGTCATTTAGAACTTGCATTGACACATGGGAAGAAATGTGTAGTTAGACAACCTTTTGGCTCCAACATTTTTTTGGGTGATCTATCACTTATTTGTCACATGCATCCTAGCCTTGCAATGTAGCATGTAATGTGGTTGAGCAGCTAGGTAGGCATGATAGCCAAAAACTAGGGGTGGAATGGGTGGCAAGAGCTAGCCCGACCTTATTTTGTGCAGTTGGGTCGCCAAAACTGGCGAGATCGTGACCACCCACAAAGCAACTTTGGATCATGGCCATCATGGGGAGGGTTGCAAGTACACCCCTTGCCATTGAGTGCAACACCAATTTGTTTTTCTTTCATCAACGCTCTTGCCTCCTATGAAATCCACATGGGGACCCTGCCATCACCAATTTGCTCCATTTGACACCTTTTTGAGGTTGCTTGGTCCACCATGGACCCCTTTCCATAGCCAATTGGCCACGCCACATACATCCACCTCATTAGGTCTCTTGAGTTGATCTAGGGGTTCAAGGAGACAAGATTTGGAGAGGGTTGCCCAAGGCATAGGGTTATGGTGATGGCAAGGCAATTGCATTGCTCCCCCTCATTGCACTTTGCAATTTGCCATTAGTTACTGAGATATGGTAGTGATTGTGGGGGCCTTGGAGTTAAGGAGGAATGTTGGATGAGGGCGGCAATTTTGGATTCATGGCAGTGTCATGAAGTTTTTGGGTGATAGCATGCAAATCTTGGTGATGGCAAAAGTATCTAGGTTGCATTTGAATTTCAAAATTTTATACGCTTCTCCCAAGTTAGTCTCCTCTAGTTTATTCAATTATCTTTGCAACCAATGTGCATCTTCCTTTGTTGCCTTTGTGTGTTTGTTTGTATATTTTGTGTGTTGGTAACAAGGGTTTAGAAGTTATGTGACAAACGTTCCATATATTGGGTGTGGGGATGCCAAAATTGGTTGTGATTCTCATGGGTGTTGGTTCTGAACTTTGTTGTGGCTCTCCTAGGAGTGTTGGAGCTTAAATTTGTTGTGGCTTGCGGCACTTAGGATATGCAACCTATATGGACGTTCCCTTCACCCCTCTCATATTCCCAATACTTTGGATTTTGGGGGGTTTGCATAGCCTTCATAGCGCCTCCATCTCTATTTTGTGTCAAGATTTTTGTTTGTGGCCCAAACTCCATATCTCCATAGTTGTTTGGTGTTCATATGGTTACCTCCATTGTTGGTCACCTCCATCAGACGTATCATGCTTGTACCTCCATTGATATGGTTGTTGGTTGAGTTTTAATCCTCTAAGGATGCCCCCTAATCCTCATATTGTCCATATTTCCTTTGTTGTTGTTATTAGTTTTGGAGGTTTTATTCCTTTGGCACAATTATGGGTTTTTTTTAGGTTAACCTTGGAGGCACTAACATTGTTGGCATTTATATTGGAGGCATTAACCCCCTTCAATCTTGTTTTTGAGGAGGCTTTGGGTGCCATCCCTCTTGGTTGTTTGGAGGCTAGGTTTAGTGGTAGCCCACTTGTGAACTTTGATCGCACACAACCAGGGACATCACCCAAATCCTTTCCTCTGCATTTCCTTTCATGTTGTTCAATTTTGTCCTCTCTTGCTATTAGTTCTATTTGTGTGTGTGCGATGCAATAGAGGTGACTAGACAAACCATTCTTCACAATCTATGGTATGTCATGTCCCACCCTATCAGTGGTTGCTAGTCCACATATTGGTCCTTTTTTTTTATTGTAATCCTACTTAACTTCCTCCGGCCAACCATGGCCCCGCTCTAGATGTACCCAAAGGGTTTAAATTTAAGAATTTCTTCAATAGAGATGCCTCAATTATTATGAGCTCCAATGCAAACTCCCCTAGCCATTGTTCCTCCAACCAACACCAAGACACCTCTTGCTCCAGAGACACCAACATCGGAATTGGCTAGAAGAAGTATGTCCAATGATTGTTCGTGCCAATTTCAGATGACATGGTTGCCCATTTTCATATGGGCAAAGCCAATCATTGAGGGTGATGACATCACTAGGGTAATTTGCAAAGTGTGCTCAAATATCATAGGGAAATCCAAATTCCTAACAATCAAATCTGATAATTTGTGGAAGCACCACGCAGAAAGACAACCCTGGCTCCCGACCATAGAGTCACGATGGGGCAAAAGTACATGGACATTAATTCCATTCACTTGAAAGATGAACATCTATTTTCTACAATACCGATAGATTCGGTGTGGGTCCATGTTGCTGAGAATACCATTCGTGATCGTCGCAAGAATTATGTCCAATTTGCCACCCTCTTTCACTTGCTGCAACAAGGCAAACCTCTAATTGATTATGAGCATATGTACCAATCTTTTTGAGATTCTCAAAGTGAAGAACAACCCCCACCACCATTGGAGTGACAACAATGCATGTGGAATGGTGGAGGCGATTGAGTGTGTTAACCTTCAACATACTTGGGAGATCATGCAAGATGCACATTTTTCACTCTCATGCAATGAGGTCACATCCGTTGATTGTCAAAGCTGCATCCCATTCACAGTTTTGTGGTCATTGATTGGAAGAGTATTCCAATCTTACTAGCATCGGATGGGGTAGTTGATGGAGGGACAACTAATAATCTTACCTTTGTGATGATGCAAGCAATGAAGACATTTGGTGGATTAACAATAAAGGAGATCCAAGAGAGGCTCATCATGTTCAAAGTGGACAGTGACTTGACTTTCCAAGGAGCAAAGACGGGCGTCTCAATGTAGCTGAGAAACCTCCATGTGCCAAACATGATTGGAGTTCATTGTATGCCGCACATGATGAACCTTGTTCTCCAAACCTTTTGGGATTCGATTTGGTGAAGCACATGAAGGAGTTGCCAACCTCTTTGTATACATGCTTCAATGCCTCATCCAAGCACACAATTGAATTCTAGAAACTTGCTACTTGCTTTGAGACAAAGGGGAACAAAATATTGAGAAACGTGAAGACTAGGTGGTTATCCATGTTGGGATCAACTAGATAGGGTTTGGAAGAGTACAAGAGTATTATCACAAAGATGGCCATTGATGCACACAAGGATCCCATGGCGCAAAAGAATCCCAAGTTGCTCTTGGAGTGGGAAATGATGCTAGCACTACAAAGTTTGATGTCCATGTTGTATACAATAAATTATTTGATCAAGTTCGCTCAAACCCCTGCGTATTACATTGTTGATTTCAAATCAATTGTCAAAATATGTGAATTGGATTTGTATTGGATGTACCTTGACCCTAATTATTCCTTCAAAGGTGAAGAGTTTCTGCAATTTCAATCTTTGGTTGCAGATACTTCAACATTTGTGGAGCAAGACTGGACGTTTTGCTTCAACCACAAAGAGTTGCACCTCATGTGCAAAGTTGTTGGTCTCTCTCATGCAATCCATGGCGTTTCCCAATGAGTAATAAAGAGGTGAACAAAATCAATTGGGAGGTCATTGACGGATTGATGAAGGACCAAGTTGCCAATGCCACACACCACTTAACTAAGCAGTTTGATAAGAGGTTTCCGGTGCAAAAAGAAATGTGCACTCTAGGTATTTGCTACCCACAACATTGGCTTGTTGATTCGTGTGAAGCAAGCTTCCCCGGACACTTGGAAACACTCAAACACCACATGAAGGAGTGGATGGAGCAAAGGAGTTTGGGACAACCTTAAAGTGGGTGTCTCCACTCCTAGACAACCGTTCTCTTGAGCTACATGCGTGCTTCTTCAAGAGCACGAAGCCTGCGAATGCTCGTGGCACAATGGTAGTGCCCATTATTGAGAACCCAATGTTGAAGCTCTAGAAGGGGTTGTCTCACAACTCTATCATCTCGGACAAATTGTTGGAATATTTCAAGGATGTTGAAATTGCACACATCAAGGTGTTGGAAAGCATCAAGGACAAACACACATTTAGCTCTCACCTTTCTTAAGAGCAAACTCCACAATCAATTGACCACCCACCTAGACCTTGTGGTCCGCATGTTTGAACATGACTTCTACAATGTGAAGACCTTATCCTATCAAGTGGCAATTTTTCATTGGAAGCTCGAGAAGGTGTAATATGGAGGAGAAGATTAAGGATGCAACATCGTCCTCTACCTCCTAGATGGTCCTTGCTTGTAGTGTTGTGTTGGTATAGATACTAAGTTGCGTTTTGTAAATATGCTTTGTGTGTGTAGGCAAGGATGGTAGGAAGTCAATTGGAAGTGAGGAATAGAGTAGTGCATAAGTAGAGTACGGAGAAAGAAATGTAAACATTTTACAAACTTTCAACTTATTTTTGGAAACAATGCGGTTTGGGAGCTTACTTGTAAGAGCCAATGAGCAATGTTTTGTGAATGTTCCTTTGTTGGTTTCTCCATTTGGGTGCTATATATTGGGTGCAGGTGATTGTGGGCCGTTTGTGTGGATATTGGTTGCTCCATGGAGTTGTTGGAGGGCCAACTCGTTATATGTGTGTGAAGTTTGAAGCATGTGAAACACCCATGAAGTTATGACACATTTGTGTTTGAGTTTGCCCATTTTTGTTTTTGTTTGGGATTTGGTCTTTGGCATACATGCTAACTTTGGATTTGCAAGTTCAAGATTGGGGTTTTTGCACATGGCACCCATTCCACCCTTGTTTTGTGTCTACCCTATCCACCTTCTTCCCAACTTGAATACATGCAACATCATATGGCCATGATAATGTAACAAATAAACGATAGATTGCCAAACAAAACAAATAAACAATTGCATATGAGTCTCTTTTTCTTTCTTTCTTTCTTTCTTTCTCTCTCTCTCTCTCTCTCTCTCTCTCTCTCCCGCTTTGCTCTTAATTTTGCCTTTGAGACATAATTCAATGTAACATTCTTGATAAGGTGATTAAAATCTTCTACTAAGACTAGGACACGTAGAAGAATATACACCACAATTAAAATATTAAACTAAACCTAACCATGAGTTAAGTTACCATGGTAAAGGAAAGTTACTACGCTCCACGTTTTAGGGTTTCAGTGACCTAAAGCGGCCACCATACCTTGCTAAACCAATACTTAAACCCTATACTCCTCCATGTGAAAACTCTTTTACATGCTTGAAGGAGGAAACTCTTGGCTTCGAATGTGAATACAAGACTAGTGTGGAAGTGCATGGTGTTTGGTATACTTGTTACTATCCAAGAAGTTACACAATATGGCAAAAGAGCAGGTTTGTATACTCATTGTTGTGTAGTGAGTATTGGTGTTTGCAAACATTCAAATGGACTTGACAGGTGAGGTAAATGTGTGACATGGATTGCAACTGAGCTTAGCTGAAGACACCTGACACACGCCTTTCTAACACACAATTGTATGTTTGGGTTGGCACGGGTGCAGGTGAGGCTAGCTCTTCACATTTTCAACACCAACAATAGTGCATTACTTGTGTTTGAATATTCTTTCACTTTTATGCTCTCATATTTGTGAAAATTACTATGTTATTTTGAAATAGTATCTTGGTATGTACACAAACTCTTGAGAGTAGTTGAGATGTTGAAAATACATACAAGTGAGGTATGTAAGTTTATGTAGCACATCTTTGAGGTATTACTTGATTGCAACAATAGTTAGCAAACACAATGCAATTACATACTAAACTATGTTTTGAACCCAGCTGCAAGATGTAATGTATTCTTGTGAATATGACACACATCATTACATTTTAGTACTTTAGGCCCTTCTAACACCATGCTATCAAATTTTGATTTGAAAGCAAGGCAACATAATAGAGTATCTAACCACTTTGATGACTATACATATTCCTTACTGAAAGTTCAAGTTACTTAGCATAATGTAGAACATAGCATTAAATCCATGGTTACAATGATGGATACTATGTTTTGAGAATGCAATAGACTTGTGATGAAAGAAAATCCCACCCACCCACCCTTGCTTTATTTTGATGAAGAATAGAAAGGAAAAGGCCTCTGAAAAGAGGAAGATCAAGCTTTGAAAAAAGCTTTGAAAAAAGACAACTCTCTCTCTCTCTCTCTCTCTCTCTATATATATATATATAATATCATTCGTACTAAATTTGGCATCATAATGATTCTAATGTGTTTGTTTTGCAGGTATTTGCAATGTTGGAGTTTTTGTGAAGAAGTACAAACAACCTTTATGTGGTAGCCAATACCAATCTATGTATTTTAAAATATTATTTCAATGTATTTACTTTGCCATTGGGGTGTGTTGTTTGTGTTTTTTTGTAGGTCTCCAAGAGTAAGGATTTTTCGACTCGGCTTTGAGATTTCTCTTTATATTGTGCATGCAAAATAACTATCGGAGTAGAGGGCCACTTAACATATAGTAGCATAGTGGCAACCTTTACCAATAAGCACTTATACATTTTTCAGATGCTTCTGATACATGTTTGCATATGAAGAATCCCCATATTTTGGCATCAATAAACTTCCTTATCACCAATTTTAGGCTTCACTAAAGTTCTTTATAGCCATATCAATCTCTTGTATGATATAGCAGGTAGCGTAAAGTAGAGATTGCATGTTTTGTTTTTGCACATTTGTTGCCTTCACTTCTACTCAACTTGCAACATTTGATGGCGGCTAACTAGTAACTTCATTTCGATTCTAAAGTATTTGCACTTGCTAAACCATTCCACCCCTCTCAAATTAGAAGGCCAATCAAGACCCTCCATCCAGGGCACACACACAACACACCCTTCTTTAAGTCCACAAATTTTTATTTTTTTATTTTTTAAAAATGTTGTTGAGCTCTACAAGACATGCATGTTAAGTGGGTGGGATCGAGATACTTTGGCTTCGTCATAAAAATTGTAATGGGCAAGCCCAAAAAGTTGGGCAAGTTTATCCTTAAAATGATGCAAGCATGTCCCTAAGACTTGGCTGAAGGGGGTTATTCATGCTCATGTTCACATTCATGTCCTAGCTTCTTTCGTCCATGTCACATGCTTGAGATTTTTTGACGATAGGATAATATCTTAGAATGGCGTCCTGATACATTCCCATCACATGCAAAGAAAACAAAACAAAACAAAACATTCTTTTTAATGTGGTTGTGTATCTGGACCACTTGTGAACTCCACCCATTTGGGGATTTCCAAAATTTCTAGGTCAAATTTCTTATTAAAGGTGTGTTTGCTATTTTGGGACCATAAACCAATAAAAAAATCAATGTCTTCATCATGAGATTATTAAATCATGAACTTGGTTTGTGCACCCCGCCTCGTGAGGGTTTCCTTAATGATTCCAAGCACGTGCCCCGACAACACATAGATGGATTGTTTAGAGATGCAAATGTGACATATAAACAATCAAAACACTCCACATTTGCCAATCTTAATGAAGTTCGCATTATAAAATCTTACATAGAAGAAACTCAAGCATTGCATATTGTTGTTCATAAATTGAAGAATATGTTGACTTCAATAAGGAACCAATTGGCTCATGTACATAACACATTCCTAATAGATGTACTATGTACAAATACATAAAAATGAATATTCAATCAAAAGTGCACATATATATGTGGGATTTGGATATTGTACCATGCTTGGAAGCACAAATCATGGAATCGCCTACAAAAGTGCATATGTTTTGTTGTATATTTGATGTACGGCAAACATAACATTTTAAGAACAAATCTCTACGTATAATTAGATCTAAGAGAACCTAAACTTGTACCATGTTAGATGTACGTATTGATGGAACCACCTTCAATGGTGCATATGCTCCGATTATAATTATTATCATATTAAAATAGGGGATTGTGTAAATCGACCATGCACCGGTTAAAACGATCATAGTTAATAATATGTAAGGTGTCAACTAGGCTTTGACTTGTCATCCAAGTCAGTAAAGTTTATTAATTCTATCACATTGCTAATACCTTGCTCCTCTTCATGTGTGCAATGAAAAATCAGATTTTGACAAGTCATGTGACTGCGTGACGCATCTTTGTGGTTGTTTTAACAAAGTACGTGGTCGGTTTGACAATTCCCATAAAAAATTTAAATCTAATACAATTTACACTCTTACCTCTTTAATATCACACATGTGGCAACCAAAGTGCATGTGATATTAAGGAGCTTTGTAGTGTTAACATGGGCATGTGATAATAGAGAGTTTAGTGTAGTGTGTGACATTATGGAACAATGCCGAAATTGACGATTCCATACATAAGACACATATAATCTCCCGAAGTTGCACACATATGCAAAGCTCAAACCTTTCTAGGATATGTTCGTTCATAATTTCATAACTATATGTACAAAATGGCGAGAATAAGTACAAGTACAACAAATACTTCTACATATATAACATGCAAATGGACACTATCAACCATGCAACATAAAACTCTTGATATCAAACTAATTGTTGTCTTGGAGTTCCCTCCAAGTGAATCATGCGGTCCCACATGTGTTTAGGTACAATTCTATGCCATAAGCCTACTTTAGATTTGCACAAACCCATGATGCACAATTAGTATAAATAAATAAATAAAAATTATCACCAACACCACAACTTTGGCTTGACCATGGCTGCCTACTTGCACAAATTTTAACCATAGCAACATAAAACATGTAGAAGAAAAGGTGAGCTTTGAATCATGGAAATATACTATAGGATTTGGCCGGGTTGGTTGTATTTTGGGTTCTCTCTGCAATTGAATTCTCAATTTGTGCCTATATATATGCATATAATATATCCTAGGAACTAACACTCAATGACTTGATATAGAATGTTCTTCATTCAAACCTCCAAACTACCATTGAGCATGCACCGAGAACTTACCAAACATGGAAGGTCCACCTTGCCACCAAGTATGAAATTAGGTACGAGGTTTCTCTATAGCATGTAAGCCTCACATGTAGTTAGGGATACGAAAAAATAACTCCACATTGTCACCGAGCATGAACCTAGAGACAAGCTTCTTCTACAACATGTAAGCTTTGAACTCCACTTTGTCATTGAGCATGAAACTAGGTACAAGATTCTTCTACAATATCTTAGCTTCAATTGTAGTTAAAGATAGGACAAATAGGATTCCACCTTGTCACCGAGTAGGAAATCCAGTACAAGCTTCTTCTAAAGAAAATTAAGCTTCAAATGTCACAAGGATTACAAAGAACTTGACAATACACATCGTCATGAGTTTGTCTTAGAATAGCAATTGTCACTTGTGAAATGATATAAATATGAACTATGAGATTTCACCAGACCGATTTGTTTGCTTTGGACAATTTGTCTATTAATGTAGCACTCACCCCATTAAAATTGTTGTTTTGAAAGTCAATGAAACCCACACAAACATTAGTAAGCAAACATGCAAACAAGCCACATGCCTCTACCTAAAATCCCTAAAATCCCACATGTATTTGCATGTGATCATGAATAACGAATAATCAGGTGGGAAAAAGAAACAAAACATAGAATCTTGCATAGATATAAACAACAACCATAACCATAACTCTTTATATTGCCAAAAAGACTTTAGAGGTATAATTCTTTGTAATGCCTGAAACGATGTTGAAGAGTGACATTGCCTTCAAACCATACTGAATGAATTAAGCTAAATTGTGAAGGCTCCTAAACCCCTTCGGAATTGTTGGACACAACCACCACTTATGATGGAAAAATAATGAATAATAAACCCTACACTGGATCCAAAAAAAGAAGAAAAACCAATAATACCTCATAATGAAACCCCCCCCCCAACCATTTAAAAAAATTGAAAAAAAAACAACAACAACACATAGAATTTTGCATAGGAATAAACAACAACCATAACCAAGAGTATGTGGTTCTTCTCTACAACCAAATCATGATGTTGAGAAGTAGGGTCACCTTCAAAACATACTAAATGGCTTAAGCTAAAATTGTAAGTACCATCAAAGAATGCAATGACCATGTAAAACACATACCCAAAAGTCTCATAGAATGTCTGAATGTCAATTCATGCCCAAATGTCCTATTCCTCTTGAGAAATTTTTGTAAAAAGTTCTCAATCATGGAATGATCTTCAAGGAACCCAATTCCCACAAAAGAAAAGTGTGATAGCAAGAAACCCACAAAAAAATAAAACAAGGCAAAAATATAGTGAAAAGGTAAGGTGCTACATTCATAGATCCTTCTTTACTGTTACAAAACATATCAACAATCATCACATGCACAATCTATCTTTGTTTGAAGGATTCAATGAAAGTACTTTGGTTAAGATTGCTTGAGTTGTGACGCAAAATGTGATAAAAAGTCCAAAAGACAAAATAAAGAATCGCACTTTAGATGGAATGAATTGCACTCGGGGAGGTCACTCCATTGTCAAGTTGAACACCACGTGCGTTAAAAGTTTGCTACCCCTATATTACATGCCATATATAATTTTAAAACTTATGATATTTTTTTCTACATATACATAACCATTGATAATATCTTTTGTATATATTTTTTGAAATTTTTAGTCATCTTCATTTTTGTAGTAATTGTTTTAGTTCAATTATGCGTCATTATAGTTAGAAACGGTATTTTTTTTAAATCATCAAATTTGGTTACCATTTTTTACTATATGATAGATACCATGTATATCTACCCATGAAATTTTTTGATAAAATTTGGACTCATTTCGGTGATGCCCTTTAGAAAAAAGTAGATTTTGTCTTAACGCACGTGGTGTTCAACTTGACAATGGAGTGACCTCCCCGGGGAATTGCAGCTAAGAAATCACCCAAATTCATCGTCATGGGAGTGTCCAACTTGAGATCCGCTTGAGCATTTTGTGGAATTGCAATTGAGAGAGAGAGAGCATATTCAAAATTACAAACTTGAAGAATCAAAGAGTTGAAGAAATGAGGGTGGGTAAAGCTTGAATTTAGAAATCACAAATGTGGTGTAACGTGTATTACATATTTATTGTTTTATATTTATTTACAACCTCTCATTCAACTGGGACTCCTTTACTATAAAACTAGAGGCGCTACCCTGAGTGCTCTAGCAGTCCTAAAAGTAAAGGGAGTTAACTACTAGTTGATGACTGTGGTTCTACACGTAGTTCTCCCACGTAAGTAGGGACCACTAGTTAACTGCATTTAGAGATATCCTAAAGGCATGGGGGAGAGCTCGTTAATATATATTTAACTACCACTTAACTACCAGTGGTACTTGTATATAAGCTCTAAGGTTGGGTGGAACATGCCTCTTGAATCTCATAATATTTGAGAACGTTACATTGGTATCAGAGCCGGCGCTCTTGTACCTTGTTTTCATTTGGGTTTCTATTAACTTCCGCTGTGTAGTTGTTATGCTGGTAATTTTTCTGGAGGGTGTTCATTTTAGGGGGTCATAAATAATTGGTTTTAGTGATCATTGCTAAAATCTGAAGATGTTTTAAGTCAGTGGGGTGGAGTTATAGTATTCTGAAACCTGGGTAGATTTATGCACGAAAAAGGGTATAACTCCTAGAAAGAAAATAGGATAGGCTTGAAATTTGGTGAGATGATTTGTGTTTAGTCTTTCTAGTCACAGTTAAAATTTCAGGTCATTTCAAGAAAGTCAGAGGAAGCTATCCTATTATGAAGTTCTTTTGAGAGCAGCATACGAAAAAGGGTATAACTCCTAGGCAGAAAATCGGATCGGGTCGAAATCTTGGGGCAAGATTTTTGAGTAGGTTGTTTACTCGTGGTTAAAATCCCGCAAAAATTTTGGCATTGTATTTTGTGTGTTTATGTTATGGCCATCGAGGATATGGACACTTCTGCACCGTCAAGGGAGGATAGTCCTCCCCAGGTTTTTCCGATTGGCACATCCTCTTCACCGAGTGATGCAAGTATCCGTAGTTTGGTGGTCCAAGCTATTCAGGATTACTGCAATGGGAAATTGATTGATGACTTAAGTCAATTTCAGCGTGTAGAGCAACAAGGTGAAATAACCTTCTCGATTGTGAACACGCATTCCAATCGCTTGGAAGCATTGGAATGCCAGGTCCAACTCTTGAAGAAGTATAATGAGGGGGACCGTTCTAAGTCCACCACAGCTGCTGGCAAGCCGGAACGGTTCAAGGATAAGTCCAAAATTACCATTCTGGCTTGGCTCAACCAGATGAAAAAGTTCTTGGTTGCACGCCAGATTGCTCCTGAGGAGTGGGTCACAATTGCGTCAACATATCTGGAAACCAATGTGTCACAACATTGGGATATGCTTGCATTGGAGTTGGCAGCGGATAAGAAAGATCCGCAGCTCTGGGATAACTTCTATGATACATTACTCACTGCTTATGGCAGTGTCAATCAGGAGTTGGTAGCCCGGAACAAGCTTCGTGTTCTTAAACAGAAAGGTTCTGTTGAGGACTATGCAAATGAGTTTCAGCAGTTGTGCTCACACATTACTAAAAATCTTGTCTCCCGGAGAGATAAGATTGAGAGATTCATATCAGGGCTCAAGGAGGATATCCGCAAGAAGGTCTTGGTGGATCCTAAGGGCGATGGTGGACCATGGGAGGACATCAAGCGTCTCATCAATTATGCTGTGACAATTGATGCAACGTACACACAAGATGCAAAAGGACGGGACAATGATAAGTCTCATTCTGATGTACCGGTTGTCAAGACCAATGGCCACACAAAGCCGATTAGAGACAACAAGTCTCGCCGCTCTGAAGGCCGCTTTTCCGCCTTTTACAAGAAGAGTAAGCAGGGTAAAGGGGAGGCCCCTTCGGCAAGAAGCACTGACAAAAAGGATGGTCTTTGTTTTCAATGTCACAAGGAAGGACACTTGGCTAGAGATTGTCCTGATGGCAAGAAGAGTGCTGAGCAGCAACCTGCCAAGAAAGGCAAAAAGCCTTTTCACAAGTCCGACACTTAGGCAGTGGGCTAGTGTCAGGACCTGTTCAAGTTTCGGAGGGTGTTTTTGATTTGCCTAGTGATGCTTTGGAAGTGATTCAGGGCTTAGTCAATAAGCAATTTAATGTAATCGTGTCTGATATTTTGAATAAAGACATTATTTTGCCAACTCCGTTACTCCCACTCAGTGATGTGTTAGATGTGAACTCCAAAGTTTATGGAGCGTTCTCATTGATTATACCATCAGTGGATGATTTGCAAAGTTTCTTGAAATCTTATTTGCACGGTAAAGAGGGAGCGCCCTATGAGACCGGTGCTTGTTTTATTGTTGACAAACATAAAGCAAAAAGTCTTAAGAGAACTTTACCACGATTTAAATTGGTCCATCAATTTGAATCAAACTCAGTGCAGTGGCATGTTTATTTGGATGAACCTAGGCCACGTGTGCTGAATCAGCTCACTCTGTCTTCTCAACTGATGATGAGTTTCTCAGGGCAAGTAGCTCATCAGGATGCATATGTATTAATGGATAGTGCCGCATCACATTGCTTTGTGAGTTCTGGTTTTGCTAAGACCTTCGGGTTAAAAGTGAAAAATGGCAGTAACACACTGGTATTAGGCAGTGGTGATGAAGTCCAAACGGATGGCAAGATTAAAGTTCATGTTAGAATACAGCAATATCAAAGCCAAATTACTTGCATGGTGACAAAGTTAAGTGAAGGCATTGATTTGATATTGGGCAATGATTGGCTAGTGCAGCACAAGGCACGCTTGGATTTTGCATCTGAATGTTGCGTGTTGTATAAGGGCCGCCGTAAAATGACACTGCATGTGAACCCAGTGCAATGTCAGAGTCCAAATCCCCATAGACTCACCGCCATGCAGTTCAAACGGTCAATTCGGAAGGGAGCAACGTCGTTCCTAGTTCAGTTGACCGCGGTTGGAGACGACATCGAGGACACAGTGGCAACACCTTATGCCACAGTGTTGGAGGAATATGCTGATGTTTTTCAGCCCATACCTACATGGTTACCTCCAGAGCGGGAAATGGCCCATACTATTCCTTTAGAGCCAGATGGCAAGCCGCCATTTAGGCCGATCTATAGGTTGAATCCTCTCGAGCTGCAGGAGGCCAAGAAACAGATCAAGGAGTATTTGGAAAAGGGATGGATAGAGCCTAGTTCATCGCCTTATGGGTCTCCCATCTTGTTCGTCAAGAAAAAGGATGGAGCGCTGCGAATGGTGGTGGATTATCGGACACTTAATAAGCAAACGATAAAGAATCGTTATCCGTTGCCTCGTATTGATGATCTTTTTGACCAGTTAGCCGGTTCTACAGTATTTTCATCTCTTGATTTGACACAAGGTTATCACCAGATTAGGATATCCGAGGAGGATGCTCCTAAGACGGCGTTTAGAACACCGTTTGGTCATTACCAATTCAAAGTATTAAGTTTTGGATTGACCAATGCACCAACAACTTTTTAAGGAGTAATGAATCGTGTTTTTCACAAGTTCATTGGAAAGTTTGTTTTGGTATATCTGGATGACATCTTAATTTTTTCAAAGAACGAGGAGGAACATGTCAGTCATTTGGCACAAGTACTTCAAATTCTACGAGAGAATCAATTTTATGCAAAGATGTCTAAGTGTCATTTCGGAAAGAGTGAATTGCATTATTTAGGACATGTTGTTGGCAAGGAAGGCATCAAGGTGGATCCTAAGAAAATTGAGACTGTGGCCAAGTGGCATAGACCTCTTGAAGTCGGACAATTACGATCATTCTTGGGGCTTTGTAATTACTCCCGCAGATTCATACATGGATATTCCACTCTGGTTGCGCCTTTGACTTCTCTGACGCGAAGCAAAGTCAAGTACATTTGGACTGACGAGTGTGAACGCGCTTTTGAGAATGTTAAGTATGTTTTAACACATGCACCAGTTCTGACCTTACCCAAGTTAGGGGAGCCATTTGAGGTCGTTAGTGACGCTTCTTTACTCGGAGCAGGGGCCGTCTTACTTCAGGGAGGTAAGCCCATTGCTTTTGAGAGTAAGAAATTTTCTCCCGCTGAGAGAAATTACACTACTGGTGAACAAGAACTTGCAGCAGTTGTGCACGCCATGCGAACCTGGCGGTGTTACCTAGAGGGTGCAGATTGCACAATCGTCACATATCATAACCCTCTGGTGTATTTAAAAACACAACAGACGTTATCAAGGCGTCAAGCTCGGTGGTTGGAGTTCTTGGAGCAAAATTTTGTCTATAGTTGGGTGTATAGACCAGGAAGGATTAATATGGCAGATCCTCTGAGTCGGAACCCACTAGACCCGGGTGACCAGCCAGCCTTGATGGCACCGCGGTCTGCTCCAAGTAATTCGGTCCTTCAAATGGTAGCTGCAGACGCTAGGCGAGGTGATCCTGTTGAGCAAGACAACAATCCGAAGGGGTACCTGGAGTTCGTCAGTGATCATAAGTTATATCAAACTATCATTGTCGGGTATGCTCTTGATCCTTGGTTCTCAAACCCGCACAATCTGAAACATTTTGTTTATGAGAATCACATCTGGTGGTATGAAAAAGCGGTTGTGGTTCCAGATGTGTCATTCCAAGGATCGAATATCAGGTCATTTTTGCTCCGTGAGTATCATGATGCAATATATAGCGGTCATGTAGGGGTATCTAAGACGTATAAGAGGGTGCGAGTAAACTTTTGGTGGCCTGAGATGCAAGGGTCCATCAGAAGCTATATAAAATCCTGTGAGATTTGCCAAAGGAGTAAGGCCCCTACTCTTAAACCAGCAGGCCTTTTACAACCATTGGAGATTCCTGATAGAAATTGGGAAGTGGTGAGCATGGATTTTATCTCTGGATTGACTCCATCTGCTAATGGTTATGATGCCATCTTTGTGTGCGTGGATAAGTTGTCCAAGATGGCCCACCTTATGCCAACCACCACACACGTTACTGCTGAAGGTACGGCAAGGTTATTCCGTGATCATGTATATAAGTTGCATGGTCTACCCAGGGTAATTCTAAGCGACAGGGACGCTAGATTCACAAGTAGGTTTTGGGATGCGTTGCATGGTCTTTTGGGGACAAGGTTGGCCATGTCCACCGCATTCCATCCTCAAACTGATGGGCAGACGGAACGGGTAAACCGTATCCTGGAGGATATGTTGCGGCATTATGTCAACCCAGTGCAAGATGATTGGGATGAATTCTTTGCAGTGGTTGAATTTGCATATAATAGCTCTTGGCAAGAGTCTGTACGGAATACTCCGTTTGTCCTGAACTATGATCAGCAGCCCCGGACACCAATTAGTGGGAACAGCAGGTGTCAAGTCCCTGCTGCGCAAAATTTTGTCGAGCATATGACACATGTGATTGGCGAGGCCAAGAAACATCTCATTGCTGCGCAACAACGACAAAAGTTCTATGCTGACAAGAACCGACGAGAGGTCTCGTTCGAAGTGGACCAGCAAGTGCTAGTAAGTACTGCCAACATTAAGTTGAAGGTCCCAGGAGCTCGAAAGCTTTTACCAAGGTGGATTGGCCCATTTCGGGTGGTGCAAAGGATAGGGGTGGTAGCATACCGCGTGCAACTGCCAGATACATTTAAGATCCACGATGTCTTTCATGTGTCACTTCTTAGGCCTTATGTGGCCGGTGGCAGGGTACAGCCTCCCCCTCCGCCAGTCTTTGAGGAAGATGCATCTTATGAAGTAGAACGCGTGCTTTCACACGAAGATAGAGGGTCTCGTTCTCGCCCCAAAAAATTCTATCTTATCAAATGGCTCGGATATGCACTTGAGCATAATTCATGGGAGCCCGAATGCAACTTGAGTGTAGAAGTCCTCAAGGAGTACTGGGATGCGGTAGCAAAGTCGGAAGACAGGCTCACACGCCATGGTGTTAAGCGTGACCGCGAAGCCCCAGCTGCGCAAAAACGTTTGAGGCGGAAGGTATCTTCGGGGTAGGCGCCTTCTATTCTTTCAGGCTTGCACAAGATCCTGTAAACGGGGTGTTATTATTAACTTGTTTCACCCTGCCAATTGGCATGGAGCATGGTACAGATACAGATCCCATGGCTCGCTTAAATTAGTGGTGGTCTTGACTATATTTGTTTTGATGCACTACGATTTGGGATCATTCATGAACGCGGACGTTCATTCCTAAGTGGGGAGGTGTGTAACGTGTATTACATATTTATTGTTTTATATTTATTTACAACCTCTCATTCAACTGGGACTCCTTTACTATAAAACTAGAGGCGCTACCCTGAGTGCTCTAGCAGTCCTAAAAGTAAAGGGAGTTAACTACTAGTTGATGACTGTGGTTCTACACGTAGTTCTCCCACGTAAGTAGGGACCACTAGTTAACTGCACTTAGAGATATCCTAAAGGCATGGGGGAGAGCTCGTTACTATATATTTAACTACCACTTAACTACCAGTTGGAGGTGGCCTCAACTGCCAGTGGTACTTGTATATAAGCTCTAAGGTTGGGTGGAACATGCCTCTTGAATCTCATAATATTTGAGAACGTTACATGTGGCATGAAATTGTAGTTATTGAAGTGATGCCATTGAATGTCATCAAACACAAATTATATGTGTCCAATTAATAAGAGTGACCTCATAAGGTTCGCATAAATTCCACACACCTTATCCTCCGAAGGCCAAGCCAAGTGTGGAAATAAACAAGTTTGGGCATTTCAAACACATGAAATCCACATGAAGAGAGCAATGTGCTCATATCCACAAACTCCAAATATTGCGTCTTCATAGTTCCTACCACGCCCCCCCCCCTTTTCCTTTAAAGAAAACTAAAATGGCAGCAATCATTTGAGTGATGATGCCAACTATGGATGACACTATATAATTTCATGCAAGTTTTGATAATTTCATCCAAAGTTAATGATTTTTTGGGATGTTTGTGGCGAGTTCATCCATGAATTATGACATTGTATTGTAGTCTTATTTTAGATATCACAATATAGTTTCTTCCTTAAAATCAGGGTTGGTTTGTACCCTTTCAACAAGCATAAGGAATATTAAAAATGGATTCATGCATGTGGGAGGAAAAAAACATTCCCTTTGAAGGGTAGAGAGAGAGAGAGCGAGAGAGTTGTAATGTTGGCGTGATTGAGGGAAGCTCCACCTTGATCATAGTTGTGAGCTCATATGTAAACCCAAAGCGGAATTACAAAGTGGGTTTAAGGAACACAACTATGAAACAAGTGCAATTGCCTCATGTTGGAGTGGTCTCTATAGTATCCCTCAATTGTAGTGAGTATGGATGTGATGAGACACAAAATGGTCTTCATCCATTGTATGAGAGGAAGACACATAGAAACTACCCAAGCAAATTCAAGTTCACTTGCAACAAGGGGTCCAATTGAATGTTCTCAAGAAGCAACTTGCCATTGCCTATCAAAACAATGTTCAAAAGGCTTGGGGCCAACAACCATTGTCACTGATGAAGCACACAAAATAATGAACTAAAACATACAAGTATTCTGCAACAACCTTCCCATTTATCTAGAAACCATTCAGAGTGACCAATTTTTCCATATACAAACTTGTGATGACAACCAACAAAAAAGGAAAAGTAAGAGCCCAAGCACTATCAAGCAATATAAATGTACCTCCGTCGACATTCAATTAGGCACTTAATATGGACCCCAAACACCAACAATGCAAACATAGAATGAACTCGTAAATTTGAATGCACACAAATTTTTGTGAGTTTCCACATCTTCAATCAACACTTGAGCTTACAATTCTTGCACACCTCAAGGTGTAGTAGGTTGAATGCCATGCTTCATATGAGCACCCAATGCCACTCACCGTTATAACTCCAATGGATTCCAACAAATTCTTGAGACTGACCAATATCTTCGGCTTATACAACCCCCTATCAATGACAACCCTATTACATGCATTGAAACCCAAACAAGTTTGTGCCTATTGTTTCATGCTCCTCTCTTGCTATGCATATATATAACATCCGTCCATTCAAAACAATCTAAAAAACACAAACATTTGGATTTTGTGCCACCATTTGTGTCTTCAAAGTTGTGAGGTGTATTCTTTACACAATTGATATAAACTCAATATAACCACTTAAGACGATCACATATTGTTGTTTGGAAGTCTGCCACAAAATGACATTTTGTCACTTTGATCTCATTCTTAAACCTTGATTTGTTACAAGATCTAGTATTAATTGACTTTATTTATTTTCCCACAATTTACTACATGTCAATAGAGGACAAACTTTGTAGAAGTAGTAATCGTAGTAAGCTACTCTACTTGATTCTTAAGTTCATGCCAAAACATAGCTTCTTTGGATTTTAGGGTTAAACTACGCATCAAAAGTGACAAATGAACGGAATGCGTTCAAGAATCCCATAGATGATGGATTTAGTGAAGTTCGCATATCACCACTTAAGAGGACCACATCTAATACGTTGTTTGAGTATTCATCACAAATTGACATTTTTCACCTTAATCTCATTCTCATGGCATTGGATTTGTACAAGATTTGCTAATGGACTAAAGCTTATTTTTCTAGAGTTTTATTACACTTCAAAAATGTTTAAACCTCGTTCCAAGATCATGTGGATGATAGATCTAGTGAAGTTCACATATCACCACTCAATAGAATCACACCTTTGTTGTTTGGAAAATTGTCCCAACTTTATATTTTATCATTTCTCTCATTCTTATGACATTTGACTTGTATCAACCTTTGTGCAAGACTCTTAAATGGTTCAGTTGCATCTGGTTTTTTTTTGAGAAGCGGTCTTTCGTGAATTATCTGGTGCCAACGAAATGATATTGTTTTTAATAATATGCAATGGCCCATTGAGAAAACATGTCAAGTCATTTGGGACGCCATGCATGATTATGGTAGGATTGAGTGGAAAAAAAACTCTCAAGGACTTGGAAAAGGCCCCGGATGTGGCCTATCATGACGTTCTTAATGAATGCGATTTGACTTGGGAGGGTCAAAGGCCTTATTGTGACCTGGAGCAACTTAGTTGTCACTTGGAAGGTTAGGCCACAAATGGGCATTATTTCTTGATCTCCACTTGGGTTGCGTTGGTTCGCTTGTGTTTGGTTGTATTTTGGTTATTCTCTTGCAATTGAATTTTCAATTTGTGCCAAAAAAAGGGAGACATTGGACTTGTACAAGATTTGTTGATTGATTACATTATTTCCTATAGTGACTAAACCTCGTGAGAATAACCATAGTAGACTCATCTATATAAATCTTGACAAAATATGGCTTCATTGGTTTTTTAGGATTACTAACTATGCATCGCAAGTGTAATAATAGAACACATTCAAGAAAGTCTATAAGAGAGTCAACATTTTTCAATCTCTTTTCTTATTGGGATACTGTGAGCACAAAATGGTGCCCACATGTGTTCTTAACCCTTTGAAACTATTAGAAGTTATGTTTTGATGTTTTGTGATTATTCACAAAAATATAAAAGAATGAGGCTTGGTGTGAAGCTATGTTTAGGCCTTAGGCTTATGGGGTGTAGTTAATTAGAAGCTTAGCGGCATGAAGGAAGTTCTTTGGTTAGGTGAGTGTAGCATGTGGTGGACCAAGGGGAGCTCCTTGAGTTTAAATATTTGAATTGGGATCCATCTTGTTGGTTTAGGAGTTGAAGGTTTAGCGGATAGGATGAGAGTCTACAAAGTAGGAGAGGATCGAGGGGCTTATCTTGAGCTTTGAGGGGTGCTCACCCCTTCCCTCCCCCTATATATTCCTCTCTCTCACCTTCTTCACTTACTTGTGTTCATATTCACTCTCTCTCTCTTTCTCTCTTCATTCTTTTCACTCCACCTCTCTTGAGTGTGGAGGGGAGTGTAGAAGTGTGTAGGTTATGGTGTGGGAAAGATCCAAGGGGGTTTAGTTATTTAAGTGTTAGTTGTTGGGTTGTTTAGCTTCTTCTAGTTAATTAATTGTTTAGGTTATGAGAATGGTTAGTTAATTAGTGGTGGATTAGCTAAATACTCAAGTCTTAGTAGTTTAAGTGCTTATTGCTTAGTGTTTAAGTTGGGTAAGTGTGAGTAGAGTTGCTGCCTTTTGTCCAAGGTTGCTGGACCCCCAACCGGTCCAGCAGTAGAGCTGCTGCCGTGGTCCAAGGCTGCTGGACCCCCAACCGGTCCAGCAGTAGAGCTGCTGCCGTTGTCCAAGGCTGCTGGACCCCCAACCGGTCCAGCAGTAGAGTTGCTGCCGTTATCCAAGGCTACTGGACCGCCAACCGGTCCAGCAGTAGAGCTGCTGCCGTGGTCCAAGGCTACTGGACCCCCAACCGGTCCAGCAGTAGAGCTGCTGCCATTATCCAAGGCTACTGGACCGCCAACCGGTCCAGCAGTAGAGCTGCTGCCGTTGTCCAAGGCTGCTGGACCCCCAACCGGTCCAGCAGTAGAGCTGCTGCCGTGGTCCAAGGCTGCCGGACCCCCAACCGGTCCAGCAGTAGAGCTGCTGCCGTTGTCCAAGGCTGCTGGACCCCCAACCGGTCCACTTAGCTTAATTAGCTTAATTAGCCCGGCCTTATTAGCTTAATTAGCACGTAACTTATTAGCTTATTAGTATGCTAGCGAGTTAGCCTACCACCTAAGTAGCCTAAGAACCAAGTGTTGTTTAACACTTGCATCATTATCATGGAATAAATTGACGTGCTAATCTTAATGTGAAGTACCAGGGTGGGTTGCACATGGAGGCTACAAGCCATGGCCCCACGGAGGCAAAGATCACTAATGAGGAAGCCTTAGTTAGAGCTAAGTTTGCAAGAGGGAAATCTTTGAGGGCATGCGTGGCAAAGGCGGTGGGGTGGACTCTTGAGAAAGCCAAGGATGTACCTATGCAAGAGAGTCACACTAATAAAATGTCATGACTTGAAGTAAGTTGTAAGTCCATCAAGGTAGAACGTACATTCCATATTACTACAAGTTCTTATGTTACACATGTGATCTCCAAATCCATGACCCGGACTAGGACGCTTAAGGGTGGTGGGTTTGGCCTCACATAAATGGTGCGTCCGCCGGGAGTGAAGCGGGATTAGAGAAGACTTGGAGGCGACATCGTGGAAGATAGGGATGAGACCTTAGCTCATGGTAAGTGACTTACTTAGACTTTTTGATTTTTGTGATTTCCTAGCTATTTCATTTTCTTTATTTTCTTGGAATGAATTGCATATTTCCTTTATGCATTTTGTTTTGAAGAGGGAGCGCGGCGAAGGTATGTTCTCAACCTTTTTGGGGATTTGCTAAAAACATAAAAAGAACCTTATGATCGATTAGTTCACTAAGACATTAGAGGGATAATTAATCTTAGGACATTAGACTTTGACACTCACTTTGGGGTGAGTCTCCAAGTCTTGGGAATTTGACATTTCATGCTTTAGATTAGATTGTTAGTTTAGAAACTTTGTTGTTGTTATCGCATTGAGTCACGGTCGAGGGGAGTGCTAACTTGCAAGGGGATGCGAATGCTTAAGGTACGATTGTTTCTTCCAAGTGAATTGTTAACTAATGAAGGAATGATTTTAGTACTCGTTTTTGTCGTTATCCGTTGTAGAGGGTAATTCCTTAGTCATAGCATAGTATTGGAGATAAGATGGTGATGCCTCGGTCTTTGATACGGTGCATGACGACGGTCAGCCCCTCACTCTCGGTATTGTGGTGAGTGTCAGTTGGAGGGAAGGTTTTAGAGGTGATGCTCTAGCCCGACCAAAAATTGACATGAGCATGCCTATCCCCTGTTTGGGATTTTTCATCTAAGTGGGCTTGCAAGTTCTCTTCCTCACCTCCTCAATTTTTAATTCACACCCAGAAAAGCGATAATATTAATGAGTGAAGGTAGTGAGGAGTATGATTGGTCAAGTGAGGGTTGATCGATTTTTTGGGGAATGCATGGTAAGACATCGATCCCAAAAACCAAACTTGACATTAGGATTAGAAAGATCTAGACGTAGGAGGACATCATCTAGGATTAGCAATATTGTAGAAGAAGTTGATGTTAGATTAGAAACTTGTTTAAATGTTGAGCCTAGTTTTAGTTCATTGCTAGAGACATTAGAAGGGGAGATTAGAGTGAAGAAAGAGGTAACTCCCTCTAAATCGATTGGTGAGATATCTTTGGATGCTTATACGTCTAGGAAAGAGATTCCGATACACATTGATAGAGACATAGGAGAAGATCCACCGGTTGACATGACACAACTAGGGGATGATGAGGGTCCTATACCGGAGAAGGACCCAATTGATCCATTGGTTAGACCGAGAGGTTTATCAATTGTGGTTTCATAAAACTTACCGGCGGTGGATATGCCATCCCACCTCCCTAAGTTTTATGGAACTAAGGATGAGGATCCTTCTAGGCACATGGAGAGGTACATCGAGAGGTTGGCTAGTTCGCTTGTGACTAATCCGGGATGTTGGTTGGTATGGTTTCCTACCACTTTAGAGGGTGAGGCTTATGAGTGGTATAGAGACCATGCCGAAGGACATTTTAGAGGATGGGAGCAATTGCAAAGGGAGTTTTTGAATGAGTTTCGTCCGGAGGTTGGTCAAAGCACGGCGTTGAGGGCATTGGCTTTGTTGAAGCAAGGTAGGGAAGAAGAGATTTCAGCCTACATTAGAAGGTTTGATTTAGTGTGTACACGATTTGTAGGTACCATGCTCAATGATGACACACTAAAGCAATTTTTCATTCAAGGATTCTTTAAGTCGGGAACAATTAGGGGTGTTCTTGAGAGGAATCCTCAAAAATTGGCGGATGCCAAGAGGGCGGCTAGAGAGATGGAGAGCTTGGATAGAGATCATGAGAGATTGTGGAGAAAGGAGGATGAATTAATACCACAATTCATTCCCATTAGGCCTAGAATGGTGGCGGGAGAGCCGGTCAAGTATGAGAGTCAAGTCCCATATGCTCTTGTTGACACCGGTCCACGTCCTTTAGCGGTTAGAGAACCGACACCACTTTTAGCATTACCGGCCCCTAGAGCGGATCCTCACCTTGAAGAAGTGGAGAGAAGGTTAGGTGCTAGTCAATTGGGATTTCAAGAGGCCATGATTAAACAAATGCAAAGTCTTACGGATCAAATGTCTTTGATGATCAAGAGCCAACAACTAGGTCCTCCTCCTCCGGTTGAGTCGGGTAGACATGCATTGGGGTTGTGGTGTGTTCAATGTGGCCAACCAGGCCACACTCGTCAATTTTGTAGAAGTGGACAAAACCGTGATAAAAAAAAACGGTGGTCCACCTTCACAAAACCAACGAGGTCAAATACAACAACAATATGGACAAGGCAACAATAGGGGACCTCCTCATAGAGGTCAAGGTGGTCAAAACATGGAGAAGAGGGAGTTCCATCCATTTTGTGGGAGGTGGCATGCACAAAGTCAATGTTGGTCCGAGGGACAAGGTCATGGTTGTAGTAATTGTGGGGGAAACCATCCTTCGGACGACTGTCGTCAACCGGATAAGGTTATTAGTGCGACTTATCCAGTGGCCAATCCACAATAACAAGCGAGGGACAACATGAGGGGAGCTAGACCACAAGGTGGGCCACAGAATGAGCTTAGGCCACCGAATTTGTATTACGACCATGGTAATGCGAGACAAACTTTTCATCCATCGGCGGGATTGCAAACGGCGAATGGTTACATTCCGATACAAGGTAGGCAAGGGGGTCCACAAAACTTCGACAATAGGCGACAAGCTCCTCCTACGGATCCGGGTCCGTCTAATTCTCAAGATGTGAGGTTTATGGATGGTGTAGTGGAGTCACATCATGATGACACTCTTCCTCTCCAAATGAATAGTGGAGAGGGACAAGGTCAATGGCCTCCACACACCAATGCTATCACCTATGAGTTGAAGAGTCTAGGAGATGAGGTTATTCATGAGACACCGACATTAGCGGTTACCACTAGAGCTAGGAGAGGGAAGGCCCCATTAGAGGTAGAAGTAGAAGGTCAAGAGGAGTATTCTTCGGATGAGGCTCCTTATCTTTCCGAATTGGATAGGGTAGCTAGAGTAGCTAGGAGGGCCATTAGGGAGTTAGAGAAGGAGAATGTGATTCTTCATGATAGAGAGGGGCCTAATGTCATTCATGATTTGGAGGGTAGTGAGATGGGAGAATGGGAAGGACCGGGAATTCCCTTGGATGAGTTTGATGGTGTTGGCAATGCCAAAGTGGAGAAGTCGAGTGGCTACGATTTGTGAGCCGATCTTAGCTCACTTAAGGCCGATATTACCTTTGGACAATTGTTGGAGATTTCACCCGTGGCTAGGAAGACTCTCAAGGAAGGAATGCCGGTGACTAGGAGGACTAGGAAGGTTAAGCCTAAGATGTCGGCTATTGTTCAAACGAAAGGAGCAAGACGGGATGTCAAACCAATTGAGATTGAAGTTATGGTGATGGACAAAGTAGTTCCGAATGTATTGGTGGATGGAGGTAGTGGACTAAATATCTTGCCGGAACACACTATGAAGAGGTTAGGTCTTAGTCTTACGGGTCCGTCGCTTTTCATCATCAATATGGCTAATCAAAGTCCGGCCGTGCCTTTGGGAATGATTAAGGATTGTAGGATTAGCACCGGAGGGGAAGAGTATGTGGTCACCTTTCATGTCATAAAAATGCATTCTAACAAGGATACATTTCCCATCTTATTAGGAAGGCCTTGGTTGAGAATGGCGGATGTCATAGTAGATTGGAGAGGAGTCAAACCATCCATTACTTATGGTCCGGAGGATAATAGGGTCAAAGTTCCTTTAGGGTCGTTAGGTGGTTGGATTAGACAAGAGATTGCTTCATCTTCGGAAGATGAACATGATGCCAAGGAGGATGGCAAGAATGATGAAGCATTGGTAGGAGTAGGTCATTCGGATGGTCATAGAAGGATCATAGATTCGGGATCGGGTTCCTTAGGTCCTAGTTTCTATCATTATGGGGATAATGGGGAGTATGCACAATGATTGAGAGAGTATCCCGAGTCGGAGTTTGATATAATGATGACATCCCACCATGCATGTTTGAGTGATGCGATTCTTAGTTCAAGGAGTGAAGAATATTCCTTGTTAGAACCATGTGAGGTGCTCACCAAGGAAGAATGGATTTTAGGAGGATTGACACCTTGGGTAGATAGTATGGAAGAGTGTGACGTAAGTTTAGTACATGTGGATGGGACTCAAGACGAGGAAGCTATTATGGAAGCGAAGAAATTGGAGGAGCCTTTGCACTTCAAGACGACATCAACGGGAATTGTGGTTGGACAAGATGTCAAGGATTATCCTCATGTATCGGCGGATTGGTATAGGAACAGGGATGAGCAAGTTCATGTTACCGAAGGAGATTGGAAGTATGTAGATGTTACTACAAAGAATGGCAAAGTGAGACAAATGAAGATGGGGTCTCAATTGGGGGAGAAAGAAATCAAGGAATATAGCGATTTGGTGGATGAGTTTAGTGACACTTTTGCTTGGTCATACGATGAGCTTAAGGGGATCCCTAGAGAGATGGTGGAGCATCGCATTCTTTTGATTCCGGGTGCTAGGCCCATTAGGCAAAAGGAGAGAAGGATGAACCCACGGCTACAATTGTTGGTTAAAGCGGAGTTAGAGAGATTGTTGAATGCCGGGTTTATCAAGCCTGTCGAGATTACGGATTGAGTCTCTCCAATGGTGTTGGTGAAGAAAAAGAATGGGAAGTTGCGGATGTGTGTGGATTATAGGAAACTAAATGCTTGCACACAAAATGATCACTTTTCTTTACCATTCATCACTCTCCTTCTAGAGGAGGTAGGAGGTCATGCTCGCTACACATTCATGGATGGTTATGCGGGATATAACCAAATCGCCATAGCATTACAAGATATCCACAAGACGGCTTTCACTACTCCATGGGGCATATTTGTTTGGATGGTCATGCCATTTGGGTTATGTAATGCTCCGGCCACGTTTCAAAGACTTGTCATGTACATCTTTACCGACTTGTTGTACAAATTCATGACGGTATTCATCGACGATTTTAGCACTCAATCAAATGCTAGTCAACATATAGGGTGTGTGCGAGAGGCTTTGATTAGGTGTAGGAAAATGCAATTGGCCTTAAACCTGGATAAAACATTCTTGGACGTCCACAAGAGAGTTCTTTTGGGTTATGTGGTGAGCGAGAAGGGGAGAGAACCGGACCCCGACAAAATCACGGTTATTGATAAGTTGCCCACTCCCACCAACGCCAAGGGTATAGCCAAGTTGTTAGGACATGTGGGGTGATATAGGGAGTTGATTCCTAATTTTTCTAAGATAGCGGTACCTATTACCCACTTGCTCAAGAAGGATGTTAGATTTGAATGGACCGAGGCATGCCAAAGGGCGTTTGAGGAATTGAGGGATAAGTTGAGCACGTACCCGGTGTTGAGGCCACCCGATTGGGATAAGCCTTTCCATGTGTATTGTGATGCTAGCAATGTAGCGGTTGGTAGTGCTTTGTGTCAATCCACGGGTGAGAACGGTAAGGACCACCCCGTTGCTTATGCTAGCAAACAATTGACACCGGCCGAGAGGAACTATTCTACCACGGAGAGGGAATGCTTGGCTATGGTATTTTCGGTTAAGAAGTTTCGCCATTACCTTGTGTGTAATCCGGTTGTTTTTTTTGTGGATCACATGGCCATAAAATACTTGGTCAATAAGGCGGAGCTAAGCGGGAGATTAGCTAGATGGATCTTGTTATTAGAGGAGTTTGACTACACGGTGGAGTACAAGCCGGGCCGCATGCACTTACAAGCCGACCACTTGTCTAGGTTGTCCGAGGGGATGGGAGAGAGTCCAATAGATGATAGATTAGTGGATGACAATCTTTTTGTGGTCACGGCCAAGCCGGATTGGTATGCGGGTGTCGTGGAGTTCTTAACCACACAAAAGTTTCCCGAAGATTGGACCAAGGAAGATAGAAGAAAAGTTAGGATTAATAGTAGGCATTTTGCGGTGGTAGGCCATAGATTGTTTAGGAGAGGAACCGATGGGTTGCTTAGGAGGTGTGTGTCGGAGGTAGAGGTCCCGACCATCCTAGAGGCTTGTCATGATAGTGCATGTGGGGGTCATTTTTCCGGCCAACTTACCGGTCAAAAGATTCTTAGAGCGGGATACTTTTGGCCTACGTTGTTTAAGGACTCACATGATTATGTGAAGCGTTGTGACGTTTGTCAAAGGTATGCCCGGAATGATTTACAGATGGAGATGCCACTCCATGTATCATTGCCTCTTATGCCTTTTGAAAAGTGGGGCATTGACTATGTAGGCGAGGTCCATCCTCATTCCTCCAAAGGAATGGCTTACATTATAGTTGCCACCGAGTACCTCACCAAGTGGGCGGAGGCTAAGGCCGTCAAGACGATACGGCAGCACATGCGGTAATGTTTATGTATGAGAACATCATCTCAAGATTTGGAGTGCCAAAGATTTTGGTGAGTGATAGAGGGACCCATTTCCTAAATTCCTTGATTCAAGAAATGACGGACAAGTTCCAAATTGATCATAGGAAGACTACACCTTATCACCCCCAAACAAATGGTCAAACAGAGAGGGTAAATGGTATTTTGGTAAGTATCCTACGCAAGACGGTGATAGACTCTAAGAGAGATTGGGACACGAAGTTGACGGCAGCATTGTGGGCTTATCGGACAACTTACAAAGTAACTACCCAAGCCACTCCTTTCTCCTTAGTGTATGGTTTGGAAGCCACACTTCCAATTGAGTATAAAGTGGAGTCTCTTCGGGTGGCCATAGGCTCACGCCTTACCGAGAGTCAATCGTTAAAAAATAGATTGACCGACTTGGAGGAGCTTGATGAAAGAAGGCGAATGGTGGCTCAACACATTGAGGCGATTCAACGTCGAAGGAAAATCACCGGTCGCGGACAAGGTAAGGTACCGGGGATGATGGTGATGATTCAAGATGCTAGGAAACTTGAATTCCCGGGTAAGTTCGATGCGGTTTGGTTGGGCCCTTACCTTGTCCGCGAAGCATTTCCCAACAATTCCATGCAATTGGAAACTTTGAACGGAGAGAACTTCCCAACCCGAACCGCGGGAAGTAGGTGCAAGGAGTATCGAATTTAAAGGACAACTTGCCTTCGAAGCAAGAAATTCGGGATCCATCCCCCGATGGTCGCCAATAATGTGAGCACAAAATGGTGCCCACATGTGTTCTTAACCCTTTGAAACTATTAGAAGTTATGTTTTGATGTTTTGTGATTATTCACAAAAATATAAAAGAATGAGGCTTGGTGTGAAGCTATGTTTAGGCCTTAGGCTTATGGGGTGTAGTTAATTAGAAGCTTAGCGGCATGAAGGAAGTTCTTTGGTTAGGTGAGTGTAGCATGTGGTGGACCAAGGGGAGCTCCTTGAGTTTAAATATTTGAATTGGGATCCATCTTGTTGGTTTAGGAGTTGAAGGTTTAGCGGATAGGATGAGAGTCTACAAAGTAGGAGAGGATCGAGGGGCTTATCTTGAGCTTTGAGGGGTGCTCACCCCTTCCCTCCCCCTATATATTCCTCTCTCTCACCTTCTTCACTTACTTGTGTTCATATTCACTCTCTCTCTCTTTCTCTCTTCATTCTTTTCACTCCACCTCTCTTGAGTGTGGAGGGGAGTGTAGAAGTGTGTAGGTTATGGTGTGGGAAAGATCCAAGGGGGTTTAGTTATTTAAGTGTTAGTTGTTGGGTTGTTTAGCTTCTTCTAGTTAATTAATTGTTTAGGTTATGAGAATGGTTAGTTAATTAGTGGTGGATTAGCTAAATACTCAAGTCTTAGTAGTTTAAGTGCTTATTGCTTAGTGTTTAAGTTGGGTAAGTGTGAGTAGAGTTGCTGCCTTTTGTCCAAGGTTGCTGGACCCCCAACCGGTCCAGCAGTAGAGCTGCTGCCGTGGTCCAAGGCTGCTGGACCCCCAACCGGTCCAGCAGTAGAGCTGCTGCCGTTGTCCAAGGCTGCTGGACCCCCAACCGGTCCAGCAGTAGAGTTGCTGCCGTTATCCAAGGCTACTGGACCGCCAACCGGTCCAGCAGTAGAGCTGCTGCCGTGGTCCAAGGCTACTGGACCCCCAACCGGTCCAGCAGTAGAGCTGCTGCCATTATCCAAGGCTACTGGACCGCCAACCGGTCCAGCAGTAGAGCTGCTGCCGTTGTCCAAGGCTGCTGGACCCCCAACCGGTCCAGCAGTAGAGCTGCTGCCGTTATCCAAGGCTACTGGACCGCCAACCGGTCCACTTAGCTTAATTAGCTTAATTAGCCCGGCCACTTATTAGCTTAATTAGCACGTAACTTATTAGCTTATTAGTATGCTAGCGAGTTAGCCTACCACCTAAGTAGCCTAAGAACCAAATGTTGTTTAACACTTGCATCATTATCATGGAATAAATTGACGTGCTAATCTTAATGTGAAGTACCAGGGTGGGTTGCACATGGAGGCTACAAGCCATGGCCCCACGGAGGCTAAGATCACTAATGAGGAAGCATTGGTTAGAGCTAAGTTTGCAAGAGGGAAATCTTTGAGGGCATGCGTGGCAAAGGCGGTGGGGTGGACTCTTGAGAAAGCCAAGGATGTACCTATGCAAGAGAGTCACACTAATAAAATGTCATGACTTGAAGTAAGTTGTAAGTCCATCAAGGTAGAACGTACATTCCATGTTACTACAAGTTCTTATGTTACACATGTGATCTCCAAACCCATGACCCGGACTAGGACGCTTAAGGGTGGTGGGTTTGGCCTCACAGACACCTATATTTGAGTGGCACGTGGTTTAGTGTGACTTCAATAATGAATACCAAGAAGACATGTTTTTGAAAGAGATTGGACTACATAGTCAATACATGATGACCATTCTAGGCTCAACAATGAACATGATTTGGGGGGACCTATACGATCATCTAATGAGCACCATTATTCTTCACTTTGATAGTCAAGTTATTTGTGAAGAAAAGAAGATGAAACCATGGGTTTAATCTTGAACCTTGAATTTACAATAATTAAAACAAAGTCACCTAAGTTTTTCTAATGCTTAAATCACCATACACAAAGAGCGGTGTTGGGATATTAAAAACCAAATTTTATAGCTTGTCCTACTATGATGGTTGGGACAAGCCAGCCTTGCATAGGCTGACCTGGGATTTAGGATAGTGGGTCTCATGCACATACCCTACTTTAGATCCTAAAATTCTCTCAAACTTTTTGAAGTGGAAAGAGGAGGTCTCAAAATAAGCTCCAATACATGATGAGTTAACGAGTTCATAAAAGAAAGTTTTCTCAAAGAAGGATCAAACCCACGGTTTTGTCTAGTGTGCAGGAGATTGGCGGACATAATTAGTTGAGATCCCAATGTTTCCAAATCCAACCGGTTACATGTTGACATCGTTTGGTTTTTCTTTATTGTTTTGAGGTTTTATCTCCAAATTTCTCAAAAATGATGAGTAATTTTCATGAAGTCTTGAACTTCAACCGGTTATTTCTTTAACACAACCAATTCATCTTTAACTAGCGGTCGGTTCTCCCTGTTCATTGGTTTCGTCCTCTTTGGGGAACTTTAAGAATAACTATAATAATCCAAAAATTATGAGAAAGTAACCATTTAAGACCCATATACCTTAGATGATGGATCTAGTGAAGTGAGCCACACATCCTGAACTCATTCCATTCATCTGTCGCTTTCGAAAAAAACGGATGAAGAAACACCTAGGATGGCTGACGACCAAACCCTATTTCTTCGACCAATTCTCGGGGACTTGAAACCCTAACTTACTCCATCGATGCTCACTCGGCATCCGGTGGTCGATCAGATTTCACGAGTTTGCGAATCTCATTCCCGCCGTCGCGAGGAACTCATCAAGCCATGCGTTGGTTGTTGCCGTAAAGTAGAGAGGTAGAATCGGGGGTTTAGGGTTTCGGGCTTGAGCTTGAGCTTGAGATGGTGAGGGCAGCGACCATGATGTCATGTGAGAGGCCACTAATGCAGGAGCAACATTTGTGTGCTTCCTTTGGAGGATGGGATGCAAGGTCATCATTATGTCTGGTTTCTTCTTTGCCGCAGGAGCATTATCAAGGGCTTTTTCGCAGGAGCTCGAATGCTGTCTACTCTCGGTTGCCATCCTCAATTTTGATGGTAAGTGATGGTTCTTGATTCGGACGGTTTTGTTTTGGGCCGGATGCAATGTGTTTCGCTAAAAGTATTCAAATTTGACTTTGTTGTCGGGAAGAAAAATTGTTAGTACTGCGACACACATCGCCAAAGAGTGTTTTCTTAGAGAGTGTATTTCCGGGGTCTAGTGGAAATGTTGACAACTTGGCAAGCCCATCCTGCTTTTTTTTAATATTTTTATTTGCTTTTTATTGGTCCCTATACATTACAATGCATCTTTAAAGAGTTGAAATGATCATATGGTCATCATAGTTATCGGATAAGCAAAGTTTGAGGAAACGACATACGTGAGGATGCAATGTGGTTGTTTTTCGTTAACAGTATTCAAATTTGCGTTGTTGATGGTTAGAAAAGTTGTTGGGGAGTGTACTACTGCCACACATAATGCTAAAGAGGGTTTCCGTAGAGAGCGTGTTCGTGGAGTTTAGTGGAAATGCTGACAATATATTTTCTTTGAAAATGTCATCTCCACATATCTCAACCTTCACAACTGGCACTAGCAAACGGTTCTTCTCAATAGCAATATTAGGAATTAGTGAAAAGTTATATCAGGAACGCCCATTGAGGAAACCACAGGCAAAGAGATATAATACAAGAGGTATGTCCAAATTTGTTGTCTCACAGGCATCAGAGAAATGTGAGGGCATTTTTAAAATGCTGATACAATTACAATACCTCAAAACCAATCAGTTTGGAGAGTAATGAAACTACTCTTAATGAATATATTGAGCATACATAATATTGGGGACAAATGTTTTGTAGGTAGGCATTACTGGTTTTGGTTGATTTGTGTACGGTCAACGATTTCTAACTCGCACTTGATGTTCTGTAACAACTAAAGTCTGTAGAATCCAAGCATCTAGCTGTCCCAGCTGGGACATCTTGGACTGCTGTGGTGTTGATAAAATCTAGTGGTGCTTTATCTAGGCATGTAAATGAAGTGGGTTTTTGTCTGTGCAGACCTTAGGGAATCAACCAAAAAGGTTGAAGCTTATTACCGCAGAGGCAGTGGCTGACTCTTCCAACCTGACCAGGTATAGGGTTTTAACAATCAATTAGATCTTTGCTACTTGTATATATTTGCTCTTTGAAGCATGAAAAAGGTTTGGTATCTGCATATCAGTGTGATTCCACTGGTTGCGAGTTGCTTCATTTGTGTGAACCATTGTGCTATGTTTATTTTGTCATATTCTAAAGAGCATGAGAGCACTAAAATGCGGAAAGTCCACTTCGTTAACCTCATTCAGAAATATGTAAGTGGTTGATTGCTTGATCACCTGGTTACATAGCCTGTGGTTCTTGTGACATGTTTGGTTTGGAATCTAACTGTAGATCACATTGTCTTGATTTGAGAGTTTGGTGTCACATTCTTACCTTGTACCTGCTGGTTACCCTGCTTGTGGAAGGTTTCTTAAGGGGCTTTATGTGATTTATAGCTGTGAGGAGAATTTAGTGCAAATTTCTGATATGTCCTGAACAATGTGGTTTGTGAAACTTAACTGAACCTGTGTCTCCTCCTTTAAATTTGGAAACAGGGGTGAGGGTTTAGAGTTTAGAACAAGCTTCTGTAGCTGTGGATGGCTTGATTTGGAATAAGCAGATGGGCTGTTGCAGTCCTACAGCTATGAGGAAAATTCAGCAAACAGTCTGGTATGTTTTCAACCATGATATCACAGTTGTAGTCAAATTCTGAGCTGTTGAGTGATCTGATGTATAAGTCCTTGCTTTTCCCCTTTCATGAAAGCCTATACTACTTACAAATTAGGACCCAGAGGGTAACCTGTTATGGAACTTACTCGATTTCAGGTTTTTTAGCAAAGTATAATCAGAGTTGCCGGCTTCACAGCTGTGAGGAATATTCAGCAAACAGTCTGATATGTTCTAAACAATGACGCTTTCAGTTGTAGTCAAATTCTGAGCTGCTCAAACTTTCACCCAGGCCTATAATACCTACAATTGAGGCCACAGAGGGGGGTGTATTTGAATTCAGGTTTTTTAGCAGAGGATAATCAGAGTTGCAAGTTTTACAGCTATGAGGAATATTCAGCAAACAGTCTGATATGTTCTAAACAATGACGCTTCAGTTGTAGTCAAATTCTGAGCTGTTCAACCACACGATTTTAATTTTGTGAATCGTAACTAAATCTGAGCATGAGTTTCCACTTTCAATTTTGGGAACATGGGTAAGAGTTTATGGTTTTGGGGTTTCAGGGGTTTCAAACTTCTTTAGATATGGAAGGTCTTGATTTGAAACGTGCAGTCAGGCTATTGCAATCTACAGCTATGAGGAAAATTCAGCAAACAGTCTGATATGTTTTCAACTATGATATCACAGTTGTAGTCAAATTCTGAGCTGTTGAGTGAACTGATGTGTAAGTTCTTTATTCCCCTTTCACTAAAGCCTATAGTACCTACAATGTGGGATACAGAGGGTCCCTTGTTAGGGATGCAATTTACTTTGGGTTTTCAAGCAGAGTTGCATGTTCACAGCTGTGAGGAAATTTCAGCAAACAGTCTGATATGTTCTAAACAATGACGCTTCAGTTGTAGTCAAATTCTGAGCTGTACATTAACATGAATAATACACTATATATTCTGTGGTGTACTCTTACACTTTGCATATTCAGTTGGAAAGCAGGGTTATGTAATTGACAAGTTAGATCACGTTAACCCAGTACTTGTCCTTTAGTGCATGGTTGGAGTCTTGAAATATCTTCTTCATTAAACTTTGTTATTGGAGATGGCCTTGTAGTCTATCTGGGAAGGGATGTTGATCCAGTCTCACAGCTGTGAGTAACTTAGCAAACTGTTTGATGTGTTCTTGACAATGACGTTTTAGTTGCAGTCGAATTGTATGGTTCTGAGTAAATCCTGCACAAATTTTTTACTATGAAAGTGAGTTTTATTCTAGTTTTATAGAGGTGGGTACATAGAAAACTCACATTGGTTTATCTGATCATTCATTCTTGTAATTGGGTTGAGTCAGTAGGGCCTGGTGTTTGCCTCTTCGTTATCTTACATGATGATTGTGATAGTGGTGATGCCTTGGGTACAGTGACATGGGCGATTTGACAGGCATTGACTGGGACAATTTTGGATTTGGTTTAGTCCCAACCGATTATATGTATGTCATGAAGTGCGGTCTTGGTGGTGTATGGAAGAATGGGGAGCTGCAGCCGTTTGGGAATCTTGAAATAAGTCCTTGTGCCGGGGTGTTAAACTATGGACAGGTGAGAGTTTGTTTACCGGAATATTTTCTAGCTGCATTATGGTGTGCAAAGTTCGTGCATAATGACTCTTTTCACTTCACTAGAATTGTTTTTAGCAAAGACTAGTATTTTTGTGTTATTAACACAGCATAGTGGTTATCACGAGCTACAACTGCCCTCACTGACATTGCAGTAGCAAGGGTCATTTGAAGTTGTTATTAGTCAAATGTTGTCTTTCCAACTTCCTTCCATAACGAGTTCATTGTTTGTGGATTGTACTTGTTACATGTTTAGACGACATCATAATAGTTTTTCTGGACTGCAAAGATACTGGTTGCCAAAGATGAATTTGTTCTCGTCTCAGTCTGTGATATCAGTTCCCAACAATATTTGTTTGTAATCCAATGTTCGCATTTTGGGGTTGAACTTGGGACTAAAACAGGGAGTTTTTGAAGGGTTGAAAGCATATAGGTCAGATGATGGACACACATTGTTGTTTCGTCCACAAGTGAATACATTGCGAATGATAGAAGGGGCTGATCGAATGAGCATGCCAAGCCCAGATACTGACACCTTTGTGAATGTTGTGAAGGAGACTGTTTTAGCAAACAAACGCTGGGTATTATTCTGAACTAACACTATCTCAAAGTTCTTAATCAAAGCCCTTAATTCAAGTTCAAAATAAATGTTGAAGGCACAAGTACTGTCACATGGCGTCAGCACATTTGAAGTGCCAATATTGCTTCATTTCCAGTAGGTGTATGAGATATACTTTGTGGGTCATATCAATTTCCAACAAATAAGTTTGTGGATACAGAGAACTAGTAAATTTGTCGTGAAGTAAGTTTCCTCTAGATAGTGCTTGATAGGAAATTTTTGCTAGTGGGGAAGATTCCTCCAGCTGGGAAGGGGTCTCTTTACATCCAGCCTTGCTTATTGGCACTGGTGTTGTTTTAGGACTGGCACCTGCACTGGAGTACACTTTTTAAAATTATGTTTCACCTGTGGGAGCCTACTTTGAAGTAAGTTTATCCAAGACTCTTTTCCTCTGTCCTTCTATTTTGGATCACCTCCTTGATATCCTCGTTGATAAACATATCGCTCCTTGATGTCAACATAATGGAGGGGACCTATATGACCATTTAACGAGCTCAAGAATCTACACTTTGGTAATGGTTAAGATACTCATATGAGCTCCGAAATTGGCTACAGCCATAATTTGGATTTGTCAATAATCTTGCACTTGTACATGTTTCATATCCTCCAAGAAGAAGGTGCAGAGCTACAAGTGTCCATTTAAGGCCTGCTTACCGTAGTTGCTTTGAACTACAGGACAAAGTGATCTCAACCCCTGAGCTGAAGGGCACCATTCTACCTGGTGTCACAAGGAGGAGCATTATTCAATTAGCGTGCAGCCGTGGCTATGAGATATTCATACTAAACAGTTAAAATTCTAGGAGAATAATCAAGTAACTGACTATTTAGGATTTAACAAATCACATTTACTCCTGTGGTAGTGAACTAATTGTGCTTCTTCACAGGTACATGAGAGACTCGTGGATGTGGAAGAGTTGCTTGCTGCGGATGAGGTCTTTTGCACTGGGACTGCTGTGGTTGTCAACCCTGTGGGCAGCATCGCATATGACACAAGAAGGTACAACACAGTTCATTGTCCGATCTTAGTAGAGTTTTTCTCTAACTCAATGTGACTTGTGGTTGGGATTTGGTTGTTTTGCATACAACGCCTTCCATGTTCGGTAACTTTCCAGTGCATGCTTGGAGGTAGTGTGGAGGTTTGAACAAAGGACATTCTACATTGGGTCATCGGGGGTCAAATTCGTTTTGGCATGTCAAGAGGTGCTAAAATGAGTTTCGGCCCTCGAGGAACCAAACTAGGTTGCTTTTTTTTCAAATTCAAACACTACCTCTGAGCATGCACCACACTACAAGTGGAAAGAAAATATTGTTCTGTATGTAAAACAACCAATGAAAATTCATTGGGAACAAACTCTTGACGATTAGTCCCATTGAGCTAACTCTATTGTGGCCAATTCCAAGTGTGTGATAAATTAGCATGGGGCGACCTAATTACAGATATCAGTGTACTTTACATTTACTTGCAGTGAATGGATAACACAAGTCTCAATGTTATTCTATGTCATTGTTGTTATTGAGATTTGAGATACAACATGAAATCAGTGATATTTATCTTCCCTTTTACTGGGTTTCATTTAGGATCAAATGATGGCGCCGTGGGTGAAGTAGCACAGGAGCTGTATTCAGCTCTGACAAGCATCCAAATGGGCCAGTTCAAGGATGAGTTGGACTGGGTAGTAGAGTTGAAATAGACAGTCTACTTACAGATCTTACCACACTTGGTCTCCACCAATTCAATTCGTTACTCTGAAATTTAATTCTGAATTTTTAGTCAATTTGAGATAGAATAAATCTTGTCATTGCCATCTTATTCTGGCTGGTGATTTAATTCATGAATGTTCTCCTGTTTCTCTTTTGCATTTGTGAATCTTTTAATAAGAAATGTAAGTTTGACTTTGTAGTCTAGAGGCTTTGGCACGGATTTCCTGCACTCATATTTGATGCATGTGGCACATGGAGATGCAAGTGAGTACACCATGTCATCTCAGATTTGCAAGAAAATCAAATTTTTGCGAAGCACAAAACCAGTGAAAAACCTGAGTGTAAAATCCATGATGAAACCCCCTGCCGTGCATGTGACAAGCATTTCGACCAGATTTTCTGCACCCAGGAATATCACAGGGAGGGTTAATTACTAATATCTTTTCATATGTAGGGCGATGGTTTGGGGAAGGTTCAGGATGTTGAACACACTACCCTCCCTCCCGTAGACAAACTTTAGGAAGTCAAATGGGTGCAACCAATGTGACACATGTTTTATTGTCTATTTCTCTTTGCAAATGAGGGCACTAGAAGCAGTTCAAACATGTGACGTTATCCATGTGTCACGAGGTTTGGGAAATTTGAAAGGGGGTAAAATAAACATGTCTCAAATAGTTAGTTTTTGTTGTTTGCCATGATTCTCAACTCAATGGATTTCATAGTTAGCAATTTTTTTTGGATCCGTAAATGTGATATGAGATCCTACCAACAACTTGATTTTTTTTCCTTCAAACTCCCCTATTGTCTCTATGATTTTTCAAAGTCAAGTACCCAAACCCATAAGACAATCAAGTAGGCCCTCCCCTGCCCAATTCATGCTGACTATTAAACTCTAATGGTCCACATATTTCAAGTATTTAGTCCAACCTCTTTTAAACACATGTCTCTATGATCTGTTCCTAGATCCACATTTAGCCACATATCACTGAAATACATGTGTCTGAATAAGATCAACAACCAAATTAGACACGTTTCCCTTGGTAGAGCATGCATGTGAAGAGGCTCCTCATGCTTGCTCGTTTGGGAGTTGACGTTTGAAATTATGTACTTGCAAAATAGATACAAACTTGGACGTAAAATCAACAGGGAAATTGTGATCCTTCACGAGTCGTGCCAAGTTTGTGATTGACGGTCAACAGTTGTAGAAAGTGAATATTGTATACCGTGCCTGACTTACGGGTCCAATGCTTGTAGAAATTTTCAACATGTTGAACTCGGGGCCCGGGTTTAGGGTTTAACCTACAATATTCATGCACCATCATTTAACTACGTGTCATGAGGAATTGGTCCAACGACTCAAATCTATAGCCCATTGGTGGAACACTTGGAGAGAGTTTCTCAGTGGTCACGATGTAAATGATTTTTTTATCCCCATGTCCCAAGTCGAATTTTTAAGTGTGTAGCTATGACTGGAGAAATACGTACCTATAATGAAGTTAGTGTTCCTTCAAAAATAAATTGAAACCCACTTTCTTCTTGGAATGAGAGGAAACGCTAGAATAGCTCATGCATCTCGACAAGGTATGCCGGCGACCTCTTAAGTAGATTATCGAGATTCATTCTCACTGAATGTTATAAGACTAGAATGTGATGTGTTTATTATAACACCATAGCACCCCATGGTGAGCACCTTCCAAAAGGAAGGAAGTACTCCTATAATGACACTTGGTAAAACATGATCAAAGTAAGAGAGAACAATCACCCATTCATGTTGGGACCCAAGATGCATCGATGCTTATTTTGGTTTGTTTAATTTTATTATTAACACCTGGCAAGCTCAACATTTTGCAGGTCAAATTGTGTGTGTGGGGGGGGGGGGGCTAAAATCGCATATGACCATACTCTCATTCATCCAACATAAAGCCTTGAAATAGTATGCATCATGGAGGTTACTTTTTGAAGTTAATTCGACGATGGAATTAGTTTTCAAGACCCCAAATTAATCCAATCCAAGTCATTTGAGATGGATTGGCCACAAATCTATAGGGGGTCAAGTTTTTATGTTGGATCGATGAGAGGTACACTTGTATGCAAACAATTCCCTCCTTCCTTGAAGGGGGGGGGGAACCTTAGGGGGTGCATTCCCTCTTATATTTTGCATACACGTGCGCTTAGGACCTATTTATCGGGGGGCTATTTACCTTGCAAAAAATATTATAAGGCATGGTATTTTTCAAAATAAAGGTAAATGCTTGTATTTTAATACACCCTATCAGTAATTATAATTTTTTGGGGGAATCATTTAAAAATACCCTATTTTATTTATACTACATTTTTTCCTTATATCCCAAGTAACCAAATTTTTTTGACTATACCCCATTTTTTTCCCCTCAGAGCCCAACTGTTGTTCATTTTTTTCTTATACCACATATTGTTTCTTACACCCCATTTTTTTCATGCAAAGTCATCCATCCAAGCTTTTTCAACAAAAAAATTGCCTTTTTTCATCCACTAGTACAAACCCTACCCTAGACTTGCTACCCCTAGTGATTGTTTCCATGCTATTTTACATGTACTGACTAGATAAAAGAGGCAATTATATGTGATGGTATTTTACACGTAAATATGATTCACTATTTAAAAACCCCCTATATTATATGTATGTTTTTTGCAAAATTTATCTACAATGAATATATTAGACCCTATTTTTTATCGCACGTTGTTTTTACAATTTTCACCAATGCCTCCCCCCCCCCTCCCGAGGGGCAAACCAAGGGAAGGGAGGGTGAAGACTCTTATTAGTAGTGTAGAGTGTGGAAGTTATTATCTTTAGCAATTTTAACTCCTAAATTGGGACCAAAGACCCCAAGTTAGTCTAGTGAGCTTAAATTGGGATGAATCAACAACCAACATGTAGAGGACAAGTTTATACTACTACCCCCTCGGTAGGTGTTAGAAAACCAAACTGGTCGAATTGAATTTTATTGTTGTCTGCCAACTCAATGTTTTACATGTTTTAGTAAATAGTTTTTGTGAGTTATAGCTCTTGTTTTGCTTCCAACTTCAATTCCCTAGTGTCAAACATGCCATCCATGGTACTATGATATTCTAGCACATAGATGTTTGAGAGGACCACATGTTGTTGGCCATCTCAAATCAATGTTCATTGTAGGTCCACAAACCGTAATTGTGAAATATTGTTCTCCCCCTTCAATATGACATGTTCGGTTGCACAAGAAAGTGTCGTATTATCTAGATGTCATGTTCAACATAATATGACATTTTGGCCTCAAATATCGTATTATTGAGGTTTTTCAAGAAAATGGTTTATTTCAATGTAAAACGTCATTTTTCATACACAATGAAGATACATGAGCCTGAAAGGACATTTCATACACAACCACCGTCTCTGTCTTCAAGGCTGATTGTGTTTGAGGAGAAGGCATGGTGAACAATGTCAAACATAACCTCTTCCCACACAGTTCAAGCACTTCTGGACCCTGCACATGCCAAATGTCACGTGAAAGCTCGGAATTTGATGTTCCTTGAGCATCAAACTAAGAGTGCATGACAGTCACAACAATTGTTGAAACCTCAAATCTGAAAGGACTCTGGACGCTCGACTGAACCATTTCACATTGTCAAGGTGGAGGAGGAGGAGGATCATACTTGTTGCCGTCACATGTCGGACACACACAAGGCTTGGTCACCACTGGATCATACAAGGGCGACCACTCAATGGTAGAGTCCCCTTTACACAGCCGACATTCAACAAACCCCCGACCTTTGCAACATCCACACTTGGCTCCAGTTTTCTTCTGTGGACATATAAAATGCACATTAGAAACTCAAATTCATCGGAAGATGGTTGAACAGAATAGTAGTTACCTCGGTCGTCATCACCATGACCCTGAACCTAATCTCGTCGACTCACAAACTAAAATTCAACAAACCCCCCAACCTTCAAAACATGCACACTTATATGCAGTTATCTTCTGCGGACGCCTAGAAAGCACAATAAAAACTCGAGTTCATAGGAAGATGGTTAAACAGATTACCCATTACCTCGGTCGTCGTCACCATGACCCTAACCCTAATTTCGTCGACTCGCAAACTAGCAATCCCCTCTACGAGCATACTATCCAAGATGAAGAGAATTCGTAATGCCGTTACAAGAGACATTGAGGGCCGAAGACATCTGAGCACAATATGCCCGCCGGCTCTCTCGCCAATTTACATAAACAGATAACAGAATCCTAGCGACACTATGCATTATCCGCACTAACCCGAACTGAACCATCGAGACACGAAATTGGGTTCAGATAGGACAGGTCATATCCACCATTGCTATCCACCATTGCAGTTACCCTATCGTGATGTGGAGAGAAGAATTGTGGGTTGTTCAGCAGGGTAGATACATTGCCAAATACAGGATGACCCATGAGAACTTTTGTACCCGCTTATTCTCCACGACAGTTTGGAAGGCGCCCAGCGACAGAGAGGACAGCATGGAGAGAGTGAAGATTCCTGCGGTCACGGCTGCACCCGCGGTGGCGACCAGTCGTAGAGGCCCTCCGCGCATCATTGTGTGGAAGTTCCGTGAGTTTTGGAATGCCCAAAGCTTCCGTGACTTGAGTCCTTTATCGACAAATTCCTCCGCAATCTCAATTTCCACCTCTCCTCCTTCAACCTTAAACCTTAAACTCCGAGCAAAACCCCAAACAGAACCCCCTTCATCCATCCGAATCTTCACATTCATTCATTCTAACATCTCTGGCAGGAAGGATCTCTAGGGTTCCAAATTTGGACATTCTATCAATGTTTAAATATTTGTATTATTCTGAAGTTACTCTGAGTGTGTTGAGGCCACCGCTACTTCCACTCCACTCACAGAGGCTATCGCACTCCACCACTCTAGGGAATTAGACAGTTTGAAACCATCCTGATGTACTTTCAGTCCCATTAGCCTTTTGGCTTCACAAACTTTAAAATCAATTTCATTTGATTCTTTCTCAATACTAAATTAGTGAATAGAGGGTAGACGTGAAAAATAGTCATGCTTTTTGAAATTGTGAGAAGTAAATTGATAGCTTACTTTCAGCATCCTCAGCAGCTCTCGACATCCGCAGCAGCTCAAATTAGGGTTTGCCAATTTGGCGAGAGTCTCACAAAGCGATCTATACATTGCAAATCGGTCATATTGAAGACGGAGAAAAAGGTACACAGCTTTCCAAAACAGACAGAACAGGCACAGTTCAGCAGAATTGAGGAGATAGACAAATCATACGTGATACCTGATGGCTCTGCAGAAGTGAAGTTATTATAATCTTGCTGCATACACTGGCCGTTGCTGTTGTTGAGGTTGGGGTTGGTGGATCCAGTGTTCAAGTTTGAAGTGTGCACATGCATTTCAATGTGAAGGGCTTCAAAATAATCACACTTCACTCAAACTTTTTTGCAACACTTCACAAAAAAAACTTGATATTGACCATCTTGTATTGAATATGAGAATAATATGATATCTCACTATATTGAAGAAGTACATGCAATAAAATGATGCACTAAAATTATTTAGATTCCCTACATAATACACTTAATCATCATCCAACTCCAAAGGCAATGCCCTCCGATTTTTGGTCGATTTCCAACTGTCAAAAATTCTAGCCCAATTCATATTTTCCATTGGAAGACCGCACTATGACACTCGCATCAATGCATCCAATGTTTCAAGTTTCAATCGACTTCTGCAATCACTCTTCACCCAATATTGTTTGGAAAATCCACGTTCACATATAGTTGTGCTTGCCAAGCCAAAGTTGAAGTTAGTGCCGAGTCGAAATTGCAGAGTTGAAATTGCAGGAGCTATTGGAATTTGGAAGTGTCTGCTAGAGTGCCAAGATTGGAGTCCAACTATTTTTACTATTTGCAAATTGCAACCACTGTATTTTGTGACATGCAGTTTTTGGAGAGGCCTTCACTGTGAAGGGTGGAAACTTTGCATAGCACATTTTTGTGAAGTGCCCAAAAAAACAAAAACTTTTTTGACGGCCAAAATGGCATTTGACAGGTGTTGAAGACTTCAATATTGAACATTGGGTGGATCCAAACAAGAAACTATTATTATCCTCCTTCAAGGTTTGATAGATAGGGTTTTAGCAATTTGGAAGAGAATAGACGCAGCTGAAAGGAGGGCTGGGGCGAACCAACCCGTATATTGGTACCTTACCGGGGAGGGTGAACGGCTGGGGCGAACCAACCCGTATATTGGTACCTTACCGGGGAGGGTGAACGGCTGGGGATTCGTGGCACTCACTTAAAATCAACCATCCTACATATCGTGGATGAAGTGGCTCCAATACAAAAAGATCCCCTATGGGGTTGAGGGCCGATTCATTTGAATGTGACATCACTAGACATCCGGTAAGGTACCAATATATGGGTCGGTTCGCCCTGGCCTGAAAGGAGCAGATTGAGATGTATATACTATATACTTTCAACATTCGTGCACATTTTATTGTTCCATGAGTTGGATGACTTGTGACTTGTTCTGAACAATTGCGGTCATGCTGGCAACATTTTGTCCTAATAATAAACAAATGTTCCCTAAACATAACACAGTAATATTCAATACATAGGGTTTCACGCTTTTCCAAATAGACAAGACAACTTGTTTCGCTGAACTCCAAACACTGGTCATTAGTTTTGATGAGAAGCTAAGCTACACTAGATAAGATATTTAGTGTCGTACAGTATTTTATGTCACTTATGATAACTTTTCGGATGACACTTCTTATGAGTAAGTGAACAAGAAAACGGTAGAACCGTGAGGCTCTGTCCTTTCTTATGAAAGACTAAAACTGTAGTTGTCCACTTTGCTTGTGCCGGTCCATGATTATTTACTATACCTACAACCAAATCTTTCTTGGATTTTGTGCACCTTCTTCTCAAATGCCGGTCAAGGATTGAAGCTACTCATTTATCACCCAAAAATTTAAAAAGAATCAATTCTATATATAATCAATGGTTTGCACACATTGAAGAAAGTTGCTTTCACTCAGAGCATTTTTGCACACATTGCCAAGTATGCTTGCTTATACTGCATGGCCATCCAACTAATTCCAAGGCAATATTTTCAGGATGTCTTGATCATGAAATTAGAATACAAGCACAGGGCATTTGGACATCATTTCATATATTAGAGTCCTTATCAATTTGAATTTTATTTTCTATTATTTAAAACAATCTTCATTTTTGGTGCAGATATTTCATAGTTAAAATTTTTACTTATTTCAAAGATATCTTTGATTTTTTTTATCATAAGTTTTTTCCAAGTTTCCTTATTATTCTTCAAAGACATTTCTGAATCATAAAATGGTACATATAATAATAATTGTTCTCTTGCCTAATTTTTCACATCTTTGTATTTGTCGAAATGAACAAATTTTATAATATTTTAATGTTGATATTTTTAAACCAACAATAATTTTATACATGTTCAACTAAACATATTTTTTGTTGAAAAAATGAGTATTTTTATAAATCTATTAATAATTGATTTGCACATAATATTTGTGAATTCAAGATCTAGTTTGAATAGCATTTGTTATGGTCTCAATACAAACGCACGATCTTGTGAAGCTAAAGTATTTAAAATTTTGAATATACAAAAATTATGATACAATGGTAATACAAGTATAAGGTAAATGACAAGTTGAGTTCACATTTGTTGTGCATTTGAAAATGCATTTCCAAGTTTTAAAATTTGTTCCTCTACTAAAATATTATTATCAATATATTTTTGCATAATTTATTGTAATTCAAAAATTATACTTTAATTTACTTTTCTCATATAAGAAACAATCCTCAAATACACTTGAAGGTTACAATGGGGCTGAAACATGCCGGATTCAATTCACAAAATGACTTTGGAGTAGGAGATCTTGCCTCTGGTCCTCTACTTGAAGATGTTTGGAGAAAAGGTCACTTCAGTTTAGGCAGCATAAAAACAAATTCCTCTTTTCTCTGTCGTCAATCCCTATCATGTTCAACCACAACCACATGTGTAACTGATGATTATGGGTTCGACCTACTTGAACATTATCAACTCAAGGACGAAGCTATAGAGCATGTCAATAGAGATAGCACACTAGTGATACTAATCTGTGCACCAGTGGACCCGATAGAGGCAAGACGACATGGTTAATCTTCAATAACCATTTACTATTCTCATCTTCCACTACACCACATTTCTTCAACAAGGCAGATACCATATATCTTCAAAGAATTGCATGTTTGCACTATTTAGCATATGTACACTACTATTTGTAAATAATCACAAGTTTCAACTTGTTAGTGCCTGTCAGGGATGTGCAAATGGACGTGACGCGGCCTTTTTGCGTCACGCCGCGTCACAAATGACGTGACGCCATCACGTCGCGTCACAAATGACGTGACGCCATCACGTCGCGTCACAAATGACGTGATGCCATCACGTCGCGTCACAAATGACGTGACGCCATCACGTCACGTCACGTCGGGGCGTGACGCGCACTGACGTGGTAAAAAAAAGTTATTGTACCAATTTTTTTGTAACTTTTTTGTAACTTTTTTGGACGACTGCTCTAGTCGACTTCAGAAAACAAAAATTAAAAAAATTAAAAAATCTATTAAAAAATCTGAACCGTTAGATCTTATTGGATTGAAGATCTAATGGTCCATGATTTTTTTTAGATTTTTTAGATTTTTTTTAAGGTTTTCCTTGAAGTCGACTGCTAATAGCAGTCGATTGGTCTTGGTCGACTGCAAAAGTAATTTTTTGCAGTCGACTTAGCAAACGACTGCAAATAGCAGTCGACCTAGTAGTCGACTGCAAATAAAATAAAATTAAAAGATTCCAAAAAAAATTCTGGACCGTCAGATCTTCTTGGCAAGAAGATCTGACGGTCCAGAATTTTTTTTAATTTTTTTGCAGTCGACTGCTAAGTCGACTAATTTTTTTTTGCAGTCGACTTAGCAGTCGACCAGGGGGTTGACCGCGTCAATTTACCCCTGGGGTAATTGCCGGATTTACCCCCCCGCGGACGTGACGTTTTTTGGTCAGCCGTCACGTCGATGTCACAAAATGTGACGTGACGTGCAATCCCTGGTGCCTGTCGTGTTTACAACAAGAGCAAGAGTGAGATGGTCCTTCTAAATTTTGTGCCCACAAACTTTTCCTTGCACTAGTATCTTGTTTGGTTGGGCATGATGAATAAACCAATCTCATTTCATATTGTAAATGTCTTCTGGTACCATAACCGTTGTGGAGGAGGTCAGTGCTTACTAGATTGTGTGCAAGCTATTTTGTGTGGAGTTGGGGTCATTAACACCAAAATTGTTGAAAATATAATTGAAATGAAAAGCATCTGCCACTTAGGACCACTGTCACCTCTGGAGCCAAGAAATTGAAGAGTGGCATGGGCAAATCTAGGCGTCTAAGTTGGCGAGGATTGACATTTCCAATTTAGAGAGACGTGAGATTTAAGTGTGAGGATGAATTTTGAATCAAGAAGGGAAATTAAGAACTCCATAATTCTAGTTTGCATATCCAACAATCTCTAAATCCTTCAACCTTCATCCAAACCCAAAGACTCAAAAGTGTAATGTATGTTTTGAAACCAAGGTTTAAAACAATTAACTTGAGTTAACTTAAATTAACCCATTGATGAATTCATCATGTACTCCCCAATCCCATGGCCAACCCTTAGTGGGTCCCGTCACTTACAAACATTAATTACCTCTATTATATGACAAATCGGGCTTTAAAATGTCGTATTATGAGCGTCATAGTCGTATTATTGGGGTAAATTAACACTAGAAAGTTTGGTCGACGGAAAATGTGTCGTATAATCGAGGTGTCGTATTATCAGGGTTAGATTGTATGTCAATATTCCAATGGAGGACTTATAACTCAAAAAAATTAAAGTAATTGATGCATAATGACAACTTTACTAAATTCTCACATAAAATAGGATAAATGAAAGTTGTATTCTTGGACAACATTTAAATCACTACGAGCATATGAGACCTAGGCAACTCGTCTTGCGTTTGTAAGTTTCCTTGCAAATCTACTATAATGCTAGATTTGTAGAAATATCAATGACACAACATGATTTCCACCAATGCAAGATGAGTTGCCTAGATCTCATATGCTTGTAGCAAATCTTTGTTACTTATGAGTGAGAGAAAAAAAGGACGTGAAATGACACTCAAAATTCTTCATTGGATAAGGTCTTGATATGCACATGATATGGAAACTTTTGAAGTCTAACTTAAGGTAGATGGGTCTTGATTTGTATTTTTTCCAAACTAGCCCACTTCTCCTAGGACGTGATATACGTGATTAGGACAAGATCGAGGCCACAACCAGTTTTCTAAAATTTTCAGAACTCGTATGAATATCTTATTCACTATCAAAGTGGAGCATCTCATGCTCATTGGACAATCATATACGTACCCCCCATAACATTATTCAGACCCATGACAGTGTTCTATGGGACTGATAATATTCTAGAGAATATTGTCCACATTCAAACTGAATGTGAAAATACCAGGAATATTCCTCGGAATACTGTCAGTCCCTCAGAACATTGTCATGGGTCTGAATAATGTTATGCCCAACACACAATTATGATGATTATTAAGTCTAGAATGATCACCATGTTCCAACACGCATACCAATCTCTTTGAAGCACATGTCTTTTAGGTATATGTTCTTGGAACTGCACCAAACCACATGACAATCAAATATAGGTATCCGATCAAGATAAGTAACCGAATTAGGCACGCCTACCTTAGGCTTCATGGCAAAGGTTGATAACTATGCCAAACATTGGCTTAAACAAAGAGCGCTACCCGTGTATCAATTTTAACACAATTCTTAATTATAGCCGGTTGGAGACTGCCTATAGAAGCCTGGGTTGCTTACAATTGAAGCAACCATGTTGAGCCCCAAATGTACATAGGAACGTACAACTTGCATAGGGAAGGCTAGGCTTTACTAGAATGACAAATGCTCTTTGGAACTTGGGAATCAACGTGTCAATGCTCGGTATTGGGACCACTTCATTTTATTGGTCCAACACCACTCTACCATGCAAAGAAGAAGAAGAAGAAGAAGTCGGATAAGATAGTTGAGATGCTTTAGGAAAAAAAAATTCAACCGTAATCACATATCATGAGAACCGGATCAATTGAGCGACGAGCTTATCTATCATGTCCTAACTTGCCCTATATTGAATTAACTACATGGCATACCTGAGTTGGCATTTAAGTGAAATCGGACCAAGGTCCAATCCAAATTCACAATATGCTTGGAATATATTATGAGATTTTCTCATAGGATTGAATATGCATAATTATTTATGATCATATTCAAATAAATAGTTTGATTAAATTTTCGTCATTCGTCAGTTCATTTACATAGGTTTAATATCAATATGTAGTGTATTATTATTATTATTGTTATTATTATTATTATTTCAATTTCATATAACATTCAACTAATCACTTCGGTTTCACATTTTCTCTGTTAAAACTAGATATATTGAAAGTGTCTTGTACTACACCCATAGAATTTAGTTATTAATCAAACGGTCCAAATTTTGAATTTCTAGGGAAAATCTAGCAGACTTCTATAGGAGAACCATATATGCACATTTTATGAGCCAAGGATGGTCAATATAAGATTTGTCCCCCATGCCTATACTTATGGATCTCACCCTGCATTAACAATACCGTCCTCTCAACACATGTCAGTATAAAAAACAAGCCTTTCTATGTGGCTTTAGGAGTTGATATTCAACATTAAACTAATCAATTTTTTTTTAATCACATTGACATACACTTAAACCCATAAAGTAGCCTTAGACATACATAAATACATATGTATTTTTTCTTAAAAAAAGAAGGATGATAACAATTAGAGGGTATCATGTTAATGAAGCATGGATGACATGGATGGATAATACAATGTCCTTTACTCCCGACATGAAGATCCGTGGAGGTTGATGAATGTTCAAATTGTTTCCTTTGAACTACTACAATGTTCCATCTTTTAATTGATACTAACTTAGATGGATTGTAGGCAAGCAACTGCTCAATCTAATGAACCGCTCAATCAACTTGGGCAAATGATGTTTATCACCCTCTGCACTATAATTGGATAGATTTTGATTTCGTCATTGAAACATTCACTGTGACTTATAGTTTTGCAACTGAAATCTATAGCTTAGATCGTGAGGATGCTACTTCTTGCGATGATTTTGTTACAATTCATACACTATGAAGATCATGTAGTATTGCCATTGGCTCTCTACCACTAGGCCATAGATTTTGGGCATGAAAATCAACTACACTAATATTTTTTGATACATGAAATCTGCCTTGAAGTGGCAAAGAACAAGTGGTGATGACATGTTATCATCCAGTGTTTTAAGAGGCATATTATAGAGTTGGTTGTCCAATGTGGAGATGGAAGACGGATTGATTGCCTTTGCTAATGACGCATGCACGCTCCAAACATCTCCTACGTTGACATTGATGATTGTGGAATTGAGTGAGGTCCAAGTGCTTGTGGAAGTGAAATATTGCAAAGTTATTGTTGTCAAGGATAATCAAGTCATTTAGTTGGTTGTTTGGGAACAAGTTAGCCACTTCAATTAGTGCATGATGCCACTTGTAAATGTGTTTAGATTGTTTTGGATCCTCTAGTTAGTCTTTGTAAAGACTGATAATATAAATGGCATGGTGTGGGCGCTAAAACTTGTGTCACGGATGCACGCATCGTTTTTTTGTAAGTTATTTTCAGTTCTCTGGCAAGGTAAATATATCTTATATGGTTGGGTTTTGTTGCTTCCCACATTCTCAATTTGGAATTCAAAGTTGATGCGGCATGAAAATAAAGTCAATTTGAGAAAGTACAAACTTGATAGACAGATCATAGATGAGGGTTGATGGTGCCTAACCCAACACCCCACTCAAAACCAACACCCTAAAATTTTGCACAAAAATTTACTTCAACATCCAACACTTTAACATCAAACTCCCGTGTCAGTTTTGAATCATCTTCCAATAAAACTTTGAACCCTTCTAACTTTTGCATACGTCATGCAAATGGGACATAATTTGGTGCATTGGCACTCTCTGCCAATCATCAACAAGAAACACCTGAAACTCCTTACATATAACGATATTATCTATGCTTTGCGCTTAAAGTGTTGGTTATAGCACCATCTACCTTTGGTGGACAGTTCATACTGACATATGGGGAAGAAAGGCTGCAACAAATGTAGGAGGTAGACAGAGCTCCAGAGAATGACACCAGTACACTAAACCCATGCTGCAGCTACTGCACCCATAAGCATTCATGAGCAACCAGTAAACAGGTGAATATTTTCAATCTGCAGAGTTGCAGGAATTGACTCACAAAGTCTCTGCATATGAGGGCCACTTCTCACACAAGCCAAGAGCCGTGACCATGAAATTGTGAAAGTGTTCAAAAGCTGTCCCAAGACACCTCCAAAATCATGTAGTGTGGTCGCTGACCCTCAAGTGTAGTGTGAAGTCATATGTGACTGGGCCCTCAACCAAATGCTATTTCAATGGATTTCTATTCATGCGGGTCCTCACGCATGATAAAATAGAATAAATCAATGGTTGTGAGTGTTCGAAGTGTCATGGTCTCTCGGTTTTGTGTTAGGCCTACTTCCAAGAAGTGGTTATTGAAAATAGTCCAAGTGACCATGAAACATGATCCATTCGATGCCATGTAGGAATCCATGTAGACTTACATCCATCTTGCATTCACATACTCCGTTGGTCCTTCAAGCATAGTGTGAAGCGAACTTGGATTGGCTCCGCCTTTTCCACCAATGAGAGTGCTTGAAGTGTAATGGTTGCGGGCTCTCAGTCTCGTGTGTGAAGTGGCCCCAAGGTAAGTGGGCCTAATTTGGGTTGTCATCTTAATGTGTATCTATATTTGAATGAGTTGTGGTTACATGTAAGGTTAAAAACATACACAAAAAGGCATGTGTTTAAAAGACATTGTATCATGTACTTGCTCAAAATTTGTTTATCATTCTAGGTTCAAAGATTAGCATATTTGGGGGACCTATATGATCATTTATTGCAAAAGAAAATCTTCACTTCATAATGAATAAAATATTCATATGCGCTTTGAAGATAATGAGGAAAATGGCTATGGAAACGATATGGATTTGCTAATCATCTTGCACTAATTGTGTGTTTCCTATCCTACAAGAAGTGGGTGCGAAAAGTGTTTGTTTAAGACCCACTTTGTTGTATTATTCTCAAGCACGAGCAGAGTCTTGGAGTTCGATCCTGGTGTCATGAATCAGAAATATGGAATAAAATCAAATGATTTACTTATTTCACAAAATGTATGCTGTACGGCGCTGCCAAGTTTAAACTTGCTGGCGTGGCCTGCAGCAAAGTAACTTAATTGTGTGGTAAGACATTGAATATAATTTAGAGGGAGGAAAGGAAAGAAAGGACTCATTGTCAACTGAGGGCCACTTCACACACGAGACTGAAGGCACATGACCATTGCATTCTAAGATCTCTCATTGGTCAAAAAGGCCGAGACCATCCAAGTTCACTTCACACTAGAAGGTGAAGGCCTAAGGGTCCATGGATGAATAGCCTATATGGATTCCTACATGTCAGATTATATATATGTTGCATGGGATGTTGGAATTTGCATCGTGCCCACCTCCAAGAGGGAGGTCTGGCGCAAATTCCAGCAGACCATGTCGGTTTCTACAAAAATGGTTTTCCCATTTCTCATGGTATGGCCTTTGAATGAGAGTCAAGGACCCTCGCAATTACATGGTCATGGCCCTTGGCTCGTGTGTGAAGTGGTCCTGAGTATTGTCACCCTTGCTTGGCTGCTTGCACTAGCCTTAAAATGAAAAAGGAAAAAAACCCTTTGCACTACTGTAAGCGGGCTTAATTCGATTACTTATTAAACAAACGCCTATATTTGAGAATTGTGTTATTAGGCGTGGATCTTAGAATGGACATAAAACCAACATTTGTTTGAAAAAAGAAGGTCACTTGCTCAAAATTTGTTAACCATTCTAGACTCAATAATCAACATAATTGGAGTGGGAAAAGGAGACTATGTGATTGAGTTATGACTCCACGGCCGTCACCTTTGGAAATTCATATCAAGTCAACGTGACCTCCAAACTTTCCTGCAATTGAACATGGGATACCCATCCGCCTTCACCCATCCATGTACAGGGATCAACCAAAATTCAAGAGTTCACTAATCGGGCTTGTATTTCACAGCTAATAAGAAAAAAAATAACCATATTAGACCCATCTACCTTAACAAACTCAATCACAAGTTTGCTTGAAGTCAATCATGTAGCGTTAAAGTTCACATACATCGTCCTCAACAAATACAAATTTGAAAAACACCAGGCTAAGGAAGAGGTTGGCGGTTCGATTCCCGGCTGTGAAATCTCCTCTCTACTTGATAGAAACTTGCCAGGTGGTTAGCTACCTCTTGTGCTTTGGCACTGGCATGTCGGCCTTCTGTCTCAAAAAAAAACCCCACACACACACACACCAAGCTCCAATTACATGCGACTAAGCTCCCTCGCCCTCAACTACACACGCTCGCTCTTAGACTAAAACACAAAGTCCACCTGTTGAAAAATAGGCATCACATCATCTCCTCTTACATTCCCATGCGACAATGTCATGAGGATGGTTACTGGGCCTTCTTCATGTAGGTTATGGTGAAGTTTTTTTCATTTTTTTCATTTTTTTTTTTCCGTTCTTGTCTTTCTTCTTGTAGTACTGTATTACAGTAGTTTAGTCAGTCAAAGCCTCAAGCATTTGCTGGCCTTTGATTTGCTTGGGAAACAGCTATAATTGCTGTGTGCAAGGCAAGCTGCATGTCAGAGCCTAACAGACTGCCAGGGGCGGTGGTGTCCAAGCCTCGGCGGTGGCAGTTCAACAGTACAGTGCCCTCTAGAAAGTAAGGTAACCAGCGAATTTTTTTTCACTTTTTACTGGGAGGTGAAATGACTATTTTAATGGTATTATACATTGCAATTTATGCTATGTGAGCATATTAGGAAATTATAAATATTGCGATGAAATGTGTGGTAGAATAAAATTGCCGCTATTTTAAAATGCCCATAGGAATTGCAAATGCGATACTTGTTTGAATGGCTTTTGGAACTTTAGCTAAGTGACAAAAATAAAATATTGCAAGGCCACTATTGGAACAATGAAATGCAGCAGTAAATATGCGAAACTACATCTCACAAATCTTTGTAGAAAAAAATTAGGAGGAAACCACTTCTTTATTCACAATGGCATGCATTGCCAATAAGCCATTTGAGTACATAAAGCAAACTATTAATCCAAGAATGAAATGAAAATCACTGGAAAGTTGTAGAATTCAAGCAAAAAAATAACATTTGATTTGCCGCCGTAAATTATGGAGTGATGTGCTGCCTAAAATTGACCATTTAGGATAACAGTTCATGTTGACTCGACCTGAATTGGCATGTACATTATGGCTGCAAATATAGTATTATTAATATTTAGGTCGACTCCACCTAAATCGACAAACATGTTCTCTTCATTTAGGTCGAGTCAACCTAAATCGACAAACATGTTCTCCTCATTTAGGTCGACTCAACCTTAATCGACAAACATGTTCTCCTCATTTAGGTCGACTCCACCTAAATCGACAAACATGTTCTCCTCATTTAGGTCGAGTCAACCTAAATCGACAAACATATTGTCCTCATTTAGGTCACCTAAATAGACAAACATGTTCTCCTCATTTAGGTCGACTCCACCTAAATCGACAAACATATTATCCTCATTTAGGTTAACTCAACCTAAATTGACAAACATGTTCTCCTCATTTAGGTCGACTCCACCTAAATCGACAAACATATTATCCTCATTTAGGTTAACTCAACCTAAATTGACAAACATGTTCTCCTCATTTAGGTCGACTCAACCTAAATCGACAAACATGTTCTCCTCATTTAGGTCGACTCAACCTAAATCGACAAACATATTGTCCTCATTTAGGTCGACTCCACCTAAATCGACAAACATATTGTCCTCATTTAGGCTCCAACTTCGACGGCTTCAACATAACAGCCATGCACAACACTGTCTATCAGATATGGAGGTTGGAGTGTGGACTCTAGAGTCTAGAGGGAGTGGACGACAATGCCAAGGGGCCCAACTTCACAATGAGGAGCTCCAACGATTTGGTCTAGGATGAATGGTCCAACGATGCACAACTTTGAAGCGATGGATGGGCAGGGGCGTGAGGGAGTGGAGCGATGGATGGGTGGTGACGCAAGGGAGTGGAGCGATGGATGACATGATCATCCTGGCCCAACGGCGAAGTGAGGCTGGAGGCGGGAGGCGGGGGCGGCAAATCCCAACTATGGGTGATTTGATTAGGGCAGATTTAGGCGATTTGATTAGGGCTAGACTTGGTTATTATAATAGGGAATTTCGTACCATCATTTAGGTTATAGCATTTAGTGCGAAGAATCGCCCAAAAAAAATTCACTGAAGGTAACCCCTAGCTTTTTTAGAAGAGAACAACGATAAAACATGGCTAATGCTACCTCATGTACACATCAAGGATGAATTTTTTTCCATAAATAGATAGCTTTATACATGTAGATGCATCTTGCTAGCAATATACAAAACTTTCGCAATCATTTATAACTTGAAAATTGGATTGATCACCAACCTATACCAACAATTACAGCATAACAAGAGATCAAAGTTTGTGGCAAAACCTTGTAGGTATGAGTGAGTTTTTCAACTCACAAATCAATACAACTACTCATCTTCATCACATTGCAACCAAAATTGAGTGAGTTGTATACTCATAGAGCTCCCCATTGACAAAAATACAAAAATTACTTCACTGCTTCCATAAGCTTTAGATACCACCTAGTACTAAACAAGCTGTAACACATGTAATTGCTACTCTAGAAGTAAGTGACGGTTCATCAATGCATTTGTAGATATTTAAACTTCATAACTCCAATTTGTCATGCATAAATCAACTTCCTAATTTTCATTACACAATCAATCTTCTTTTGGACATAAGTTATGTGAATGGCCCATGGGGGTTACCTTACTTAGTGGAGGGGACTGTACATTACTAGGCACATCGATTAGAGAAGAGGCGACCATAAATGATCACTTAAGAGAATTTGCGTCAAAGCTGGAGAAGTATAAGGCGGTGTAAATTTTTCCCACGTGTAGGAAGATAGAAATAAGGAGGACTGTAATTTTTTTGATGATTTTATTCCTTAAACTGAAAATACTGTGAATTTTTGAAGCCAAAAGTTGGCCTGAACACATTAATTACCAATGTCTAGAGTTTGCACATGGTCAAAATCTCAATGTAATACATGTATATTTGATGGTTGTATTTAACAACAAGCCTTGCCATATACTATTCAAATAAAGGCATATAATTATGAAGATTGATCACATAAGGTCCACACTCCTCAACATTATTGAGTGGGTGAGAGCATGCCTCTCTTTCCTTAGGTGTGATCTAAGGGAGTGTAGTAAAAACATGACAATTTGTGGTTTATTCATCCCAAGTGAATCCTCTAGATTGATTCGGGACCTCTGATGCTAATTTTGGGACCAGATTCTCCAAGAAAAAATAAATATGTATGCTATAATGAAATTGCATGCATTTCACCTCGGATAACAATGGTAGGGGGCCAACTCAAAGACGTGGGCGACTACACTATTTTGTCTTATTAGTGTGGATTACCAAATGGAGTTACATGTTGCTATAACTTTTTATTGAGAGTATCATTTTAACCCAAATAACATAAGTAGTTAGTATGCACACCAAAGAATATGATACAAAGTAGTTGATAAAAACTGATAACGCCAAAAAAAAGTTATAGCAACGCGTAACTCCGAATGGTAGCCCACACTAATTAGGGAAAATAGTGTAGCCCTGGTCCATGTTGGACACAAAACCCAAAAAAACACCAAAGAATAGAAAATAAATCTAACAGGAAGAAATTGAGTCTGAACGGAAGCAATGGACCTAATGTAAGGAAGTTTGGGAGATGAGCCTTAACAGAACAATAAATGGCCCATAAATTTCATTAACCTGAATTACTGTAGATCAGTCTGACTCTTGAACTCAAATTTCTTCAAAAGCTTCGTAAAGTTTTTCAATTTGTGCAAGAAAAAAGTGTAGTAAAGTTAGTTACTTTAAAAGCTTTGAGAGATGGTTGACCTTGATAAACAATATCCTGTTCCTTGAAGTATAGACTCATTATATCGGAGATAAACTTGTCATGAAGTGTGGCGTGAAAGCCTATATAATAAGCACACTACATATTGTGTTTAGTGCCACTTACTATTTGGAATTACTTCAAGCTATAACCATTTACGGTTCTTAGGGATCTCATTTTTTTGCCAACAAAAGTCAAAGTGGTTGCATGGACATTATAGAACATTAACATCTTCACTTGGTAAAAAAAATAAAAACATTAATAGTATAAATATATAGCATTTTGTAACTCCAAATAGTAAGTGACACTAAATACAATATTTAGTGTAGTGGTCATGAATAAAGGGCACCAATGTATGACTACCCAATGATCTCCGCATTCTAACAATGATCAACTGCTCTACAATCTAAGAGATTTTAACCATTTTGGGAGGGGTGACTACACTAATTATCCCAATTGGTGCGTGTTACTATTCGGGTTCGGTCATACAATGTGCATGCGTCATTTGTATTGGAATCTTGGTGCACACAAGGGACGGTTGGCTCATAGCACTCGGTGGCATAAACAAATGCAAAATGTTCCAATTCTTCATGGAAAGGGGAGATGGCGACTTTTAAGAATCTCACCAAATTGGGTAACCGGCACCTTGTGATTGGGGTGTGACCAAATCAACCAATGGTAAATTATTCTCATTCTTCGGTGGCATTGGCCCGTTCGTTCTCCACCAATCGTGTTCCTTTGCACACCCCACGTCGCGTGATTGGGTGGGCCACATGGAAGTGTTGATGAGTGTGTAGAGTTTGAAGTTGAATGTGTGAGATCCTTGTGGAAGTAAGGTATGTGGGCCTTTATGCGGTCGCTCATATGAATCCAACACCTATATTTGTGTGGTATGAGGCAAGGGCTTTTAGTTTGAGAATGAAGACCACAAAGATGTGTGTTATGACTAGATTGGAGTATGCGCTCCCATTATAGGTTTAACGGTGAACCCAATTGGGCCTATGTGATTGATGAAAGAGAAAGAAAAGTTTTGATTTGATTTTTTATAGCTTTTTCATCTTATAACTCTGATTTTGAAATTTGGAATGATGATCTTTATGATTTGTAATTGCTAACCAGATGAGATGGTTCCCGATCCCACCTGACAATCAACATTGTCTATGGAGTTGGAAGTGGCCACAATAAGGCCACATACCTTATGGTGAGCGGGCCTAATTTGGTTACTCATCTTGAATGGACACCTATATTTGAGTGGTGTGTGGTTAGGTGTGGATCTTAGAACAAACACCAAAAAGACATGTCTTCAAAAATAATTAGATTACATGTTCAAAATCTGTTAAACATTCTAGGCTCCACGCTCAACATGATTGGAGGGGGGTATATGATCATTTAATAAGAAAGATAATCTTCACTTGATAACTAATATGATATGCATATGAGCTCCAAAAATTATGAGGAAAATGGCGACTTGCATGGTTTGGATTTGCTAATCATCTCACCCTAATTGTGTGTTTCATTAAAGCACTACGTCATGGACTAAGTCCACTTTACACTATATCCCATGACCAAGATCTTAAAAAGTAATATGGATTTCTCTTGGTCATGGTTTTCAAACTATTGACAATACCCATGAAAAATCTTACATCATTGTTTCTCACAGCCTTTGGTCACGTGTCTAAAACGGCCTTTAGTGAGTTCAAATCCACAAACCATTGAGACATGTTACCTGTGGTTTGTAGTTTTTCTACTCCCATTTTGTTGGTCTATACATATTTTTGGTCTCAGATTACATTACTCAACCCCCATGCAATGCTATATTGGCTTGCAAATCACATGGAAATTGTCATGAGATATAACTGATAATATTTTTTGGGAGGCCATATTCAACACTGAATTTGGTAACTCCTCTCTGCATTCCCTTGGCACATGTGAGTTTTTTCACATTTGCAAAGAAAACCTACAGAAGCTAATATGTTTTTTGAAAACAAATTCTTGGTGTCTCTCTCAAGCTCAACTTGCATAGCTCACTAAAGAAATTAATGAGATGTATCATGCTTTTTATCAATGCAAAATCACCAGTTTATGCAAAAAAAGAAAGAAAGGGAAATGAAAGAAGTAGAAGAAGTAAAGCGCATTTTTTTGAGCCACTACTTAAGGACCTGGCACATGAGCAAAGGGCTGCCTGGGTGAAGGAGGTGCCGCCATGGTGGGCCCCGTACCGGGAGCAGTCTCCACAAGTTCCCCACAACCCGGATGTACACCCTAAACTCCATAATATCAACCTCCATAATGTCACACACTCTCTAATATCCCGAAACCCTAGGGAACGGATGTTCGTAGTGCAAATCTCACTCCTTACTGTCACATTTCTCTCCCTTATATCACGAAATTTGTCATTAATGCAAACCACCAAAGTAGTCAACCCACACCCTCGCATTGCGCCATGTGTCAACATGTGGAGTGTCTTCTTCTTCTTCTTCTTATGTCACTTGTTGAATGTTGGTGCATGCGTCCGCCACGTTGCCTGGGAAGGCCAAGTGGAGTGGACCACACTAGCGTAGGTGACGGGAGAACGAATTCAAATTGTCCTCACATCTCCTTTGTGTTATTCCATAATGACACATGCTACACTAATTCTATAGTATCACGCATCCATGTTAACACTACAAAACTCCACAATATCACGTGCACTTTGGTTGCCACAGGTGTGATACCATGGAGTTTAGAGTGGGTGCAAGCATAGTAAAGTGGACCAAAAAAGTGCTCTGGTATATGAAAGCCATGATTTTCTTGGTCAAACGCCTATAAGTAGTAGCAAAATGTTGTTTAAAATAGATTATTCTTCATGATGACCTCTATTGTTAAGTTAGGTACTCAAATATAGAATATCAATATGAGATCTTCAAAACCTATCATCAAAAGTGACGCATAAAAGCAACTGACTAAATATAGTTTTGAATGTAAATTTCATGACCTTAAATATTTTGAACTTGGAATTTCTTTTCATATTCCTTGAATTCATTATAAACTTGAGGTCATCGTAATTTTTTTTTCAAAAATTCATCAATTTAATGTAATGTAATTGTATTTTAAACAAGTTTTTGACAATTATCTTTTCAATGATACCCACTTGCACCACCACTTGCACCGTCTTCTAAAATACATATACGTTGTTTGAAATTGTTTTTTGTGAACATAAATTGCTTGGCTTTGTAGATTCATATGTTTTCTAAATGTTTATGAATTTTTTTTTCATAAAATTCAAAGTTAGTATATTGTTTTGGATCACTTTCACTTAAACCTGAGCAAGGATCAAGAGCTGTCCACTTTACCGTGCTTGCACCCGAGTGTACCATCAATGTGCATTCTTGAATGGGCCCACCTCCGCGACATCTGCGACCTAGGTTGTAGTTGTTGCTGCCTCCACCCAAGCAACCGTGGCAACGACCTTTGTGGGATATTTGGGTGAACCAACCCATCCCATACACTCGTTCCTTGTTGGATGCCTAAACCCTTGCCTCCAAGGAACCAGTGTACGGGTTGTTTCGCCCCAACCCTCTGTGGCATGCCCTCTCCATCACTCATATGCCAAGGCTAATAGTCAATGAACGGAGAGAATTGGCTGCTAGTTACAGATGAATTGGTTGAGTTTGAGAAAAACTGGTTGAAGTTCTAAACTTTAGGAGAATTACCCATCATTTTAGAGGAATCTGGGAATATACCCCAACATTAATAAAGTAGAACCGTAAGATGTGAACATGTTACCGATTGAACTTGGGAACGCTAGGATCTCGACTGCTTATGCCCAAAAATCTCCCCGGACACTGTGCACAATAGTGCCAAAAGGGATGCTTATGCTAACTTCATCATTCAATTGGTACATGATGCGTACCCTATAGGTGCACACATGATGTACTTAAATTTGGATCGGGTCCGTATTCTAAACAAATTGGGTGGCAAAGATTCTATCTCCATTATGTGTTTGCTAATTTCAAGTGCAGCAGGAATCCAGATCCCAAAGTCCAAAAGTTCAAATTCACACAATCAGATCCTGCCTGAGGTGCGATTCCAAGCTCAACATAGACAGGTTAATAATCAAGAAAGGTTTGCTTCCAGTGTGATTATAGATAGTCGCCCAGTGGACGTTAACTCTCCCCCTACGAACTTTCAGGGGAAGTGGGTCTCTGCCTGGATAGGGGCCGGGGGCTGGGGCCCGTGATCCGGCACCCTGGGCAACCTCACAAAAAAATTGCAATTTTTTTGATCCCGATCAAAAATTGTTGCCCGCCTCGCTAAAGAATAACACATCCTAGTCAATTTCTTATTTACTAGTTGAAAGTGAACATATATATATATATATATTGGATTTTGGATCTTGAAGGTGAAGTGCATTCAATATGGGTTTTGTGGACAAGCAGACTTCAAGAATGCAAGGACAATTTTTTTTGAAGTATGGCGGGTAGGGATACAACTTTTGGTCATGATAAAAAAATTTCGGATTTTTTTGGTGGGGCCACCCAAGGGTCCCAAATTGCAGGCCCCAGGCTTGGCCCCTATCTAGGTAGGGACTTCTCCCCTCGAAAGTTTGTAGGGGGAGGGCTAACATCCGTCATTAGGAAGGTCATTTGGATCAAACAAGTACCGTGTATGTTGAAGAAGTCTCTTTTCTAGTTAACAACGTCCAATACCAACTCATATTGGAAATGGAGATTTAAGCCTTACAAAACTTCTAGAATTCCAAGTAGACATCTACACCCAATAAAAGAGGTACCAACCTTGAAATCAAGTTCCCCCAAGGCTAGACACATATGTCAAGGTCATTATTTTGTAAAATTTTGTAAATTTTTATTTTGGTTCGTTGATCTCCAGCTTTTTTCAAAGAAAAAAATCAAAGTAATTCATAAAACTAAAAGAGAACACCTCTCAGTTAGGAGCATGGAAAATGGAACTATCTTGATGTGTAAAAGCCTTGTATAACTTTCATTGTAGGTGAGAGAAGGTCCCCTTATGAAACACCTCATTGATGCACCAAATACTAACACATTCGGTCTCAATGCCTGCCTTATTTTTTGCACTCCTAAACTTGCCATGTTACCGACATTGAGACGGTCAACCTTTCCAAAATCTTACCATTGGGATTATTGCATTCGTTACTCCATGAAATCCTCAAGGACTCATGGATGTTCCTATAAAAATCATCACAACACCAAGCATCTTCAAGGCCATGCCATAGAAGTAGGTTATCCATGTGTTTTATTGTGCTTGAGTGAGATTGACATTATTGTCTCCATCCATTTTATCACTCGCCGTTTCAACCATATTAAAGTCCCCTCCCAATATCCGCTCATCGGCGAGTTGCAAGTGCTTGATTTAGGGAAGATTAGAATTTGTCGGTCTTGGATGCATCATTGGGCGCATACACATTGATGAGCCCAAGTAATTTAAACTTTTAGACTCCCATTTGATGAGGATCCATTGGGCTTATCCCAAAAGCATCTAAGGGGTCCAAATTGGGCCTCTCTAAGAAAAGAAAAAACAATGTATTTAAGCTACATGCTTCCATTTTAAGTTAATTATGACCCTATCTAAAGTCAATTTATTCTTTAAATGTAGTTTTCTTTTAAATTGGTTGAATATCTTGATGTCATTGAAGAATTAGGTTCAAATACGTAGCATGGGTGCCCTGGATGCAAATACAAATGTTGCATTTTGATCATCAATGTCAAGTATGAGGAGAAAATTCAAACCCATAAATATATAAAATGTGATTTCTAAAGTCATTGAGGCTTGTATAAATTATGTACATGGCTACATATTGAGACTCATAACATTTCTCAGGAGAGCATGTATGCTCAAATGGATTTGGGTGAAGCTTGCCACTTGCCACTCGTCACCTGCCACCTAGATTCAGTCATCCACATGGGTTTTGGAAATATCATGCTCATGTTTGCTAACCACATTGAACATGCAAACCCCATGAGCAATGTTATGCCCCACGTCTAATGAGGGTTAATATGCAACCGCGATACCTTGTCAATGAATAAGCTCGTAAGGGCATATGATAACATTTTTGGAGTTAAATCAAAAGTGTCATGCCCACTAATTGCCTATATGATTCCATTTGTCAACATAAGTAACTTCTTTAAGTTAAAAAAAATGTCTACATTATGACATTTAGAGTAGCACATTGGGATACGTTAGATGAAAGTCTTGCGTTTTGTATTCAAGGGGAAGATATTTTTGAGCGTACTAATGACAAGTGTCATTTGTGTATACTTTAGTGAACTTGTAGACCATTGTGTAACGTAAGCATGCACCTTAGAACACTATTGAACATACTCATACCAAAATATTAGTAAGCACACTTGAACGCCAAATGTCATGAATAGACACTTATGGTGAAGTTGTTAACCCTTAAAGGTCAAGGGGGGGGGGTGAGAGGGCCTCTCCCATCAGCCTATGTTTACCCCATTTCAGACCTTCATGTAATTCTTTTAGTGCGATCGGCATATATGTTCAGATATGGAATTTTGAGATACACATTTTGGGGAATTTTTTTTTTGCAATTCCGACATGTTTTGACGCTATCTTATGGTCAAATAGTTTAGGGTCAACGAGGCCCTGATAGGACCTCTCTGTCGTTTAAGGGTTAACCATCGATGTAACCTAACATATGCCTCAAGTTAGGATAAGTGACACTATCACGCATGTGACACTAAATACTGTATACGGTGCAGTGGATGCTAGCGTGTTACATCCGATTGAAATGATTATATTGCAGTGGGATCTTTACAACGATTGCTAGTTTAAAATTTCGTGCATGTAAGCACTGGAAAATATTAGTTTTGCGTAGTGCAAAGCAATGAACGGGGAGAATCGACCACTAAGTTACAGATGAACCAATTGAAGTTCAGGACATCAGAAAAATGAACGATCGTTTTGGAGGAATCTATGGAATATACCTGAAATTAGTAAAAGAATAACTGAAAGATCACAACATGTAACCGGTTGGACTTGGAAACACTAGGATTTTGACTGATTATGCCCAAAAAGCTCCCCAAACATCAGTGCAAAGAAGACATGGTCATTGTCCATCATCAATAGCACACCACATATGTATTATATATGTTTGTATCAACGCTACATCCAAGTCAGTTTTTAAACCAATTAGATTTATGTAATCATTGAAAGAGAAGGAACGATATTTATTTCGACCTCTTATAACTTTTGCATCTCAACTCTGATCTTTGACTCTTAAATAAATAAATAAATAAATAAATAAATAACCAACATCAACCAATATGACGTGAATTTGAGCCCGTTGGCCCTACCTTGCTCAAGAATCCTCTTGGTGTAGGGTGGGGTTTACTGCCTACCTTGCGGTGGGTGGGCTCTTGGCTTCCTACCTACCTAGCTAGTTTTTCGTGTCAAGTAGAGAGAAGATTTCACAGCGGGAATCGAACCGCCAACCACTCCATTTGGAAATGGGTGCCTCTCTCCACTATCACCCGGTGGTTTAGGGCCATCTCGGACCTTTGACGTTTAAAATGACAGTCTTCATGATTCACAATTGCTAACGGAACACAACATCCAAAAGTGTATGTAGATTTTGGAAGTGTCTATCATATGCCCGCACGCCACATATGCATAGGTAGGATCCTCACTGGGAGAGCCGACAACTGCAAGCTTGCCAGCTTTCAAAAAATTGCAAAGTTTGTTGCCTCTCATGCCCCGATCACACCAAACTTTCTGTTCGGTTCCGGCCGTGAAATTGTTGGGGATTATGTTGAGAATTAGATGTTGGCCCACCACTTTTCACACTATTATAGCCGGAGATGCCGATGGATGGTGTCAGAACTGGCCGGTGTGATCAACCCCTCAACCTTGAATGCCAGAGGCTAGTAAATTGGTAATAATTGGCATATAATGACTACCATTCAATCCACCTTCTCATACCGTACTACACTATTTTGTCTAATTAGTGTGGGTTACCATTTGGAGTTACGCATTGCTATAACATTCTACTGAGAGTATCATTTTTAACCCAAATGACATAAGTAGTAAGTATGCACACTGAAGATTATAATATAACTTAGTTGGTAAAAAAATGATAATGCCTGTAGAAATTTATAGCACCACATAACTCCATATGGTAACCCACAATAATTAGACAAAATAGTGCAGTTCATTAACACTTAACGGCGGCCCGTGACATGGCATGCTGGGCCCAGAAAATTTCACCGAACACTTAAAAAAATTAATGGTCTCAGTGCACATGCAGATTGCAGGGAAATCCAGAAGACCCCATTGTGTGTGTGTATAAGTCTAGTGTATACCTGGAATGTAAGTTGCCGGATTCCAGGGTTGTGGGGAACTTTACGGCTACTGTTTCATTCTATTTGACTTCGGAGGGGGAGAGAGGTCAGATTGCGGCTCTTTATTGCCAGATCCTCCATTAATAAGTTCCTCTGAACCATTCTATGTGGCTCAGTAAAGGGCCGGTTTACACCATGGAGCATGAAGTCGGACCATGGAAGATGGCCTTTTCCCATGGTCTGACTTCATGGTCCAACTTCCGTGGTCCGATTTCTTAAAAAAATCAACTTACCAAGCTTTAGGGCCCCTCACTAGGTGTAAACCGAATGTGGACCAAGAGGAATGACCATGCGTCAAAAAGTGAATGTGCTGATTTTTTTAATACATGCCCAAAAATGGCAGTTTTGAAAGAAAAAAAATTCAAGTTTGACCATTCTCTTGCCTTCTCTTGTCTTCATCTTCTCTTCCCCCAAAAAACAATTCAATAAAAATTCATCATAACAACATTTTTTCTACCAGAGCACCTCTTTTGCCTCTCCCATCACAAAACCCGTTGGACCATGTCAGTGGATAATGTAGGCCTTAAAATATGTCTTTTGGGGACCTCGAACTTCATGGTCACTATGACATTTTTTCCTTGGTGTAAAGCGAAGTAGTCCCGGGAAGAGTTCAACATCCAATCACAAATTTTACAGGGCCTTGGGACGACTTCACAATCCATGATGTAAACAACCCTAAATTGTACTAGAACATATTTCTACATGCACAAAATATATTGAATTTGTTTTCACCCCGTGTCATATATATTTGGCTTTCTCTTAGAGCTCCCAGTTCATAACATTATTCAGTTGTTATCAACTATTACATTCTAATAATATCAATTAGAGTGCTTTACTCGAGTTTATTAGGTTGAATTTGTTGGTAAGAGAAAATAATCAAGGTATAGTTCAGAATACTACCCGATTTATTCTTGGCCCCATTCAACATGCAGTGACCCTTAATAATGTTATGTTTTTGACCCTCATGAGATTAAGATTTTCAATTAGATTTTCCCTTTTTCTCTTCTCCTTCAAAGTATATGAGGTGAATTTTCACGACACCTACAAGAGGGGGGCCACACAAGCTATGAAACTACCAGTTTCCCTCATTGACACCACCTTCCTAGCAATCCGGGAGCTAAATGAAACTTTGATTCTTCGTTCAAATGGCAGCTGGGAATGGGGGTGTGCCTCCCCATGAGACTGCCAACTATTGAAAAATGATGGGGGGAAAACACGGCCCATCATTTTGGGAGCCAATAAGAATGCAACATCGGGTCTTAAATGCTTAAAATTAATATTTTGATATTTTTGTAAAGTAGTCATCTTTGAGGTGGGGTGTCACTAAACTAATGAAAACAACAAGTCATTTGCACATGTAGTGTGGCCCCAAGTTTCAAAACATCTGGTTTCACCTCTACGGTCTGAGATGGCTTTCTGTGAAATCTTGCGGTTTTGGGCATGTGTGGCCTCCGCTTGAAGGGAAGGACGAACCGGAGGAGGAGAAGGGTGAAAACGTTCTAATTGTTCTAGAGACTAAAGGTTGCTATCTTAAACAAAATAATTTATAAATTGGAATCAAAGACCCCGAATAAGTTTATTGAGCTTATATTGGACTGAATCATCGACCCACTTATAAGGGGCAAGTTTGGATTATTATCATAACATTACTCAGCTATAGGGCGATACACCGTGGAGCTGGGAATTTTCCGGGCATTATGCCCTCTTTTTTTGGGCTTTCTTTACAAAACACATAGTGTTCAGCTTGAATATTGTTCACCAACTGATAATTAAACCGGCAGATGCTACAAGATTTCTGATATTACCAATAGATTTCACCAACTTGTATTTGCTCCCCACCTATTGCCTACAACCTAACTATGTTTTATTTGGAGCCGGGTCAGCAACCTATTGGCCAAGTAGGGCAATGTTGGTTGATAGTTTGTAGACTTGCCCCTCCCCTCTCCTTTAAGAAAGGATGCAAGGGGAGTAGCTTAGTTATGTTATGACCTCCTCGGTAGCATAACATTACTCAGATCCATAACAGTGTTATGTGGGATTGACAGTATTATGCAGAATATTCCCATATTCAGATTGAATATGGGAATATTTTGCATAATAATGTCAGTCCCACAAAACATTGTTATGGATCTGAATAATGTTATGAGGTGCTAAGAAACCAAAGTCCAAGTGTATGCTCCAAATATTGCAGCAGAGGAAATGTTGTCCGCCACAATTGGCCCCTCCACCAGACATTCAAACTAAAATTTGTGTCACATTGTTCCGAGCCATGGTTAACCCTTAAAGGTCAAGGGGGGGGGGGTGAGAGGGCCTCTCCCATCAGCCTATGTTTACCCCATTTCAGACCTTCATGTAATTCTTTTAGTGCGATTGGCATGTATATTTAGATATGGAATTTTGAGATACACATTTTGGGGGAAAAAAATTTGCAATTCCGACATGTTTTGACGCTATCTTATGGTCAAATAGTTTAGGGTCAACGAGGCCCTGAGAGGGCCGCTCCATCGTTTAAGGGTTAATGAAGGGGTTGATTCATCATATTGGAACAGCCGGGGAGTGCCTTGCCCATTATGGGAAATGCTGTTGACCTAGGTCCATATTTCTTGATCGAAGCGATGAATTTTAGCCAATGTGGCAGTCCGTTTCCATCCAAAGGTTTCATTATCCTCTTGGAGTTCATTTCCATGCATAAAGGAAGGGAACAGAATATAGAAGCCCAAGCGCTCCCTTCACCTAAGGTTGACAACCCTAAATTCAAGATTCTTATAATGGTGGGTCTCAAAGTGGTTTAAGGGTGAGTTTCCATGTACGCTGTTGGCCCACCATATTCTAGTGTGAATAAGGACAAACCCGTCAAATGTAGAGGGACTCTAGTGGAGTAGGGTTTGTATGTGCCAACTAACCACTCCCATCTTCTCATATCCGGGTCGTTGGTGCTTGCTATATGTATATATAAATTTAGCACAAGATGATAGAGCTTCTATAAAGAATCAAAGTTCTTTTCGGGTCAGCATCCCTTACAGTGAACCTAACTAACCTCCTCCTCCGGGTTATAGCCTCCTCTTCCTCCTTCTAAAACCGGGTCTCCAATCCTTTGGTGACAGGAACTTGTAGGTAAAAGATTCTAGATATGAGAAGATGGGTGGTAGCTAGTTGGCACATATGAACCCTACCCCACCACATTTGGACGGGCTTGACCTTATTCACACTAGAGTATGGTGGGCAAGCGGTTACACGGAAACTCACCCTTAGTGTAGCTACTCCCATCTTCTCAAATCCGGACCCACCTAATAACCTCCTCCTCCCGGTTACTGAGGATGGAGTTCTAGACCATCATTGGTTCTCTTGAGTCTTCAACCGGTCTTAATTCTTCGGTCACCGACACTTATAAGTTAAAGATTCTTTAGTGGACGCATGGGAGTTTATCGGACTGCCATAATGTGGTTGGATGGGCGCTTGTGCTTAACTACATGCAAACACCTCCGACCCATTATTATCTAGAATCTAGTGGGCAAGAGGTCTACATGGAAACTCACCCTACGTTTCATGGAATCGGACGAGGGAGCCAACGAAGGTCAAATGAGCGTTGAAATTCGACTTGCGTCCTTGACTTGTCCTCAACCATGTGTACTGTGCATACCTCATATGTGGGTCAAAGAATCTTATGGCTCCCTTGAATTTCAAAGTCCACGTTCAAATTCATTCCGAGAAACCGGAATGGCCCAATACTCCAATTCACTTGGCAGCAAATCCGGTGTTCGTATCAGTTCTCCCAATCCAGCACATTTGCAGTTTCTTGATGCACATTTCCAGCTTTGAGCATCCTTACATTCAACATGGGAAATGCTCCATCAGAAGCCATTCACTTGAAACTAACACAATGCCATGTATCTTACTGGTATTCCACCTTTTCAACATTTAACTGGTACTATGATTTTGATACTAGTTACTCCCTCCGTTCCAAAATGATTGTCCGTGTTCCTAACTTTGGCGAGATTAAGGCCCGCTGACCATTGATTGAGTAGTTGTAAGTAAGACTCTTAAAATAGAAAACATCAACTACTCCGAAACGCCCCCGAAGTTGCATTGTCGAAAGACTTCTTGATGATGAAAGTTTGGCGAAAATATTTGACTTTGGGCCTCAAAATTCTAGTTGGGCAGATAAACCAGACAATCAATTTGGGACCAAAAAATCCAAGAGGTAGGACAATCATTTTGGGACGGAGGGAGTAGGTAGTTTTGATATCATAATTTTTTGATCTTGTATATTGGCACCGTACATCTATCTATATACTAGCCCAACACTACATTAAATGTTGTATTTAGTGTCATATGGTATTTTATATCACTGCGGTAACCTTTTGAATGATACTTCTTATGAATAAGTATACAAGTACTATCATCCCAACTTACTTTTATTGAAACTAAGTTAGGTATATTCTGCATCTTCACATGTAGGGAAGACACGAACTCCTCTATCATAGGGATAGCACTAGAACCATGCATTGGAATATTAGAGCGCCTAATGTGGACTTAGTTAACCATGTATAGGATGTTTACAAGTCATAGGTTGTTTTGGTTTCACTTAGTGCACCCAAGAGAGCTTGTCACACTCTCTGGCACATGTCTTGGTGACTTTGTATGAATTCTTGGCATTGGAATAAATGTTTCAAATGTCTCAAAAATTAAATACCTACTTACCTTACTTGGTTGTTAAAGTCCAATTTTTGGGGAGATTTTTAGACATAATTGGTCGAGATTCTAGTGTCACATGTTGACATCTTTCAACTTTTTTTGGGTAATGGGGGTATATTCCATAGATTCCTCTAAAATGATCAATAATTTTCCTTAAGCCTTGAATTGTTACTGGTTATGTCCCAAACTCAACTAGTTCATCTGTAAGTAGCAATCAGTTCTCCCTGTTCATTGTTAAAGTCTTTGGGTTTAGGAATCCTCAAGAGGCACACCAACTGCCATGAGGGACTAAGGTAGAAATACCCAAACCGGTTAACCACCCTCTACCCGTGCAGTAGACCTCTGTCAGAATAGTGAAGTGCCATTTCTGAAACCGATCATTGCGAGGCTGGCAACTTCAATGCGTGTACACTTAGTTTAGCCAAATTTAGTCATGTTTAATGTACTCACGAGTCACGAGTTAACCGGTTTAGGTGATGTTCTGTATAGAAATGAGGATTACCGTGTTCGGTGTAAGGAGAATCCAGTGAACGAGTAGGAAGTTTGACAAACTTTCCACTTTGAAAAATTACAGATTTTTTTGTACAGGGAATGAAAATATGAAACAACTTGCATTCTTTCATGAATCCTTCTCTTCTATCTTGGAAAACTATCTCATGATTGTAAGACCATATCTTCAATGCGAATCAGCTTATTTTCACGGGTTATGGCATCTCTACCTTAATGAACTAATAAACACATTCAATTCCCGAGGTTCCAGGCTCCTCCAGGCTCGCTCACATTCATTCATCATCAGTACTTACTTCCAGTACTCTTTTATTATATTATTCAGGGTTCCATTCTGCACAACTCTGTATAAGCCTGCCACGCCCCGCCATGCGAGTGCTGCTATAAGCTATACTCGCTCAAACCTTATCACCAACTTAAAAGGTTCAAGTACCTGTACGTTGTAGTTAGTTGTCAATAAAATAAAAAACAAAAAAAACAACAACAGGAGTTGCCCGTAAGCAAGGTATGTTGGCCTTATTGTGGGCTCTTCCAAGTTCCAACTCCACTTGCAGTCCTTTTGCCGTTGGATTGGATAGGGCATTATCTCATCGAGTTTGCAATTGTGAAGCACAAAAATTATCATTTGAAGTTTCATAATCTGAGTTGAGATGCAAAAGTTATAAGGGATCAAAGTTAATATGTATTTGATGTATCACATAGATTCTCTTGTATGCATTTATTGTTGAACTTGAAATGATATTTATATTATGTGCACATACTCCAAGCTCATTCTAACATGCATTTTTTTTGGGTTCAATAACTACAAGCCTTGCCATCTACCACTTAAATATCGGTGTCTAATTGGCCCTTTATTGGCCACACCATCCCTACAAAAGAGAAGCCACCGTATAAGAACCACTCTACAGGCCAGGGATTCGTGGCACTCAAGTAAAATCATCCATGCGGATGAAAAATGCAGGAATCATCTAAATGACTATTTTTAGGCAATTTGATTCCGGAAATAGAGTCAAAGGCCCCGAATTAGTCTAGTGATGTCACATTCGAATGAATCGGCCCTCAACCCCATAGGGGGGCTTTTTTTTATTGGAGCCACTTCATCCACGATATCTTGGATGGATGTTCCTTAGCGAGTGCCACGAATCCCCAGCCCACTCTACATTTCAAGAACATATGACTACGAGTTTCTATTTTATTTTAATTTGAGAAAGAACAATGCTCCAAAGTGATTTTGGAACTCATAGGTCACTAAGACTTGATTGAGGAAGCGTTTTTTTTTCTTGCTAGTGGGGTATTGGTCATTGTAGAATTAACCATCAAAATAGTGATGCATACAACACCTTGAAGCAAACATGCTTCATAAATAATATTCAAGCTCATTACAAGGGACACTCATCATTCAGTCAATGAACTTTGACCACCTCTAAAATAGGCAAATGAACTTCAAATTTAAACAATTAAAGTATCACACATGTGTATTCTAAATATGTAAGATGAAATCTAGTTTTAAGGGTCCTCATCCATCTCCTCATCCAAATTTAGGAAAAGATTCTCATTAGCTGCCCCGACTACATGAGAACGTCAACTTTGCGACCTTGGGATCTTCTCGAATTTTTGTTGAAACGAAAAAAAATTCTTCTCATATCTTCATTATGGAGTTGGAAGTTTCTGCATACAAGTGGCAAATCATAGAATATGTTAGTGGAACAGCCCTCAACATCAAGGGTGGTATGAAAGTTCCAAGATTATTGGAAGACACACATGGACAATAAAGGGTTAAAAAGAGTTACTGCATAACATTGTCCAAGGAGATTTTTGGGCATAATCGGTCACAATCCTAGTGTTTCCAAGTCCAACTAGTTACATGTTGACATCTTTCGGATTTTCTTTATTAATTTGAGATATATTCCATAGATTCTTCTAAGATAATGGACGGTTTTCCTTAAGCCTTGAATTCCAACTGGTTATTTCTCAAACTCTGTAAGCAGTTGATCTAAAATGGAAGCTCCAGATGCAAATAGTCACCAACAATGGATGCGGAGGCCGGTTGCCATTGAGATTTTAACCTCCAAATCTAGTAAGGTTGCGATGCTACAATCTACAAAAGAAGGTGAACTACCCCTTTGGAGATTTCCTTTTAGAACATCACACGTAACTTTTGCGGGTGTATTTCCAAAATTCTTTACGTGATGTGCAATCGAAGTAAGTGGTATTTTCATTTATTTAATTTATTTTTCAATAAATATCAAGTAAGATATTGCATTCAAAATCCAAAAGTAGATGTTAGAAAGTGAATAAGATATCTTCTACTAAAATCTAAAATATTGTAGATGATAAATCACTTATTTATTTATCTTGTGAGATCTTGTATGTGATTTATATATGCTTTTATTTATATGTATATATATTGAGAATTTGTAATGGTAAATAGGATTGGGAGAATACTTTTTGAAGGGTATAAGCAGGGTAATACTGAAATGAACATAAAATGTGGTCCGCCCATAATGTTGTGATAATGGTTCGAGACGACCCTAAACTACTGGATGATGGTGGAGAGATACCCAAATCTTATGGAAGAGGTTGGCGGTTCGATTCATGGCTGTGAAATCTCCTCTCTACTTGATAGAAACTTGTCAGGTGGTTAACTGCCTCCTGTGCTTTGGCGCTGGCCTGTTGGCCTTCTGTCTCAAAAAAAAACAAAAAAAAAACATAGTGTTGTGATAAGTTTCTCATATATAATAAACAAAGTGTGTTTTACTTTATATCAAATGACATTCTTAAACCATGAATCCCTCTAAGTCATTGCATGGTACCAACTTAGTGTAACCCAATCATTCAACCCTCGGCCAAAGTCCGGATGTCAACAATTCACCTTGCAGATGTTTGAACTAGTGTTGCTCTCATTTCTCCTTTAAGAGATACCAATAGGTTAATGGCACGGGATCTCTAGAAATTCTTCCATAAGCAATGGTTTGGTAATAAAATAAAAAATATGACACCAGGGTATGGGCATCGGTGATTTTTAATCTGAGAATAGATTGCTAATTTGTGATTCTAGAAATAGAAATGAAATGTTTTATAATTTTTCATGTCTTTCCATGGATGAATTGCCAAATACGCAAATAATTGTAGAAATTGGATGAATTTATTTAGTTATTTATACTTTGGGACGAATATGTATACAAATGGATGTAATTTTGTAGATTCATCCACATGGCTTCGTGAGCCCAAAAATTGTAACCAGTGGTCCTCTCTTCAAAATTAGAGGAACATCAAATTATTCATACTCGCTTTTTCCACAAGCGGCTGCCTCATAGACTTAGGAGTTGCAATTAATTGAACTGGTTTTTAAATAAGGCCAGCCAAACGCCATACCTATATTTTGCCCACATGTACTACAATTGGAGTAGTACATGTTGGAATTTGTACTGCCAGGTACTACAAAAGGGTAGCTAGATACGCAAGCTAGCTTTTGTATGTACTTCAAAGTTCATGCAAACCCTAAAATTACGCAATGAGACTCTATACCGGAATTGACCAATATCCGCTTGGTATCCAAGTGTTTTTATTTTGAGCACGATAAAGTTATTTGTAAAGTTAAGAAGATTAAACTATGGGTTTATTCCCAAACCTTGAATGAATGAATGAATGAATGACATTGATCCTCACAATATGTAACATGTATTGGGAAGTGATGGAAAAGAAATATGTAGGAAAAACATAAAATTTTCCATATGAAGCAAACCTTGTTTCCAACCTCCTTTTAAAGTCATTTTTGCATATGTGAATGAGGACCTCAACAAAGAAGATGTTTTTTTTTTTTTTTTTTTTTTTTCTCTTCCGTTTTCATAAACATATATCTTATTACAAGTATGGGAAAAGAATCCAACGACTCTCAAAGAGACCGAAAATTGCCTTCCAAGACCATTACACCCCTAATATGCCAATGATTGTGCCCACTTTATACTTGGGGCTGGATTGAGGGCCAACCCAAACTCTAAAATTATGTTCCAATAGGATCGCTTGATTCATCAAATCCAACCCAAGGGTTTTATACTAAGGTTGGGTCCAAACACTCACTCATTCCATGTGGAGTCCAAGGTGGCATAATTTTGGCGCCAAACCTTCGGGCCGGCTTGAAGAAATCGGGACAAGCTTTTCCTTGCCCTGAACTCTCAACATGGGCCGGATTGGGCTTATCCATTGGATAATGAACATCTCTACCGTCGGTCCATAAAAGGTTAATTCTCTCCACAACACTTTCCCCTCAAGAACATCGGGACCTAAAATTAGGCCTCATCACTTCACATGTGACAAGGTTGGGCTTGCAAACAATTGATAAAGTTGGGCTAGATTGAAATCTTGATTGCACATGAATCGGGCCAGTGCTCGGGTTGGCCCCAAACCGTGTATAAAGTGGGTCTAATAGGCCCTCATTCATCGATGGCAAGGCTAGATGCTGTGTTCTTTGAGCTGGGCCCTACACCCTCATCATTCTTACCGTGACAATAGAAATCTACATTGATTATCCCAATTAGAGCATGTTGCTATTCGGGGTTACATAGTCCTATGACTATTTATTGAGAATGTAATATTTTACCAAGCAAAGTCCTTTATGTTCTGTAAGATCCGAACAACCTATTGAACTTTCGTTAGTAAAAATCAAACTCATGAGTAAGATGTTATTGCACTGCATAACTCCGAATAGTAACACGCACTAATTGGGATAATCGGTGTAGTAAAAACTTGAAACCCCCCCAAGGTAGTAAATTGTAGCCCCATTCATTCAATTTGGGGCGTAGCTCGGACAACAAGCATGTAGCCATGGCGTTGGGGTGGGGGGCAACCCTAACAGGCGGCATCTGCCTTAAGTTATAGCCATGGCCCTGAATTGTGGGGCCTATGGTAATCGGAAACCCCTTGAGCCGCTTCCCACGTGCCTCCATGCCTTCACCCGTAGCCTACTTGCCACCCAATGCCTTCTTGGTCCCACCAACTCCGATTGCTGGGCTGCCGCTAAGGAGCCAGGTGCCCAAACCTTCATGTTGGCAGCCCTTGGCGTTTTGTAGGGCCTAGACTAGAGGCGCCCATAATCGATCACTTGAGAGATTCTGTGCCAAATCTGGAGAAATACAAGGCGGTGTAACTTTTCCCCGTGCAGGAAGATAGAAATCGGGAGGATTACAAGTTTTTTGGTAATATTATTCTTTAAATTGACATTACTATGAATTTTTGAAGCCAAAACTTGACCTAAATACATTACCAATGTCTAGAGTCTGCCATAACAAGCTCACTTTAACCGCTCGTTCTTCCTCACATGAGCACTCAAAACCATGACATGTGTCATGGCACTATTGGTTCTGGCTTGATTAAACTTCAACCCCAGCCTGATAGAAAGTCCAGTGCCCTATAGATTGCCGATGGGATCTTGATCGGGAATAGGTGCCTCTACTATAATGTCGCACATTTTCCTGTCTTAACTCTTAAATTTCCCTTGTGTTTGTTTTGGGTGATGTAGAGTAGAGGCGCCTATTCCCGATCATGATCCCATTGGGAACCTCTAGGGTGCCATAATTTCAATAAGGTTGGGATCGAAATTCGAACAATATGGGATTGAATTTCGATTGAACTGGAATCAATAATGCCATGATACATGTCCCTGGTTGGAGTGCTAAAGTGAGAAGGAATGAGCAATTAAAATGAGTGGTTGTGGCAAACTCTAGACATGATTGGTAATATGTTTGGCCAACTTTTGGCTTCAAAAATTCAAAATAATTTCAAATTTTCAATTTTTTTTGCAGTCCTCTTGATTTCCATCTTCCTACACGGGAAAAATTTGCACCACCTTATACTTCTCCAAATTTGGCACATGATCTCTTAAGTGACTGGTCATGGCCGCCTCTACTCTAAAGTGGTTATGCTCCCTTGGGCCCCCATCCCCCACCAAAATGGATAGTGTTAAGTGTTGATTTTTGGCAAACTCAACAGATGAATTTTGTTTTTTAAATCCTTAGAATTAATAGTATTCATTATGAAGTATATACTTGCCCAGTTTGAAACACTCGTTCTTACCATAACATCTTTCTTATACAGATCATGTTCAAACACAAAATTCTACAATTAAACAAGAAAAAGCCATGTAAACAACTTGGCAGCGAACCTTGACACTTGTATGCCAAAAATATAAGTTATAACTTCCTGTAAGTGCAATAGCTACACTAAATATTTGATTTAATGCAAGATTCAAATCAGTGTGCCATGTTAATTAGAGTGGCCTTCGTGACTTGTCATATAGCTGCACCAAGTGTCATGTCACACCCTCTCTAGCTTGCCCCCAAGTCATTGCAAGACAATTAATGTGAGTTGATGATGATATATAGTGTGGCCCACACTATTCAACATGGATGTTTAGTGCACCTATTGACTTTGTACGAAGACAACGGCATATCTAGGACGGGTGGATGGATGACACAGTGCCATGTACCTATGTCAAGAAATGTAACTCTTCTAAGTGCATCACCTATATTATTATTATTATTATTATTATTATTAAGTGTGAGATTGAAATCAGTGTGCCATGTTAACCACAATGGTCTTCGTGACTTCTTATGTAGCTACACCAAGTGCCATGTGACACCCTCTCTAGCCTCCCTTCAAATCATCACAAGACAATTAATGTGGGTTGATGATGATAAATAGTGTGGCCCACAGTATTAAACAGAGATGTTTATTGCACCTATTGACTTGTACAAAGGCAACCGCACTGCCAGGGTGAGTGGATGGAAGACACAGTCGGGTGTACCAGCAGCCATCATTCAATCATCAATTACGCTGGAAGACTTGGAGTAACTTAGATTCACCAAACAGTTCTCCATCTCCAAGGGAGCAGTATGGAGGAACTGGATCTATGATCGGGGAGAACCGGCAGTTAGTTACAAATGAACCGGTTGAGTTTGAGAAATAACCGGTTGACATTCAAGACTGCAGGAAAATTACCAATCATTTTAGAGGAATTTATAGAATATACCCCAATTTAATAAAGAAAAACTGGAGGATGTCAACATGTTACCGGTTGGACTTGCAAACACTAGGATCTCGACCGATTATGCCCAAAAATCTCCTGGATCACTGAACTGGATCATGCCACTGATGAAACCATCATCTATAAACATATCTAGTTGCACACTGGTGTCATCAACAGGTGGCCGTACTCATGTCACCTATTCAAACACAACGCCAAGATTCTTCAGTTATGGTATGTCTGACCAACCACAGAACATATCAAGCATTATACTGATTCAAACAATGTTCCATGGGTGCTACGACGTTTATGGTATTTAGTGTCACATGCGTAATAGTGTCACTTACCCTATTTTGAGGCATATGCTAGGTTGCACTAATGATCAACAACTTTGCCATTAGTATCACCTCATGACACTTGGCGTTCAAGTGCGCTTACTCATATCTTGGCATGAGTATGTTCAATAGTGGTATGAGCTATATGCCTATCTTGCACAATGGTCTATAGGTTGACTAAAGTGTGCACTAATGACACTTGGATACTATAGGTTGACTAAAGTAGTGGATGCGTTAGGTATCCACTACTGTAGTCAACCTATAGTCCACTGGTCAATAGCATCTTCCCCTTGAATACTAAAACGCAAAACTAGAATCTCAAGTATCCCAATATGTTATGGCCAATGTCATACTATAGATAAATTTTCACTCATAATTTTTGTACTTTTGTTGACAAATAGTATCATATTGGCAATTAGCAAGCATGACACTTTGAGACCTCTAGACGTCCAGTTTAGGCCCTTTGCAAAATTGTGTACGTGACACTAAGTACCATAAATGGTGTAGTGCTCCACAATCACATCTCTCATTGTAGTGCCTAATTACAGTCTTACACTACAGTAGTGGATGCATTTGGGATTCCACGTAAAGACATATGGAATGACAAGATGTTCATCCTGGACCTGAAACTTTAGAAATTGACACTATTCTGAAGCACGTGCTGTGCCTGCAGTGAGTCGTCTATCTATCTGCGTGTTTATATTTCACATGTACAAGTAAAGGCGGATGAAGGTCGGAAGACGGTAAGTATGTGATGAGGTGTCCAGCCAGCCAGCCAGCATCCCTCCAAGAATCTCAAGCCAAGTCGGAGTCGAGAAAGATTTCGGTAACTGTCACCGGCGGCAGCGGCAGAAAGAGCTCCTCTTCGTCGAGGATCTCGGTAATTACCACCGGCGGCAGCGGTGGAAATGGGTCAACTTCGTGGACGACCTCGCTAGTTTCCACCGGCGGCATCGGTGCAAAGTGGTCATCATCTGGAAAAGTAACAATCATGACAGGATTCGCCCTCGGCGGCGAGATGGGTCCGCAGAGCTCCTCATCGAATAAAACGATCGCATGAGGAGGATGCAGCTTAGGTGTCATCGGGAGTACTGATCCATGGAGATCTTCATCTGCAATTGCCATGGTTTCAGGACGTGGACTGTGGTTTGGAGACATAGGCCCAAAGATCAGTTGCTCTGCCTCCTCCACATCCTCCTCGACTCGTTCGGATTCGGAGACCTCCGATTCAGTTACACTGGGCGGTGCATCGCGATGATCGGTCCACCTCGGTGAGTACTCAAAGAGCTCCTCATCTGAGGAGACCTCGGTGATAGTCGGTAGGGACATTATATATATTGGCTCCGTTGGTGCAGCTCGCCGGCGGGATGGAACGGGTGGAGGCGATCGGGTCGGCTGCTCCGGGAAGAAGAAGCTTCTGAGCAACCGTAGCACCCCCGGCCACACCTGGCCAGGCTGACGTCCCTCGTCCAGGATCAGCCATGGGTCAGACAAGTCATGCACCAGGTGCAGGATCATGGCCGCATGGTAAAGCCACAGGCGCTCGAGGAACAGGGATCCGCCATCACGGTCGAAGCCCGGGCCCCAACCCTGCAGCTGGGGTGGAATCCCAGCATTCCACAGATTTCGGGTCGTTAGGAGAAACAAAAGGTGGGTTACTCCCTCCATGGTGGCATCCATCTGGGCCCAGCACCATACCGCGATGGTGCGGCGGGGATTTAAATAAAAAAGGTCGTCGCTGGATGACATCCTTGATCGGCCTGAGTCGCTGAATGCAGGTTGCGCGACCTGGAATAATCATGAAATGCAGAGAGTCAATTAAGTACGCAGAGTCAGTCCGAACGTGGGCATTAATAAACGTTGCAAGAGATTAGGTAAACACCAGCCACAGTAGCATGCAGCAGCAAGCTAAACCCTTTACATACATTTTCAATCCACAACCCCGGGGAGTAGTACCGATCGATCTAGAACCCAGAACTAGACGTCACAGCGTCAGAGGATTGTTTAATTGGCATTGAATGTTGCACGGGATTAGGAGTAGGCCAGGCATGTACAGGCGCGGTAAAGTGACTTGGCACATAGGTTCTACACATGACAAAGGTTCCCACTTGGAGAATCGAGAGGTGAGATAAGTATGTCTGGCTCACTATCTGGAGATGGACGAATTGAAGCAGTGAACTAACTGCATTACGTCACCACTTGAAGCAAGCCATACATTTCCTGTGCCGTGTCTAGATGAATGCCCCCGACCGACCGACCGAGCGATCGGTCGATCTCGAGATAGTGAAACAGTGCGGCACAGTGCGTCATTTTGCGGCATTGTGCGACGACTATGTGACAATGAAGCACTTTAGAGACAGCCACTGAATGGATCAACCGGCCACTAATCGGAATCCGTGGCTTTCTGACCACCCTTTCCAGAGCGGTAACGTATTGCGGAAGCCGGCACATGGAGATGACATCCTTAAATCCTTAATCTCCATATAAGCCCAAATGGAGATGGAATCCTTAATCCCTTACACCCTTAATCCCGTGGACATTTAAGTATATGGCACTGCTGCTACAGACAGAGTGCGGTGAAAATGAGTCACTGGAGGATGCCGCGGTGAGCATTTCATAATTGCCCTGTGCTAGACTTGGCGTGGCTAGCTCCACCTCCAGTGATGTGCGCTACCTCGAGACCGAATCGAAGTAGCCATTCCTACTGCTACATTAGAGAGATGTGCACTCCGGTTCACATACAGCAGGCTAAGAAGAATTGCACTGGATGCACAAGATTAGGTGTAACTTTGCGGCATTTTACGGCCCGCGACTCCATGGAGCAGTACACCTGCTCGGAATCCGTTACCATCACCTTCAGCTCTACGGATAGAATGGTAAGCGGAACGCCACATGGAGATGGCCTAACTCTCTAGCTTCGACCCAATGAACTCTAAGGAAATGATACATGGAAATGATACATGCAGTCCTTCACATACATAACAAAATGTGATTGCAAGTCAGTCGACGGAGCATGTCATGAGCATTTCACTCTCTATCAGCCTCGCGACGGAATGGAAGCAGCCACTCTTTGTGCTAAATTCAGTAGATGTGGATTCCGCCTGGAGGGGGAGACAGTGTCGAGAGAGCGCTGTCTTTCTTTCTCTTAGCCAGAATTGCCTCGCACACTCCATGGTTTTGCATAACTCAAGATAGATTGCACGCCGGATTCACGCGATTTCCGTCTTGGGTGATCCATGTCACCAAGTAGCAACTGTTGCTAATTAAGAACCATCCAAGCCACATGCAGTCGGGCCGGTTGCGAGACAAGACAGACCAAGAGACAGAAGGAGACGCTTCCGGTGCTTAACCCTACATTGTTGTTACAGGCTCCCGGGCTGCTACACAATTGGACAGGGCCCCTCAGATTCATGACTGCACATTATATGCAAGCATTTTCATCCAAAGTGGTCCAAGTCAAGAAGCAGCCACTCAATGCCGCCTGCTTTACAATACAATTAATCATCACCCAACTCACAAGTGGGAGAGACAGAGTCGACAGAGAGAAAGACAAAGACAGAGCTCTCCTCCTCTCAACTACAATTGCCGCCTCACATTACAATCACCTTGCACACAACTTATGATCACCAATGCTCTCACATTCATGATCGGTTGGTTTGCAAGCATTTCCAGCACCATGTCGCCATGTCCTTACTGATCGGCCAGCCTACACATTCACACAAACTTTCGGTAGGCTTGCATTCCGACCTTGCGTGAGTTGGGCGGAGCGGATGAAGAAGATGGATGCTTGTAGACAAGTAGCTCTCCCAGAGGTTAACCTCCACCGACTCCAAAGTGCAAAACGCCAGAATGCAAAATGCTGCAAGAATGTCAGCCTATAGGCTATGCAAGCTCTGCTATGGTGAGCTTCTTCCTGTCTGAAGGGGGAGAAGAAGGTTGAGCTGGCAGGTGGAAAAGGTGTCCTGTTCACTATGAACATGGCAGGTCTCATTGAATTATTTGGTTTGGATGTCTCAAACGCCTTAACAATGTGTGTCAGATTAATGTAATATACAGTGCAGGTAGTTTGGGGGGGAAGGTGAAACCCAAGTTGATTCACATCTGCAATGGTCTAAATGCATTCCTGCCGCTTAAGTACAATTAAGTACATTCCAAGTAATTGAACGCGTCCACTTTCCCCAACATCATCAACAGCTTAGCTTGGGTATGAAATTCCTGCCTAATTCCTGTCGGGCCGTTTTGGTCGATTTCGTCGTTGCTTGGCATTGTCCGGCGAGGGTTTTGGGCATCATCGGTTGATATCCTAGCGTTTCCAAGTCCAACGGCTACATGTCGGCATCTTTCAATTTTCCTCTATTAAATTGGGGTATATTCCTAAAATGATGGGTACTTTTCCTGAAGATTCGAGCTTCAACTGGTTATTTCTCAAACTCAACTGGTTCACCTGTAACTAGCAGCCAATTCTCCCTGTTCATTGTTGCTTGGTTGCTTGCATTGCATGTGGGTGTACTCGTGATGACCCCCTAGTAACTTAAAGGCCATGATCTGGAGAGAGGTAGGTGTTTTGTGTGCAGGAAGATACCGCTATCTATCATCACCCTGAATACTGCCAAAACTCACATGTCTCTTGGAGCATGTGGCATTTAATTTCACGCGGGCTCTTATGCAGGTCCATGCCACGTCAACTTTTTCATGCGTTCCACCCAACTATTACATGACATGTGGGCACCCTCACTCAAGAAGATAACTATCATGTGTTAAATTGGTATGGTAGTATAGTTCATTTTAATCGATTTAATTGGAAAATATCCTTCCATTGGACTTTTTACACCATTAGTGTCACATTAATAACACAAATTTTCACATTGTTTATTGGTGTAAATGTTTTCCAATATAATTTGATGAAGGTGTAAGTAAATGTGGAGTATCTAGAGGTCCAAAAATCGTCCATGACAATCTTAAATTTTGCAACTCTGGGTACATGCACGCTCGGGGTATTAAAAAAAAACACATCACACCAAAATTGTCAATTTTTAAAGGATTTAATATAACCTATAAATACACCTTCTTGTAACATGAACATGATAGACCTACTTCGTATGGATCTAAGATAGATAGATAGATAGATAGATAGATAGTTCAATCAATTTATAAATAACAAAGTTATGGAGCTTGTACATTTGTAAAAACCCATATTTTTATAAATTTTAGATTATGAATGAAGACATCAAATTATCCACTATAGGGCAACATGCGAAAGGACCTTCATACAAATTAGGATGTAAGGGAGTGATAAAAACATGAAGTAAATTCAACCACATAGAAAACATGTACAATTATTCATCTTGAAGCATCGGGTGTATAATAATATAATTATAAGAAATAGTATTCAAGTGGTCATGGACAACACTTTAAGTTATAAAATTGATTGTATATCCCTACTAGCTTTGTGTGACATATTTTATATTTGGGAGGCATTTTTAGATTCCTTACGACAATCACAAGAAAACATTCATGATTCCTAATGAGGTGCCCCACCCGTGTATGTGCCCCTTCATCATAACTCTATGTGCATCATTGTTCTTATGGGCATGAGAAGTGCTTAGAAACACGCAACTAGCATTATTCATGGCCAAAAAATTTGTATAAACTTAATTTGCCATAGTGCTAATAGTCTAATTTCATCTGGCGTAATTGCAACCTCAAACATGCACAACGAGTTCCTATACAAATATAGTCTTTTACTAACGTAATTATACACAAAGCAAAAAGTTCAAGCCCACAAAAAACATGTGATTTTATTACGTCCAATTATCTTCAACAATACTGGGGTTTGAATTTAACATTCACTAACAAACATCTATAGTTAAATTTGCAGGATGTGGAACTCAAGGAACCTTATATGGTACAAATGGCATTCATTATGAGTTTAAATATTGCACGACCATATGTAACTAGGACCACAATACAAAAGGTGAATGATATTACATTTGGAATATCTATGTCATATGTATAGTGTAATAGTCCACCCACACTTACTAGTGTAGGCCACCAGTGAACAGTTCCTACCAGCAGGGGGCCAGGGGCCACTTTTAGAGTTGGTTTAGCAGTGAGAACCACTGGATGTAACCAATGTTGATAGGAACCGTTCACTGGTGGCCCGCACCAGTAAGTGTGGGTGAGCTATAAGCTATCATTTAAGATTACACATTAATATGTGTTTTTACTATGTATTTAATTGGTGACAAAGTGGTACAAATTAATAGCATGCATAAACACATAAGATAACATGCTTGATAGAAGAAAAATGTTGTTCTCAAGATAAACCATAGAACCACATAACTCCAAGTGACAACAGACTAGTTTTTTAACCCTCACTTAGAGTACCAAATCTAGTGCTTAAATTGTCTAGATCTAGGGAAGAAAAATTCCAAAGTTATGCAAACTGAGCATTGGGATGAAGGGGCACTTTCAACCGGAGCTTGAGGGGCTGTGACCATTGAAATCTAAAATCTCTCACTGTCCAAAAAAAAGCGGAGAACATTCCACTTCAATTTAATGCATTAGAATTTATTATTTTCAAGTGTTATTAACACACACTACTTATTAGAGTTTGAGGGATTTAGGGACCAAGGAAATTTGAATGGGTGAGTAAATATATATAGAGTCCTACATGACATGCAGTAAATTGACATTTAAGTATGTTTGGACAAATCACTTGTTTAAATAATAAGGGATGTGCACTTGTCAGGACAAAAACATCAAACGACAACAGCAGAAGCAAGAACACGACAACCACAACTTCAAATATTTTCTATTCCATGTTCGTCAACCATCGTATTTGTGTAGTTTTGCAATCTAGTGTTTACTTTGCCATCTTAGTGTACATTGGAACTATCCAAAAATCATGCATATATCCAAATATACTTAAATCCTCGCTAATAGATATGTTTCATGGTCTACCAAATTACGCATCAAGCCCATCTTTAAAAGGTGGGTTTAACACAAAACCAAGAATCATGACTCTTCGGCATCTTGCAACCCTTGATTATTTACAAGTTATTTTGTGGAAGGGTCCACATAAGTAGGATGTTATGGAAGTCGCATTTGGTCACCAAGTCCACTCACATACATTTTTGCACTACACTTGAAGGTTTGTGAGCACAAACAAATCAACTTCGATTTTCCATGGTATGGCCTTGGGAAAGGTCCCAAGGACCATGAGTCACAATTTCATGGTCACGGCCCTATGCTATAGTGTAAAGTGGCCATGAGTGAATTGATCAAATCTTGCTATATGTCAAAGATGTTTTCGTTGTATAAGATGAAGAGATGTCAAACACGTACATCCAAAATCAACACCAAACTTGAAACCAACATTATCTACCACTACATTTGACGGTTTTCAAATGTATAACACGTTGGTCCATAGTGTTAGTTTTAGGTTATGTGTTGGTTTTGGGTATGCCTACCTTACATAGGAGTGTTAGGATGGATAACTTGTTATGGAGCCCGGGGGATAGACTATTCGTACCATATACAAATTAATGTGACTGTAAGAAGGGATATTATTCGATGCACTAGTGTACATAGTATACATAAGGGAGAGGTATTCACTTTCTCTAATGTGTACATTTAAAAGGTTATTAAGAGTTTTGAAGCAAAGGTAGATGTACAAAAGGGGGCCTAAGGTTTAGAGAAAATTTTGATAATATGTGTTAGTTTCATCCAATTCACATTCACTCCTTGTTGTCACATGCTCATAGTCCTTAATGGCTCCCTTGTCCATTCTTGTTAGGGTTCACATTTGGGGTTCAAGACAAGCTAGAACCTCTTGTTGTGCACATGGGCTCCCTTGAGTTTTGTTCTCCAGATTGTGGCTAAGTTGTTGCGTTTTTTGTCTTTGTTTATTTGATGCAACTCATTAAGTTACATGCTAGAAAAAATGTTCAATGACTTTCTCATTAGAAAGTGAACATGGATTTTATATGTAATAAAGGCATAATTAATTCATGATTTATATTTTGTATACGTAGTGGAGGCATTTATCACATTAAATTGATAAGCTCAATATAAATAAATGAGTGCATTTTCTAGCTTGCCATTAGTACGTATACGTTTGTTTTCTCTATAAACTTCTTGTATATAGGGGTTTTTTTCATAGTGACCCATGCACGTCATTTAGATTTCCAATGAAGAGTCTAGCCCCCGAATTATGGACACATGGCTTGTGAGAATTGTTTCAATCTTCAATGACATGATTAGCACTCTATAACAAATTCAATGCCAATGAAACCAAAAACAATTGGTGTACATAATACACATGAATATTGTACAATATTTACTGATCATATTCTCCAAAACCTTAATGTGACACATAGAAGGGGGCAAGTACAATTTTGAGTCACCTACTGGTGAGGGTCATTGTATAGATACTCCAATCGTTTCTCTTTTAAAGATAAGTGGCCCCTAGGTTGGCTGGGGATTCGTGGCACTCACTTAAAATCATCCATCCTAGATATCGTGGATGAAGTGGCTCCAATGAACAAAAGCCCCCCTATGGGGTTGAGGGCCGATTCATTCGAATGTGACATCACTAGACTAATTCGGGGCCTTTGACTCTATTTCTGGAATCAAATTGCCTAAAAATAGTCATTTAGATGATTCCTACGTTTTTCATCCGCATGGATGATTTTAAGTGAGTGCCACGAATCCTTGGCCCCCTAGGTTGGGGTCGGACACCCGATTTCGTATAGTGGGACCCCAATTGAAATGGAATCAAAACAAGGTTGGGCAGTAATTCAATGTGCCCCTTGCAACGGTAGGTGGTGTGGACCTATGTCTGGGAAGAACCGGTGGTTAGTTACAGATGAACCGGTTGAGTTTGAGAAATAACCGGTTGAAGTTGGAGACTTCAGGAGAATTACCGATCACTTTAAAGGAATCTATAGATTATACCTCAAGTGAATAAAGCAAAACTAGAAGATGTCAAACATGTAACCGGCTGGATTTAGAATCACTAGGATCTTGACCGATTATGCCCAAAAACTTCCCGGGCACTATTGTGAACCAATATCCAAATGAGAGTCTTCATGGAGAGTAACATAGATTCCAAGAAGTAAACTTAGCTCTATTCAAGCCAACGAACGACATTTTTAATGTCTACAATAACCTTAAAAAACCTAGTTTATGATGTTTATATTAACCACAAAAAGCATTCTCAAAAGTAGAGTTGCATTCAACATTAGTAACGAAGCCTCCATTTTGCACCCATCATAAGAAAAGAGAAAGGCATATAAAGTTTGAATTTCATCTTGCCCATCACATGGAAAGGCAAAAAATATATATATCAGCCTGTCAAAAGAAAGGTCTCCTCAACCATTACCCTAAACCTTATCCCATAAATACGGGCAAACAATGTTGTATCCTGTAATATATAAGCCACACTTTGATTTCATAGTGACTTGGAAGATACCCTAGGGGGTTGGACACTTCACATGTATGAACACATGTGACTCTAATAAGGGGTATAGTTTGAGGCATTAGCGTACACAATATACATAAGGGAGAGGTATTTTTTCTCTCTAGAGTGTACATTTGAAAAGGCCATTAAGAGTTTTGAAGTAGATCTAGATTCACAAAAGGGGGCCATACAATTTAGAACAAAATTTGATAATAGATGTGTTAGTTTCGTCCAATTTACATTTTCATCCATTGTTGTCATATGATAATAGTACCCGATGACTTGTATATGGTATAAAGACATGTTTATTTCATGATTTTATATTTTGCATATGTAGTGAAACATTTATCACATTAAATTGAAAAGCTTAGTATAAATACATGAGTCCATTAAGCCTCCAGTTAAGTACGTATACATTCATTTTCTCTATAAAATTCTCATATATAGGGGGTTTTATTTCATGGTCACCCACACACGTCATTTAGGTTTCCAATGAAGAGTCCACCCCCGGGGGAGATACGAGTCAACTTTTGCACCTATAAGTGACACCTAACCGAACCCAATTTGAGTTTGTGTTGAGTTTTTGATGTACATGCTCTCATAGTAAATTGAACTATATCTACGATGGTGAATTCCGATTTCCAATCTCAAAACTATTCCAGGAGATTGCCAATGAATGTGATCACAAACATGAGTTGGAACATAAATTTTGGTTTGGGCATAATTGTTTATGTTGGAGATTGTTGATTAGAAGTAAGTGTGTTTTTCAAGCACGACTTTATTCTTGTACACTAGTAGTAAGTAGAGAAGAAGAGACCCAAAACTTGTTGTATAGGCATAAACAAATATGCTCGAAAAACTCTTAATGGTATAGACTACCCCCCCCCCCCCCATGCTTTTGCTTGAGCTTTAGCATTAGCATCGTGAATGACATGTAAACCTTCTCCTTGGGCATGTAGAAAACACTCTTTCTTCAAATTCTCCACACTAATATGTATCATTTACAACCATGCCAACTATAGTGTCGAATTTGAAGATGTTTATAATATCGCTTTGGTTTTTTCCACGGAATCTTTGAGTTGCAAATTTGTAGGAGCTTTGATTACACTCTACAAGTCACCCACCTAGTTTTGGCTTGATGTATTCTATGTGAGGGCGATACAAAGTTAGGTTAATTTGGATCTTTTGCCTAAAAATCTTGCAATAAATATTTCTATATTTCTTGCTTTGGGATGTTGGCTCGGTTATACATTGAGGGTTTCAAGGTGTTTGTATGTTTCCAATTTTGAGGTTCTCCAAGATTGGTTGAAAGCAAGCTAGAGTGTCCAATTTTGAGGAATTTTGGAGTCCCATTAAGCACTTCCATGGATAAATCCTATACATGCCCAAAACCCTCTCCACCACATATTCATGACCAAAACTCTATCCATTATGTATACCAAACCGATCTCCCTATCCACCACATACGGCATAGTCCAGGCATTATCATTGTATAGAATACAAAGGTGAGTACTTGGAACCATGTTTTGCATCATATAATATAACTTCAATGAAAAAGAACATTTGCAAAGACATATTTATGAAGCTATTTAGGACTTCATTGTTGTATGTTGTTAGTGGACATTTGAAAAGTCCTAAGCCTTCAAACATGTCTTCAAAATTGTCTACAAACATCAACTATATAATCCATACTATATTCATGAATTTTGAAGAGAATATTGTACAATTTTTTTACACAAGTTGAAAATAATAAGTCGATAATCATGTTTCATAGGGACTATGACCCTGGATATGTCATTGACATAAAATCTTTATATGATGTAACATTTGGTAAGACAATATATTTTCTCTAAACCTCTTGTTATTAATATTATATCGTACACATGAGTCTTAATTTATATGATGCAAATACCAATGAAATAGGTTTAATTGTAACTTATCAATGGGTTGTAAAAAATTACAGTGTGACATCAAAATAAGGACAATATGGTTTTCTTACACCCAATTGACAATTGGAGAATTAAAGGAGAAAAAGTCATGCATTCTTTCATTATTAGTTGTAGCTTGCTATGTCAAAGTTTTGTACTTTCATTTGGATTTTTTTGTAATGAAGTCCTTATAAACACAACTTCAACCTTTAACAATTTTGAGATTCCATGTTCAAGTGTATTCAACGATTGAAACACTCCTCATAGATTGTCAGCCATAAATCCCCACCCTTAGCGTCTGTGGTCCGGATGGGAATCCATGGCTCACATGTCCTTGTAGAAACTTAGCGTAGGAACCTCCATACTCATAACCCAATGACTTAAATGCAAGCACACTCTCTTTATTCAACCTCATAAGGCATTAGTATTGAAAAAATACATATGCACCCATGGTGCTATTTACTCACAACCACAGTCCATTCTTTTCCTCTTCTAACCTCTTACATATTGCATGTGTCATCGGAATCACTAATGTGGTTTCTAAACCCGAGGGCACTTTCCACATTCTGAAAGTACATTAAGCCCTACCTACTGTATCCTTCAAAATGCCCACTACCCACCTTACTACATTGCAAGGTATTGGGACCCTGCCATTATCAACTCAACTTAAAACCTCCTATTTCCCAAATGGCTCCCCCTTTGATTCTCAAGAAGTCGAATCCACTTCACACTTCTGGCTTACATTCCCAGCCCTAACCCCCTTTGCAGCTGCCCAGGACTAAGCATAAATCCTCCGTAGCTTTGAATTCCCTTACAGTTGCCTAGGCCGAAGCCTAATCTCAACCCAGTCTGCCCCAAGGCCTCAACCTGATTAAGGCCCACCTGATATCAACTAATGTGCTTCAAGCCTGAACCTGATCTAAACTAATGGCTTCAAGCCTAAACCTGATCTAAACTAATGGCTTCAAGCCCAAACCTGTCTTCAAACTAATGTGCTCAAAACCTAAACCTGATCTCAACTAATGTGCTCAAAGCCTAAACCTCGATCTCAACTAATGTGCTCAAAGCCTAAACCTCGATCTCAACTAATGTGCTCAAAGCCTAAACCTCGATCTCAACTAATGTCCTCAAAGCCTGAACCTCATCTCAACTAATGCGCTCAAAGCCTAAACTTGATCTCAACCAATGCCTTCAAAGCCTAATGTTTTACCGCCCTGGGCCCCCCTTGCGTCTCCTTTCCGCATCCGTCCTTTCTTTTCCTCTGCCACCAGAGTTAGCTCCCAGCTACCGGCTCCCAGCTACCGGTTCCCAACTACCGGCTCCCAGATACCGGTTCCCAACTACCGGCTCCCAAATACCGGTTCCCAGCTACCGGCTCCCAGAAACCGGTTCCCAACTACCGGCTCCCAGCTACCCGAGCCTGATTAGTTTTCCAGTAATCCTTGGGCTCCCACCCCTCCGTGAAGTCAACCCTCCCCTAAAACAACACCAACCAGAGCCAAAAACAAACCTCCCACCAAATCCCACTAATCATCCACCCTAACCCACTTTCACACTAACTCAACCATCACGAACAACCCTACTTCCAAGGTAACACACCCCAACACTGCAAACTTAATTTTAAGCCCAACACAAAAGCTTCACTTCTTTTGGAATTTTGATTAATTGAAGAAAAGGTAAAAGCAACCGTCGATTGAACTTTTGAGGTTAACACCTCATGTGGGCACCATATTGGGCTCACATAGATGTCTAGGGGTTTAAATTGAACGTTCAAACAAGCAAATGCATGATTTTTGGATGAGCATTATATCACGCATTGTATAAATATCATGCAAAGTGAATGTCTTGTTTTGCAAATATATATACTCATAATGCACACTATAATGGGGATCCAACATTCATCACCATAATGCACACTCTCGATTCAACAATCGATGTTTGTTTGGGTTTCCTTTTTGGTGATAGCTTATTTCTCAAGTGAGTTGATATTCTTTTCTACTGCATGAAGCCATCTTGCTCGTCGTCACCATATGCATTTTTAATATGAAATCTCAAGAATCTTTTGAAAGTAAGTTAGATTCGCCTATAAATGAGACTTTGAGCTCTTGGAAGAACACTTTTAGGGTATAAGGTTTAGGTCTTTGAGCACTTGGAAAGCAATGGTTGGAGAGATTGATCATAAAATTTGGATTGACAGTAGTTGAAAGTGATGAAAGCAAAGCCAAGTTCCTTGAGTTTGTAGAAACTTTGAGGCATGGATGTGAAAACAAATCATGTATGAGGCATGGCAATTTTGTTGGGGGCATCCACAAGTGGTATACCAATTGGCCACATTTCATGAAACTCTGGCACAAAAATACTTGTCATTCCCTCAAGTATTGCAATTTGTGAATGGACGTTTCCAAAACAAATGCTATCAAGAGCCACTTGCAACCTTCATTGAAGTTGAACACTTTGGATGCTTTGATGTAAGTATCATTATGCCGCATAGAGTTCGAGAATATGGATTGGAGGGCAGTATTTGAGTTATGGCGCAACATGAGGAATTGGAGAGTTCTTAGTTTGGACTAAATATTGTAAGAAGCTCAAACTTCTCTACATTTGCTTTTGAAAGAATATGATTTGATCTTCAATTTTGTGTGGAAGATTAAGATTTTCTCAACTCGTCATTTGAAAGGTAGTTTTTGATGTTGTCTATCACATTGAAAGGTACAAGCACTCAAAAAAATTATATAAAGAAAAATCCGTCACTTGAAATGAAGGTGGACATGTCAAAAAGGAGCACTATTAGTAACCATTGCAGATAGTTGCATTGATATGTTGGACAATAAAGATTGAGGCATTTATGACTAATAAAATAAAATAAAAATTGCAATTGTTTCATAATGTTATTCAGTTGCTATCAGATTCAGGTTGAAAAACTCGTACATTGCTTCATTGGAGTTTTTCAACCTGAATTTGCTAGTGCAGTGTTCTGATGTGAGAATAAATAGAGTATAATTTCAAATAGCATTTGGTTTATTCTCGGTCCCGCCCAACATATAGACTCAGCTAAACAATATTATGTTAGGAGGAGTAGTAGTGGGGAATTATTTACTTGTGAAGAGAAACATATTCTAAGGAAAATGCAAATTGTTTTACAATTTTTTATGAATACAAAAATTGCTACAAATTTCAAAATGGTAAAGCTTATTGGAACACACAATTGATCTGTAGGCTAACCCATAATTGCTCATCTAAATGCTAAATCTTGACTACGATAATTGTCAAAACCTCATATGAGAGTAATTATAAAAATATAGATCCCATCCATGTCAAAATTACAGGTACCCTAGTGAGCCGTTAAATGACCATGATCGACTATGGATGCCTCAACCTTAGACGTCACAAGTGACTCCCATCGCCTGCCATAGCGCCTTATGAAATTAGGCACTTGGCTTGCCACGATTGAGTAGATTCCCATACCGCATCAACTTTGTCAAATGTTCCAACCAACTATTGCATGACATGTGGCACCTTCAATCAAGAAAATAAAGTATTTTGTGTTGACATTGATAAAGTATCACCATAGTGTGGTTGTCTTTCATGTAACCCAAAATGGTCCACACTAATTTGCACACTAGAGTTTCGGTGTGGGGGTGAAATTAACGTGGGTTCCTGATCATTATTGTGGCCCACACTAAAAAGCCAATCTAATGCACATGCTATTGCAGTGCAAAAGAGCTTGGAATTGCAAAGAAATTGGCTTCATGTAATAGTATTAACCATAAAATATGGCGATGAACAATAAGGGATAGGTTTTTCTTGCGGCACTAACTTCTTCAAGGAATGCATGGGGCTTGAACTTCGACCTTCACAATTGTATAACCAATAGCACCTAGCAACCAACTTACTCAGCCCCAAGGTGTCCAAACTCACATGACCAAGGCATCTCCAAACCCCCTACGAATTGTCACATGTGGTTGTACTACTCGGATGCTACACATAGAGGCCACTCCCCCGAAAGGGGGAAGTCACCCAAGAGCAAAGAGCCTCTTCATTCATGCTTGCTCCGTATTTGAAACGGCGTTTATCTATCTATCTATTTATCTATTTGGGTAAAAACTAGGGCCAATATCCCCTAATGTTCTCATTTTCTTTGCCACCTATGTGCACATGCATCTCTTTGCTCCTCTCACCACTTCTCTAGTCTTCAAACAAAACCAAACTCAAGAGAAAAGAACTCAAATTTTCTCAAAGTTTTGTTGTCCCAGAATAGAACAATACAACTTCCCGAGTCCCTAGTTTTTTGCATACCATTGATAGAAGTGTTGGAAGTGGTAAATTTGAAAACTTCCTTCAAAAAACTTGAGTTGGTCCCCATTTTTGGTGATTTTACGGTTGACCTAAAACTCACAAGAATGTAATTCTCTCATGGTGATGACACACTCTAACTTAGATATTACATTGGTTATTGCTATATATGTTAGATTTTTCATTTCTCTTTCTCAACGGATGTTTGTAGTATGTAAGAGAGATTGTTGGGCATTTCTTGAGCATTTCTATGCTTACTTTCAAGCTTAGCCACTTCTTAGTTTATCCTTTTGTTCAAAGGCCATTCTCTGGGGGGCACTAGAAGAAAACGTGTCCATTTCAACCCTAGGCCATCGCGACTCGCACCAAGAAAATGCATAAGCAATTCAATTGGTAGGCAACCGGAAGGTACCCGTGGTATACCCATGGAAGGTGCCCCCCGATTCCCAACCGAATTGATTTGTTTATGCATTTTCTTGGTGGGAGTCGCGATGGCCTAGTCACAAGGAGGGTTGGAATGGACAAGTTTTCTTCTAGTGGGGGGGGGGGCTAGCGAAAATCGTAGAAAGAACGTGCGGTAAAAAATAGGGTCTAATATATTCATAGTAGATAAATTTTGCAAAAAAATGTACATATAATATAGGGGTTTAAAAATAATGAAACATGTTTACATGTAAAATACCATCACATATAATGGCCTCTTTTATCTAGTCAATACATGTAAAATAGCATGGAAACAATTACTAGGGGTAGTGGGTCTAGGGTAGGGTATGTGCTAGTGGATGAAAAGAAGTAATTTTTTGTTGAAAAAGCTTGGATGGATGGCTTTGCAAGCTGGCTAGCTTAAACGTTATTGAACCAACGTATGCAATGTGGAGTTTAAAAAATTGGTTACTTGGGGTATAAGGAAAACAATGCAGTATAAGTAAAATAGGGTGTTTTCAAATGATTCCCCCAAAAAAATTATAATTATTGATAGGGCATATTAAAATACAAGCATTTACCTTTATTTTGAAAAATACCATACCTTATAATCTTTTTTGCAAGGCAAATAGCCCCTTCGATAAATAGGTACTGAGCGCACGTGTATGCAAAATATAAGAGGGAGTGTACCCCCTGAGAGGCCATTCCATTCTCCTACATATTTGTGTATCCTTCAATACCCGGGAGGTTGGGTGGGACCATCCCTCAAGGAATATCTTTGTCTAACTATCTTCCCTAATTTGATGCTTTCCCATATGGGGTTGCCTCCTGAAAGTAAAAAAAAGTTATAACCTCAATCAATCAATCAATCAATCAGTGTCAAGTAGGGTTTTATCCTCTTTGCACTTAAGTAAAGTGTTGTGCTAAATATATAAAGTTTACATGTTCAAGTTCAAAAATGTGTGCAAGACAAAATCAACAGAGCTTCAAATGGCTACCTTAAATCCATATGCTTTGTATTCTAAATTGTCTTGTAGAATACTTAAGCACCATACAAACATTTTTTGAAGATGAGATCCAAAACTTAAGAGTGTTGCCAAATTTGTGAAGGGTTTGCCTCACATGTGCCCATGCCACCAACCAAATCCATAGAGAGAGTTAATAATGTACACGAAGTAAATATTAGCATAACTCAACTGTTATCTATGTCACACAATCATGTATAGCATAAACATCCATTTTGTATCACCGAATACACATGCTACCATTGAGTATTCTACTTGTTCTTTAGCCATTTGAACATTGCGAGACCGAGCTTTGTGGCAAGTTACACACTCCTTCCACCTTTACTAATCCTCACTACTAAACCTAATCTTAGGGGTTACTTATGGTAAACAATCGTTGCCGCTTAAACTATGAAACAAAGCTCTCATGGAGGCATTTTTACTTGTTATAGAATTATGTAAGTGCCCTTGACCATAGATTCATAGAAACATATCAACGGTGGACGTTTGTCAAGTAGATTTTACCAAGCCCTAAAGTAATTTTTTTGTTAGGGTCATTTTTTGTCAATGGGTGGATTGATTTATATTAAGTAAAAACAAGGTAGAGAGAGCTGGGCATTTCTTGACTAGATCTATGCTTACATTCAAGCATAGTCTCTTCTTAAAACATCCTCTTGTGTAGAGGCCAAACCATTCTTTTACATATCCATGTACCTATCAAAACCCGGGAGGGTGGGTGGGACCATCCCTCTTGGCCAGACTTTTGCATACCTATCTCTAAACCTTTACTACTATCTCCTCTTAATATGTATCATCAATAGCTAAACCTTTGATTGCCCAAACTATCAAGGTTGTAACCCTTGTGTTCTTAACCAAAGTATGGCATTCCATATCCAATATTTACAAGTCAAAACTCAAAGGTACATGTATTGCATATTCTCGCACTATACTTCGAGGTTCAATCACAAATAAACAATGCTTAGTATCTCACATTATACCTAAGCATTATACACATGACATTTTTGCACAAAGATGAAATACAAAACCTAAGAGTGTCGTCCAAGTTGTGAAGGGTCTGCCTCACCTGTGCCCATGCCACCAACCAAATCCAAAGAGAGGGTTAGTAACGTACACGAGGTGAATAACAGCAGAACCCAATTGTTATCTATGTCACACAAACAATCACGGCATAATCATATATTTTGTATCAATGCATACCCAATACTATCATTGAGTATTATACCTGTTCCTTAGCCATTTTTGACACTTGAGTGTCCTAAACTTGAGGCAGCTTACATGCACTTCCCACAAGCCCACACACTTTACACTAATCCTCAAAGTTACTTAGGGTAGATTGCCACTGCGGCTTAACCTTGGAAAGGAGGCTCTCATGTCTCCTTCCTCTTAATATAGGATTAGGTAAACATCCTTGTCCGTAGATGCATACTACCAGATCAATGGTGGATATTTTCTAGATAAACCTTTTCAAACCCTAAAGTAAATAAATCATTGGGGTTATGTGCTAAAGGTTGTGCTAGTCATTTATGGCAAAGTAAAAACAGAGTATAGAGAGAGAGAGGGAGAGAGAGAATTCAAATTTCTTCAAATTCCATGGGTCTATTTTGTAATTGTGTCACAAATCTAAAATAGGTTAGTGCACATGAGCCAATCTTGGGTCCACAATAGAAAAAACACTTCTCCCTCTCTTTTTGGCAGAAATTGAAACAAATTCAATTGCAAGGAAAAAGAACAAACACCTTAGAGGAAAACTACAAGCCGAGGGGACTCGAGAAATAATGTCCATCTGGGACCTAATCTTCCAAGTAACCACAAGATTGCTAAGAGTAGCAATGAGGCCTTGGACACATCTAAGAACAACTTCATAAGCAATGTGCGGAGCTTTTTCCAAGTCTTGAAGAGTACATTGCCACTCAAGTTTGCCAAGGTTAACCAAGGAGTCCCACACAATTTGATGTGTTTTCTCCACATGTCATTGAAGGGCATTAAAGACCAAATCATGCTGTTGGCGCCAGATAATCCACAAGAGACCACTCTCTAGAAAAACCAAATACGACTGAAGAATTTCATTAATTTGCTAAGGGGTTGATAAAAAAGGCATTGCATCATTGAGAAAGATTTCCGAGGACCAAGGTTGCCTCAATTAGCAAAGAGTTGCCAAATGATATTAGCCACATAGAGCCAAACTTGTTGAGCCAATGGGCACCTGAAGAACATGTGCTATACCGACTCCACTGAAGACGAGCCACATTGGGGACAACTCTAGAAGAAGCACTTCTCATGCCCTCTTGTCAGCACTTAAATGTCATCTCTCTCACTCTCATTTTTGTGCCCTAAGGTTCCTAAAATACTCTATACTAACTAAACTATATTGATATGTGCAACTAGGTTGCCTCACACTAATAAATCGCCATTCCACACTATTTTGAATATCTACTACCATAATAAAAAAAAATTCTCTTTCATGCTTGCTATATGGATAAATAAATAAAATTACAAGTTCTTGCTATTTGGATCTGATCCAAGGTAGTTTGCATGGGTAAAGAGGCAACTTATTCACAAAGGCAATTTAATTGCATGTATCAATGTACATTTTTTTCTTTTCAACAATCATGTGTTACACTAAACATCTTGATAAAGTTTTTTAGTTCATGTTTTTGGTTCCTTAAATTATGTGGCGGTTTGGCACATCCAAGGGGTTCCGCCTCCCCTCTTTAAACCCTAAAGGCCATGGCGGACATTTTTGTCCAAGTAGAGGTGATTGCCCAACAATAATAGGGCACACATTTATATTATGGTATTTTGATTTTAGACACTTTGATGGCTAACATTTTGTGTGAACAAATCCTAATTCTACAAAGCTTCCATCTATACGGTTAGGTCTACCACAAGAGGTGCCGTTTCTCCAACAAGCTTTTGAATTGGACTAAAATGTTTTAGGCAATTCTAGAAAGATTTTGCTTCGGCCTTTAAGAGTTAACAATATGTCTTCCTTGTGTTTGGATACATTTTGACTTAACTTTTTGATTTCATGTCTCAAAAACAAACAAATATAAAGATCTTATTTAGTTTGGCCCAAACTATCCACCATCAATCCATATTATTTGTCTAATGCTCATTGGGTGACAACTAGAGATAGTATCACCTGACACTTGATGCTACATGACAAATCATAAAAAAAACTTTGATTAACATGGCACATCAATTTCAATGCCGCATTAAATCAAATATTTAGTGTAGTCATCTTGATATCGTGGCTAAGCAAGTTTCTAAAAATCTTCTCTCATGTGTACGCTTTTAAAATATAGTCAATGTTGATTATTCTCATTATTATTCTCTCACTTATAATGATCATGGCCATTTTTGAGATATTCTTCCAAACTGCACAGTTATCACTATGTGCATATTCCAATTCAAAATCATTCAATTTACTCACCGTGGCGTGGGGCGCCAAAACCTCGAACATATAAGGAAGAGGTTGGCGATTCGAATCCCGGCTGTGAAATCTCCTCTCTACCTAACGGAAAACTTGCCATGTGATCAACTACCTCCTGTGCTTTGGCGTTGGCCTGTCGGCCTTCTGTCTCAAATATATATATATATATATATATATATATATATATATATATATATATACCTCGAACATATTACTATACATCAATATACCTGCCTTATATGAGCTTAACCCTTAAAGGGGGCTGGGGATTCGTGGCACTCACTAAGGAACATCCATCCAAGATATCGTGGATGAAGTGGCTCCAATAAAAAAAGCCCCCCTATGGGGTTGAGGGCCGATTCATTCGAATGTGACATCATTAGACTAATTCGGGGCCTTTGACTCTATTTTCGGAATCGAATTGCCTAAAAATAGTCATTTAGATGATTCCTGCGTCTTTTTCATCCGCATGGATGATTATACTTGAGTGCCACGAATCCCCGGCCCTTAAAGGGTGCAGGGTCTCAATAGACGGCTACATACACAATTTGTATGTACGGACCTCACCAAGTTTAGGCCGTGTGTTTTGTATATAATATATGGGGTTGAAATATTATACTAAATATTTTCTTATGTCGAGGAGAAAATGGAAATATTGTCGTACTTGACATTGATGGTCAAAATATTTTATATATATATAAAATTCCATCCAAGGGTACCAATGTTGCATATCTGAAATTAAGTCTTCAATAACGGCAAGGTACTTATCGATTCAAAAATGCACTTGTGAACTAATTTAATTTTAGATAGCGTCGTCTTTTTATATAATTAGCTTCAAATGGAAGTATAGTAGCTCAAAAACATGTTTTCATGCATGGAGAGGTCTAGTTTGAGGTCTCTCAAGCGTTTAATCCTTAATGGCTTGTACATTTGATGTATTCTTAGATCAATTATAAAGAAGGATGTGCAAGCTTGAATGATTAAATTTTCATGTGTTGACACAAAGTTAAAGAACACATTCACACGGTTGGATCTTTTACAAAAGGTCACAAGCTTTGTGTAAGCATTTTCAAAAACATTAATCATAAAGTAGAGATGGCATTAGTTTGTGTAGATATGTTTGAATCGTATGAAAACTTACGGCATTGTTAACCCTTAAGCATCTAGGCGGCCCATACTGGGCCTCTCCATGCACGAAAACATGTGTTTGGGCTACATACTTCCATTTCTAGCTGATTATGTCAAACATGACCCTATCTATATTTTACTTATGCTTCAAGTGCTCTTTTGAATTAGTTGAATACCTTGATGTTATTGAAGATTTAAGTTCAAATATGCAACCTAGATGTCCTTTGAAGCAAATACATACATTATGTTTTGATCATCAATTTCAAGTATGAATAGATTTTATTTTCTCCCTGAGAAATGACAATGTATAAAATAAGGTTTCAAATCCATAAATACATAAAATATAATCTAAAATTGATGAGGAATATATAAATAATTTGTATGGTTGTTATTGAGATCCCACATCCTTTAAGTGTGGCCACATGAAGGCATTAATAGGCTTCCTTTAGTGAATAATTTGGATTTAATTCTTATAAAATAGTATATAGATCAACTCAAATTTAATTTAATTACTTTGTTTGTGAATAGAAAAAATAATTCTTAACAATATTTGTTTGAAGAGAAACACCATTCAAGAATTGAAAGTCAATAGAGTTATCCTTTAACTCAACCGGAGTTTTAGTAGGGAGTTGGTTGTTTCGCATGCATAACTTTCCATGTTCGGTAAGTTTTGGGTGCATGCTTGGAATCAATGTGGAGGTTTGAATGAAGGACATTCCATATTGGTTCATTGGGTACCAAACTCTTTAGAGTGGCGGAGTGTGGTAGCCTCTGTGGCAACTTGATGGCATCATTCCCCACAGATGCCTAGGCCCATAGAATTAGACTTCTACCCTACTTCAACGGCAACTCCAACAAATCTTATTTATTTATTATTATGGCCATTGTCTACTAATTACACTTCATCAACAAAAGTGTGCCTAATGCATTTAGAAATCAAAGTGCCTAAATCTTGAAGAAATTGATACATTCCAAATTCAAATAAAGCTTAATTGATTAAAAATCCTAGGTAGGCATGCTAGTTATCTCCTAGTAATCAAGGTGGAAGCACCTTAAACCAAGAAATTAAGGTATTTGGCATTCATATGGTAGCCATGTGAACTGGAAAATAATATTCCTAGGTAGAAGAAGGAAAAAAAACCAGGTAAACTCTAATATTGAAATAAATACAAATTTTTGAAGTGAAAACCACGTTGTCACTCAAAACCATGGGGGGTGTCCTAACGTTCACATGGTGAACATTTCCATAATCGGTATGTATGCAAGATTTCAAGGTGTTGGTTTTAGCACACTCCACCTTAGATACTCCTCCACCAAAGTCCTCAAAATATACCAAACTATGGTGAAGGTGGCCTACAAATGGCGATCCTCACCTCCTATTCAAAATGTCTAATACAAATGAAAGACATGTTGTGAGTTGGCTTTCATTTGGCCATGTTGGGCTCCCAATACTGGTCACAATTGTTGAAGTGTGAATGGACTATCACGTTTGAGCATGTCGCTCCTACCTCGGGAAGGCTCCCCTCCCAATGAACTTGGGATCTCAATTATGATGGGCCCTCACCCTCCCTTCTAGGAGCCTCTTATCTCAGTTTTACCCCTAATGTCCCACAAGACCACAATGCAGTCTCAGGTCCGGGGGTTATACCCCTTTAGCACTGGTTGGAGCTCTCTCTCTCTCTCTCTCTCTCTCTCTCTCTCTCTCTCTATATATATATATATATATATATATATTTTTCATTTTTCATTTTTTATTTGGGGGGGGTAGTGTGCATGGTTTACTTTGTGATGATGATTTGAAAAGTGGGTTTGGGTTTCCCATATTGTTTATGATTCTCCATTGAGATCATGGCCAACCTCCCAAACCGGTGAACGGTTTTCCCAACAAAAGATCACTATATTCATGAAAGCTATTGGCTCGCAATCCTTGAATAGTGTTTATGTAATTTTGGGCATTCTTGCCTATTCTAGACAAAATCAGTGCTTGACAACATCCTCCAGATCCCCTCCGTATTGTGACTTCTTCCCACAACTTTGTTGTTGTGCGTCATATGTGGCTTCTATTGGTTTTATATGATGCATTTATGACCATATATTTGTGTGTTTGCAATATGTTTTTGTTTGTATCACCAAGATGATTATGTTGTAGGATAAAAAGTTAGAAAAATAAAAATAAAAATAAAATAAAAATCATCCTTGTTGAACTGAATGGCAAGTTCTCAATTTCACTAGCAAATGTTGTTCACACTCTACACATAGGATCATATTCTTTCATGTATTTTATAGCATGTCATAAGTCTTCATAAAACGAACATATTTACAAAATACCTAGGCAAACTAATGGCATTGTTATTTTATGAAGTTCTTCTGAAGCTTTTGTTTTGAGAATGCTTACACAAAGCCCATGACCTTATATAGAAGTTCCAACCATATGGACGTGTTCTTCAACTTTGTGTCAACAATTGTACTTCATGAATAATTTATAAAGCAAGCTTACAAATCTCATTTCACATCTGATCTTGAAAATACATAAAACACAAGGGATAATGAGGGTTAAGAAGTGGCCAAGCTTTTTTTTTTCTCATGACTATGTCTGCATGTGAGTTCAAGCTCTTTGCAATGTACATTATATTTCTTCAAACACCTGTGAAACTTGGATTTTATTGTTGTTAAGGTGGCAAGGAAAAACACAAACACACTTACACATTAAGAAAATTTGTTATAGATAACTTGAAGATTACCATACGAATCTGTCAAATTTGTACATCATTAATTCTATTCATGAATGCCGATATTCCCAAGTGCCACATGTCCTGTTGTCATTGGTTACAAGAGTTTATAAATCTCATGTAGCATCTTGAAAATTAAATTTTCATTGCATGTATCATGGATCTGAAACCAACCGTAATGTACAAATTATGAATTAGCCGACCCATTCCTAACTAGTTTAGAAATTTGGTATATTTGCGGTTCAGGTATGATCAAAGAAAATATTCCCATATAAGGAAATAGAAATAAGAAGCAATTCATTGTTTTCCTTTTTGGGCAATAACCGATTTATTATTAATTTACTACATGGATATTCTCTTGGGCCTATACTCGTGATATAGGCTAACCTCTTTCCGATCACCAATCAGTTAGAAAACCGAGAACGCTTGAATCATGTATATTGATAATTGTGGCATCTACATATGCTTGCAATCCAAACCTAACTATCAACTTAATCATTGACATTTGGATAAGTTGGATTTCAACCATGACATGTCAACACTAATTAAAGATCAATATTGTGCTGCATGGAAATAAGTTGGCTTAAGATGTGAAAATGGGGTGGTGATCAAGAATGGGTCAGCTACCTTATGTGATGAAATCACATTCCAAGGCTTAGATGTAACTTATTGTATGCTCAACGTACTTGATTACATTTGCATCCTATATTCAACTCGTTTCTTTCATGAGATTGTCATTAGAAGACAAAAGCTCTCTTACCTTAAAGGGTGAATTTAAGGGAAAAATATTGAAGATAAGTTAACAAAGAACAAAAATCCAAATTTTTGGTGTCATTTTTAAGGCTTAGCATGCTCATCCTTTTTGCAAATTTCGTGTTTGGAACTTTAAAAAATGGAAAGGATGTCAAGAAATTGCCTAGTCCACTCAATTGAAGCATTAGAACGTAATACATAATAAATATTATTTGAATTAATTGGCACAATACAATTTTGAAGAAATAGCTTGAATATAGCATGCAAATATGGCCTGTACATTCAACAAAATTTAATCCTAAGCCTTGGGATGCAATTAAATCATTCAATACCTAGGTATTGGCTTGGTTTGATTGAAATTAAATGTGTGGTTTCTCAACATGTCAAGATGTAGAATTTACGGTTGTGAAATCTCCTCTCTACCTGACGGAAAACTTGCCAGGTGGTCAACTGCCTCATGTGCTTTGGCGTTGGCCTGTCGGCCTTCTGTCTCAAAAAAAAAGAAAAAAAGATGTAGAATTTATCTCTCAAATGTATGGATGTAATCTTCAAGAAACTTGTAACAAATCTTCTTTATGTGTAAAAATACCATTTTCTTTTAGTAACATCTTAACCCATCAACTACAACCCAAAAACCGGAAAATCATAATAATAGTAATAATAATAGTAATAATAATAAACAAACCAAAATAAATTTAAAAAATCTTGAAAGTCCTTGAAGTATTATCATTTTTCATTGATATGAATTTTGTTACCACAAATCACACTATGGAATGCTTGAACTCAGAAATAGAGTCCTAGGGGGGGGATCACATGCCATTTCTCAAAAATGAGATAGGAGGCTCTTGGAGGGGAGGGTGAGGGCCCACCACAATTGAGGCCCCAAGCTCGGTGGGAGGGAAAGATTTCCAATGAACAAAGAGAACCGGCTACTGCACTAAATAGTCCTATTATTGTGGGCCACAATATTTTCTAAAGCCCACACTAATTGTCATAATGAAAATTAATGTGGGCCACATTAATTTTCAACCCAAGGCACAAGCATGGTCAAGTACACAACTCCACTACCCTACATAGGTTTAAGTGAAATGATTCAAAACTATATACTAACTTTGATTTTTGTGAAGGAAATAATCCATAAACATTTGGAAAATCACATTGATCTACAAAGCCAAGCCATTTTTGTTGGAAATAAGTTTTTCAAGAAAAGTCTACATATTTTAGAAGATGGTGCAAGTAGTGTGCAAGTAGATATATTGAACACGTAAATGTTTTAAATTTGTTTAAAACATGATAAAATTACATTAAATTGATGTTTTTAAACAAAAAAGCAAATTAATGGTGCCCTCAAGTTTATAATGAATCCAAGGAATATGAAAATAAATTATAACTTCAAAATATTTAAGGTCGTGAAATCTACGTCCAAAACCAAATTAAGGCATTATCTTTTAAGCAATATTTTTAATGATAAGTTTTGAAGATCTCATCTTCATATTCTATATATGAATGCCTAACACAACAATAGAAGGTGTCATGAAGAAAAGTCCAATTTAAACAACACTTTGCTACTATTTCTAGGCGTTTGACCAAAAAAATTATGGTTTTAGTATACTAGAGCATTTTTCCATATATTTGACCGTGTTGCTCCCCCCATGCTAAATTTCTAGTAGAAAATTAGCGCAGGACACGTTAGGGTGATTATTTTACTTTGTGCCACTATTGTCCTATAACTAATATTCACTGTGTTGGTCGAAAGTCTTCATGAAGACTTAGGGGAAGGCTTGGGGTCTTGGACCCACGTTAAGCTCACCTTGAATAGAAAATTAGTGTGGACCACACTAATTTTCCACCCACACTAATAGGATTATTTTGTGTAGTTGCATATGAACTGGTTCATTTCCCCCAAATTACCAATTCAAATTCAAAACTTTAGGAAATGAATCGAATCATATTTTAAAATTTTACTATTTTGAGTAAAGATACAAGGAACAATTTGAAGCATTTTAATGAATAATCAATTGATAATGAAGAAGTAAGGATAATGACCAAGTTGGCTCAAATTTCTCCCAATTCACTAAAGCTTCCTGGCGCAAGTGTGGCATGCTCAAACCTTATGGTGGACCCACACTCAAAAAGAGTGTGGCTACTATTGTGGAGTTGCCACATTGTGTCATGGCCTTGATTTTGTTATTTGTTTCTAAAGATGTGTTGTTCTTAAGAAGCCATCATTTGCCCATGTTAATGGTTGGCGTTGATTTGGCAACTTTATGACTTGGCCATTTTCTTTATCTTGGGTTGGCATGTGTGGACTTGGCTGGTTAGGTAGGTCTTAGGGTGTGTTTCAATTAGGCCGCTCGCCCACTAGATTCTAGAAAATAGTGGGTCGTAGGTGTTCACATTTACTTAAGCGTGAGCTGCCATCTAACCACATTCTGGTGGTCTGCTAGAATGTGGAGGGTCGTTGTCACGGGCTACTATACTTTCATGCACCCACTAAAGAATCTTTAACCTACAAGTGTTGGTTACCAAAGTTTTTGAAGATCGGTTTAGAAGGAAGAGGAGGTTAGTACGTGGGCCTGGATTTGAGAAGATGGGAGTACCTAGTTGGCACATACGAACCCTACCCCACCAGATTCCCTCTACATTTGGATGGATTTGTCCCTCACACTAAAATATGGTGGGTGAGCATCCTACATGGAAACTCGCCCTTAGAATTTAGTAATTTAGAAATAGGTGGAAGATCACGAGAAGGAATGAATAACAAATTTATGTATAAGCTATATGTGGATATCAAAAGGTAAGGAGGCGCCACCTAGACGTTGGACCTCCCTGGCCCATACTATATTCATGTCATGATTGCTATTGTCAAACTAGCCATGTAAGTAAGGTACACAATTTATGGCATTTAGTGTCACGTACACTATTTGCAAAGGCCTAAACTACATGCCTAGAGGTCTAGAAGTGTCACGTCCACTAATTGTCAACATGACACTCTTTGTCAAGATAAGTAACTTTTTCAAGTTCATAATTATTAACATCACTACATTTAGTGTAGCACATCGAGGTGCTTGAGATAATAATATATGACATCTAAGTATATTTGGGTAAACCATTTGTCCAGAATTGATAGGGAATGTGCACTTGTGGGGACAAAAACATCAAATGACTACAACAAAAACAACAATCACAACTTCGAATGTTTGTATTTTATGTTCGCCAACCACCACATTTGTGTAGTTTGCGATCTACTGTAGGTCATGTTGGCAGTTGGAAGTGTCCAAAATTCATGCATAAATCCAAATATACTTAAATCCTAGTTTAGTATTTTTGTGTTTTGATATGCAAGAAGGTGATGTGCCCATATAAATGACAACTTCCACATAACAATGAGGCAAAGAGGAAAATATTCTTGAGCATATATATGATAAGCGTCATGTGGTTACACTAATGGTCAACCTTGTTGGTCATTAGTATAACCTAGCATATGTTATATAAGAGGGTAAGTGACACTACTTGGGTGACACTAAACACCATAAATGGTGTAGTGGGCTCAACAATATTATGCATGTGACAACTCACGCTTTTTGGTATCCTTGAGATTTGAAGAGGCATCACAATTATGCCATGAACTCTTTGTGATCCGACAAGCAGTTAGAGTTTGAATATGGCTTGGGAAGTGCGTCACCAAAGCATCACGTTGGCATAACTCCCAATGTGTGCCTAGTGGGCTTAACAACGTTATGCACATTGTTGCAATGCATGTATGTTGATCTAACTCCTAAATGCCTAAAAAGCCAAAAAGTGGTTGCAAGCGTTTTCCAAATTTATCTTTCTTAAGGCAGACTTGCTATTTTCCTCAGTTTTGTTTCTTGCACTTTGAATTAATAATGTTCTACACTATCTAGACCAAACCGATGAAAATGGTCTATCAACAACTTTAAGATATGGACCTTAGATGGTTGGAACCCTTAATTTTTCTATGTTACAAATATTCATTGTTTGGAACAAGTAACAAGGTCCATGACATGAGTGTTTTTAATTGTTCCCACCACAAACATTAAGAGACTCACACTTTTAACCGATCGAATCAAAGGTGAATTGAATTTGATACATCTTGAAATTTTGATCATTTTATGAAGAGTTTGATGGAGATCAAGGATAGTGATCCTTATTGAAATTGTATGGGTGTGGTCTCGATTTCATTATTTGTAACTTTCTTTTGTAAGCGAACTCCAAATAAGGTCTCTAATTCATATACATACTCCATCTTTGATTCAAGCTGAAACCCCCAGGCTTTTAGAGGTCATTTGAAGAGACATCACAACTCCACTTTGAACTTATTGTTATTTGACAAGATGGTTTCAAGTGAACAATAGACTTACATGAATGGAGGGTAGAGTTCAACAATCAATAGAAATAGGCACGAAACCAAAAAAAATGGAATATTTATAACACCATTTGCTCAATACAATTTGGAAAATTCTCTAACATGCAAGAACAGTTCCATAGATTGACGAACCCTTTCCAATCTCCCTCATCTTGAACTGAATCTTCTTCTTCTTTTTGATCAAGGTGTATGTACACCTAATTTGAGAAGTCGTCTAAAATTTGTTTCAAGAATCAAGGCAACTACACCTATACCTAACACTCAAGCAAATTCAGATGCGCATTCTTCATTGATCCAATTTACATGCCGATTATCTCGTTGGATTAGCCTTGGTGATTATCTATCTCAAAACAGCTTCACTCATAAATCAAGTAGTTACAAAACATCATGTATTTGAGAAGTCGTTGAAAATCTGTTTCAAGAACTAAGGCAACTGCAGCTATTCCTCACACTTAAGCGAGATTGGATGTGCATATATAACTGTAGGGATCCAATTTATATGGCGATTATCTCGTTGGATTAGCCTTAATGACCATTTCAAAATAATCTTACTTACAAATCAAGCAGTTACAAATCGTCCTGTATTTGCAGCCAACTTACTTGATGTTGCCCGTAAATTCTTAATTTTCGATAAGACTTCCCATGTGTCTAGTGAGGCAGGCTCTGTATGGGCTCTGTTTGCAACACATGGAAAACCACTTATTACTATACATCAATGTGTGACGGCTCATGTCAGATCCATCTCCCTCCTCTCACTGACCGAGTGTGTGGCAGTGGCAGTGGTATACGTGTTATTTGCTTCCGTTTTTTCATGTTCTTCTCCAACTTCTACCGATTGCATTTGCACGACGACACGTGTTTTGCATTACTGAAATTTACGATGAAGTGTGAGCAAAAGTCGGATTGAAAATCGGACTTCTCATGATTTCGTTGCGGTTATCGGAAGTGCATGTTTGTTGATTCTTTGATTGAATATATCGGTCTTTCCAATTGTGTTCACTATAGAGTGTGGAGTACTTAGGTAATAAACTTTGAAGATTTAGTGTAATCTTTTGTAAGCATGTGTCTTTGTGATGTTTTGCTTTTTGATCCTTACCTGACCATACATCAATATGGGCGTCTGATTAAGAAAAACACCCAATAACAACCGCATACCTTACATTTTCATGCAAAAAAATCCACGTGCCCAAGAGCTTGAGTTTCAAAATGAAGAGCAAATTTGAAAGACATTCCTTGCGGCTCACGAATGGATTTTATCAAAAACTTCAAATATGTTAAGGTAGATGGGCCTTATTCAAACAATGAACTTAGGGTGAGTTTCCATGTAGGCCATTCGCCCATCAGATTCTAGTGTGAATAAGGACAAACCTGCCCAAAATGTAGAGGGAATTTGGTGGGGTAGGGTTTGTATGTGCCAACTAGTTACACCCATCTTCTCAAATTTGGGCCCACTTACTAACCTCCTCCTCCTTCTAAAACCGGTCTTCAATGCTTCGGTGATCAACACTTGTAGGTTAAAAAGTGCTTTAGTGGGCGCATGGAAGTCTAGTGACCAATTTCCATGGTCCTCCACATTCTAGTAGGCCACTAGAATGTGGTTGGATGGTGGCTTGAGCTTAACTACATGCAAACACCTCTGACCCACTATTTTCTAGAATATAGTGGGCAAGCGGTCTACATGGAAACTCACCCTTAGTGAGCATATGAATCTTCACTTTGGTAATGAAGAAAGATATGCATATGATCTCTAAAAAATTTGAGACAAATGTTTACGGGCATGATTTGGCTCTATTAATAATCTCACACTAGTCGCATGCTTCAGTGTCTGGGAAGATTTTCGGGAATTCTCGGCTGAGATCCTAGTGTTTCCAAGTCCAACCGGTTACAAGTAGACATATTTTGTTTTTTCTTTATTAATTCAAGGTATATTCTTCACATTCCTCTAAAATGAGTCGTAATTTTCTTGAAGTCTTGGACTTTGACCACTTAGTTCTCGAACTCAACTGGTTCATTTGTAACTAGCGGTTAGTTCTCCCCGTTCATAGGCATGTTTCATGTACTACAAAAGTGGGTTCAGAGTGAAAGGGGGTGAAGTGAATCTTTGCCGGATATCTAAGGTGGGTACATCGAATGTGGACAATAACCTATAATGGTTTCTTATACATACTTACACTAGTATGGACCTATGATGTCCTGCCTATTTGCACCCGTGCATGACACATCATTTTAATGCAGTCCCCCAACCGTTTTAAAACAGTGTCTGAACGGTGGGGCGACGGCATCATCACCACCATCACGTTGTCCTCTGTATAGTAGATTACGTCTGATATATAGGTGAATACATAGTATTAGTAATCAACACCAATATTGTGTAAAGAACCTACCTGCAGGTATCAAATTCGTAAAATTGTTCAAATATTGGTATCTGGTGGTTATGGCAAGGTGAGAGAATTTGTATACTTGGGTTACTATTTGGGTCAATACCATCCCAAAACCATATTGATAGTAGGGGCGATTTTACCTTGATATGAAGGTTCTTGCATGGTATATCGACTGAATGGTGTAAATTTCATAGATAACGTCAAATATCCTATTGGTATTTTTTAAATGGGAAATTTTTATTATAGATTTTTGAATGTATTTCTTTATTTTCGTTAAGAAAGCCGATATTATCCAACATTGGTACCTACCCAAGTCTGAAATGTACATAATTGAAAGAAAGTCATTACATGTCATCTGATCTTTCAAGAAAAACAATTAGGCGAACCATGTCAATAATTTCCTAGAAATTTAGGCACCCTTCTATTTATATAATTGTTGTGAAACAACTTGCTAGGAAACTACAGGTATTGATTGTGAGAACAATCCACCACCTTAACACCATGTTGTCATGTTGGTGGTTTTGGATCATCTACCAATAAAACTTCAAACTCTCTTAACTTTTGCATACACAACTCAAATAAAACATACTTCGGTGCGTTGGAGTCCCTAGTCAATTGCTAACAAGAATAACACAAAAGCACCTTGTTGCCCCCGATAACAATATCTACACTCATCGCTTAAATCGACGGTCTTAGCACCATCCACGTGACCTTCGGTGAGAACGAGGCTCTTGAAAGTAGAATGGAAGGCCGAACAACCTCGTGACTCACGAACCCGCTTTTAGACCATTTCGAAACTCCGGCAAAATCCACGTCACCTCGCCGGATCATTCAAGCCACGCCCGGTGAAACATTAAACTCCGAAAGAACGAGTCGTCGTGAAAGTGGGTACGTGATTCCGACCGGCTTGAAAACTTTGGAGACTCGGCAACGCCTCCGCTTCGAGCCACCACTCCCGTCACGCTCCCGCGCTCACCTTTAAAACTTGTGGGGACTCCCAAAGAAGCACGAATAACACGTCGAGAAAGAGTTAACGTCGATTGTCTACATTAGGACCACCCCCTTTACCAACTTTGAACTTTGGCCGATGGTAACAGCAATGGACCAAAACGCAGCCGGGGTTGCAATTCTGCTTTCGCTTTAACTTAGCGTGCTTGAGGGGTCACTAGGTTCAAGCCACGCAATTGTAATGTGGTCCTGCAACTTGTCTCCCAAGAACACGATTAAAGGAACGAACAAAAGCCCCTCGCAAGATCGACGGTTAATATTGCACGATTTGATTTTTGGGTTTGTTGTTTAGTCAATATTTAAAGCTATGGATTACATGATCAGCAAGAGGAGAGTGGATGATGAGTTGTGGTACAAACAACAACAGTGCATTCTCATACAGGAGCCGTTTATGGCACGTAATGGATATGCTTTTGGACATAGACCAATATGGATCAGTGACGTTTCAATACTTTGCACCGTGCATATGACACATCACTTTAATGGGGTCCTTGCACCTTTTTAGAACAATGGGGAACGGCAGGGCAACGGCCACTACCACCACAAATTAGTGGGTTGTGAGTTGCAATAGCAACAAGACATCCGCCTGCTCAAATCATTTATGGGGGGTAATGGGGTTGCTCATGGACCCAAAAAAAAATGAAAGGAAATTACAGATCAACCATTCTGTGTGAAGATAGAAAACCGGAAGGAGCACTTCTAGAAGGTTTCTCTACTTGGATATAAACTACTAGGGACGTACATTAAGTGAGAGGCCACTTACAACTGAACAAGGTAGAGGGTGCTCAAAACCAACACCCTAAACTCTTGCATGATAAATATACATTGCTCTGGAGAATGTTCACCGTCTTAACATCATACCTCTCTAATGACTTTGAATAATCTACCAATAACACTTTGAATCCTTATAACTTATGCATACAAAATCCAAATAAGACATACTTTGATGCGTTGGAATCCACTTTCATTTTCCAATGAGAAAATCCAAAGTTTATCAGCTTAATAGTACTCTATATATACTTGTCGCTTTAAATCACAGTTTTAGCACCCTCTACATTTGTGTTGCGTAGAGTAATGGCTCAACTTGAAATGGACATTGATATTTCTGCCCCAGCTGTTGCGTATGTAGTACGCAGCTAGCTAGCTAGCTAGGGTTGGCAGCCATTGGAAGTGAAGGGAGGGAAATTTATTAAAAACAAAACGAGGGCAAGGAGGAGGGCTTTAAGTTACTGTTGGATGTGACTGAAAGCTTCAAAGTGCTCATTGCTTAGTGGGAGAGGCGATTAGTAGTGTGCCCAGCAAATCCGATCTCGAAGGTGACAGCCATTGAAATTCATTGAATGACCCAGAGAAATCCCAAAGTATCCCTGCCCGTGAATGCTAAGATACAAGGACTATCCTATTGCCAATTTCCAACCTGGCTGCACGGGGCCGCCTATGAATCGCTGTGAATATTAACCCCTTTAAGATGTTGAGGCCAGGAATGGCCTCGAAGTTCTGTATTCTTCAATTTCAGGTATGAATCGAATGGTTTTTGCAAATACGGTAAAGGCGAAATTTGTTGGCATGGGGTAGGGGAGAATTATCATGATTTAAAAAAAAAATTAAGATCCACGGTGTAGAGTGCACATTCATCCGAAGTGAGGTTTCTACGTATTCTGGCCCCATACTCGTCTACGGTGACGAGGTACATGTTCAGATACGTGAACCCGAACATGGACAGCCATAGCCGGTCACACTTCTGGCGTGTGAACCTGTACCTCCCGGTGATGCACCGATTGTACAGTCGTCCTCGGATACATTCCCTACATATACTTGGCCCGTATAGAGCACTGAATACATCGGACCACCCCGCCGCACACCCTCCCCGTTTTTTATTTGTGGTTTTTTTTGCACAACAGACAATGCTCTCCGAACTTCTGCGTCGTCTTTAGCACTGCAGTATCCATCTACACTAATTATCCGACGCCGAAACAACCTCCAGACCGTATGCTAAATCAAATACGTACTTCACATATTGCAAAAATACGCCTCACGACACAACGTATCTCCAGAATCCAACATCTTAAAGGGGTTAACCCCTTCACGCTTTTAGCAGCACGGGATTTGTGGTGTCGTACGTAAAGCCATCCTTTGCAAAGGTGAAAATGTATTCAAATTTTATTATAACATGTAAATGGTTTTTTTAGACGATTTGACCTGGAAATAGAGTCAGAGACCCTAAATTAGTCTAGTGGTATCAAATTGGAATGGATCGGCCTTCAATTTTGTAGGGGAGTTTTTTTTAACATGAACCCCTTCATCCATGATGGATGAGTTTATGTAGATGCCACGAATCCCAAGCCGTTTCTAGCATGTTCATGCTAGATGTGTATCCTCTCTTTATATTGGATGATATGAAATCTTCATCTCCGAGTTTTTTTGTATCCAAGTGTCAAGAAAAATGACATCGGAAGACAACAAGCTATCACTTATTACTAAACAATCACATCGTACAATTTTAGGATTATTGTATGCCATATGAGAGGCCTAAATTGGGCTTCCAAAGTGGTCCAGGCTTAGGTTTCCAATTAACTCCATTAGGTATGTGGTCGGGTGGGCCAGGACTAGACGCCCACCTCTTTGAGTTGGTTCCCTATCACTATTATCCGATTATACCACTATTATTGTGCTTGATATCTCATTTGAAGAAATTACCCAACTATATACACTTGGTTGACACAACATTGTTTTGCATATATGTGTATACACACACACACACACACACATCTCAAATCATTGATCGTTTTTCTATTAGTCTTTATTTGAGGATATTGGCAGCATGGCTATATCTCAATAGGTACACCCATTGAGATCACATGTGGTATGTTTCATCCATAACGGATTGCTCATCCAAGAGCAAAAGGGTTGTTGGAACCCATCACATTTTTCATCCATGGAGGTACGATATCATCCATAATTTGTCTATGAGTTGCTCAATTAACCAACTCGAGTAGGTGGATGACTCGTCCCTCCCGCAACTCATCATCCACTATCTTCTCATTGGTAATCTAGTCCATGTATTATTTATTGAAATCTTAAAGTTGCAAATATTGGAAGTTTATCCAAGATATAACCCAATTACACTAGATTTATGAGTTGATCGATGGCATGTTGGAAGGTATATACTTAGAGCTCTTAAGGCGGGATTACAATAGGATTCAAGTCCAAGAAACTCGGGGTCCCAAACACCTCTTCACGGACCTTCTCCGACTCCCACACTTTTAGATTAATTTCTCAAATTCATTGGGTATGATACATTCTTGAGTCGAAACAAACAAAATCTAGCAGGAAAGTAACACCACACTAGCACCACTTAATATTTCATACTTTAGACTCAAACCCTAGTGTAAAGTCTTCAAAATTTTGTTCTTGACCATTTAAATCACTTCAATTAAAAGTTATAAAATTTACTGAATTTGTTATTTAAAAAACTATGAGGCAACTTTCTTACCCTAATATAAATCCACCCTTTATAATATATAATTCAAATTCAATGCCAGACACATCTTAAACTCATTTTTATGTGGATTACTTAGAGCCACTTCACACACGAACCAAGGGCCGTGACCATGTAATTGTGAGGGCCCTTGATAATCATCCAAAGGTTGTACCACTAAGATGGTGTTCTAGAATTTGCATCATGCCTACCTCTTGGAGGTAGACCTGACACAAATTCCAGCAGACCATGAAATATTAATTATGGCATGCCATGTAGAGAATCCATGTAGAATTTTCCATCCATGATTATTTCTTTGGGCGCTTAGGCCTTCACCTTCTAGTGTGAAGTGAACTTGGATAGTCTCGGCCTTTTCGACCATTGAGAGATCTTAAAATGCAGTGATTATGGGCCTTCGATCTTGTGTGTAAATTGGCCCTTATATGTGGGAATACAGATTTTAACTTCAAAGAAAACAAACCACTTGTATTTTGTTAGATATCTAAGCCCCAGATCTCTGCCATACCAATATTCAACCGAGTTTGTACGCTAGGTGGGGTTGGGAATTAGCTAGAAGTTCTATTTGGAAATATACTTTGTTTACTCTCATAGCAAAGCACTACACACTAACAGATTCAAGTTGAAAATTTTGGGCAAAGCAATGCATTGATATTATTAGAATAAAACGGTTGAGAGCAACTGAATAGTGTTATGGCGTTGAATCACCCACCATTTTAATAAGATTTGGAGGGTGTTATTGCTTTTTCAACTTAATTCCACTTACAAGCCAGAACAAGTTTTAATGCCATAAATACCTTTTCTACACAAATTATACTTTTGGTGTCAGTTTCATCCAATTTTCTAAGTTTCTTCCCATGAAAGTAAGATAGTGGAGGCCAATATCATATGCTAAATAGAGAATTGAACACAACCATGCAATTGAATAATGTTATGTAAAACTCCACAAAATACAAGTTGAATGAACAAATGAACAAGGAGAGAGGGAATTATCATATATGAGTGTACCCGGGGGGTAAACTATTCATTGAAAACCTATATGACGTGTGTGGGTCACTATGAAATTAAACCCCCTATATATGAGACGTTTGTAGAGAAAAACAAGTGTATACGTACTAACGGCATGTTAGGAATGGACTCACGTATTTATACTAAGCTTTTCAATTTAATGTGATAAATGCCTCCACTATATATACAAAATATATATCATGAATTAAGTATGCCTTTTATTACACATGCAACCCACTTTCACTTACCTCTAAAAAAAGTCATTTTCATCCATAGCATGTAACTCAACAATTGTATCAAACAAACAAAGACAAGAGCACAATAACTTAGTCACAAACCATAGAGCATAACTCAAGGAAGCCCATGAGCACTCCAAGAGCCTCTAGTTTGTAAATACTTAGAACCCAAATGCAAACCCTAACAAGAACATACATGGTGGTCATTAAGAACTCTGACCATATGACAACAATGAATGAAAATGCAAATTGGATGAAACTAACACATCTATGTCAAATTTTCTCTAATCTTAGGGCCCCCTTCTACACATCTGCCTTTACTTCAGAAAAAATTAATAGCCTTTTAAGATGTATGCACTAGAGTAAAATAATACCTCTCCCTTATGTATACTATGTACACTAATGCCTCAAATAATGCCCCTTCTTACATTGATGTTAGTTTGTATGTGGTATGAAGAGTCCACCCCTGTGCGAGCGTACCCCTCATTCATCCAACATAAAAACCCTCAAATAGTATGCTACCCGGAGATTGCTTCTTTAAGTTGATTTGACATTGGAATTAGTTTCAAAGACTCACAATTAGTCTATCCAATGTCATTTGAGATGAATTGGCAACAAACCCATAGGGGGTCAAGTTTTATGTCGGATGGATGAGAGGCACGCTCATATAATACAATAATTCTCTCTCTCTCTCTCTCTCTCTCTCTCTCTCTCTCTCTCTCTCTCTCTCTCTCTCTCTCTCTCTCTCTCTCCGTTTGTGAGGCGGGTATTGTTCATTGGAGAGAGGATATTATTAGGCATATTAATGGCAAGTGTCTCTATATGATTACTTTGAAGAGATAGCGTGTGGGTCCATAATACACTAGTACCATGCTTTGGAACATTAGAGTGCCTAATGTGAGCTCAGTCAATGATGTTTGTGGTGTTTACTAGTGATGGGGTTCTTTGGTTTCACCGGGAGCACCCAAGAGAGCTTGCCAAAGTCTCTTACTTGGATCCTCGGTGACTTTGTATGATTACTTGGCATTGAAATGGAAAGGTTTCAATTGTCTCAAAAATATAATGCTTAAGTTTACCTCGTTAAACCACTGTGTAAGCTAGGTAAAGACCTCATAATATTATTGAACATACTAACCCCCACCTCACACCCTACATCTTCATTGGCAGCCTTGTCTCAATATACCTACTGAGGAATTACAAACACTTCCCCATGGCCCACAAACACCACCCTGACAAATTTCTTCTACATGACATCCTAAAACAAATACAACTCACCCCCTCTCAGTACATATCCTCAAAGTCCTCAACTTCTTGCTCCAGCCCCTTTGTTCTGCCATTTTGTTCCACTTGCAGTCATTGCATTCCATGATCTAGTGTGTTAACGATAGGCAAAATCAGTATTGCACTGGTAAATAGCCATAATCAACTAGGTTTCGATGTGCGATTTCCTTTCTTTGCACTCAATCTCAATTGAGGTGGCATGTCCCTCCAAGAGATCCAATGCTATACAAAATTTTGGGTTTCTTGCATGATTATTGTTGGTATCAATTCCTCTCATTTGCCCTAATTGATATGCGATCTGGATGATATTTTGCCTATACTCTAATGGTATTCTTTTGAGTGTAACCCATGTTGGGATCCTTAGGACTTATGGGATATCAAGATTGAATCTAGGTATCCATTGTTGCATCACACATGTCTCCACATCAGACTTATGCAGTGAATTCATCATCAAAACTTGTGTAATGACATCAACATTTTTTGTTTTCAAGTAAAAAAAACCCCTACCCCCATGTTGCAGTTTCACTACATCTACAACTGCAAGTTTTGCATCGATGACAACTAACTAGCGGTTTTGGGTAACAACATCAAGTTTTCTACCTATGACCTTACCAATGAGTGTGTGATGGGTAAGGAAGTCAACCCTAGGTGGGATCTCACCTTGGTCGATTTGGACCACTTTGGAGCCGGGATTGATGCAGATGCCATTGTTGTTTCTCACCATTCCATGTGGTATCTGGATTTGGATCCCTATGTTCCGTCCATGTTTTCCATCCCTTCCATGGTCAGGATCCCTTGAGAATGTTGTTTGTCCTTCTGCTACTTTAGTTAGGACATCCATCATCCCGCATACCTAATCAACATAGTTTTTTTTTTGGAGACAGAAGGCCGACAGGCCAGCGCCAAAGCACATGAGGCAATTAACCACATGGCAAGTTTCTATCAAGTAGAGAGGAGATTTCAATCGGGAATCGAACTGCCAACCTCTTCCTTAAGATTTGGATATCTCTCCACCATCATCCAGTAGTTTAGAGTCGTCTCGGACCATAATCAACATAGTTTGGGACCATCAAAATTACTACACTCAACTTTCTAGATATATGAAACCTTAGCACACATGGATTAGATTTACACCATTTCTCTCAACACCCCATGTTCGATGTCTGTGGACTTCCCTTAGCAATTAGATCTAAAGGATGTGCGTTGGCATTCGGCAGTTGATGTGTATCTAGTAGCAGCGTCTGATTTTCGGATGATGTTGAGGCTTCCTTTGCCAGCATACACCACCGCTTATCAACTTCGTCGTGAGTTTTAGTTGACTTGATACCACCAAAATTGTGTATCGCCTTCAAAAGTTCATCATAAACTATTGTTTAAATGGTCCTCTTTCAAAACTCACAAAGTGCTCACATCGCAAGAGACATTCTAACACTTTGATCACTCGAAGGTTATATTATGAGTGCAACTTTACACCAATGTAAATGATATATTATTTTAGTCCATCCTATCAAATGTCTCAAAAAGGCAATGAGATTTGTGATTATGATTGGTATTCAAAATCAATTCCTTCCAAATTCATTCCTAAAGGAGTCAAGGACCAAAGGTATTCTTTGTGTATTTATTCATTTGGATGTGATCCATGACATTCCAAACCCTCAATTTTCCTCATTCTTTGTACATAAAGAATATGTTTTGTTCCATGGGACTTGCCAAGGCACTAAGATTGAATCCATCGTTTTTCAAAAAACCACAACATGTTTATTCCCGGCCCTTGGCCGAATAATTTCTATGCATAAATAATTTCTATGGTAAGTGCCAAGTGGAGCTTACTATTATATTGTCACAAGTTAACTATGCTAAATATGGTATTTAGTGTCGTATGGCATTTTATGTCACTATGGTAACTTTTCAGATGACACTTCTTGTGAATAAGTGAACAAATATTGTCATGGATGATTGAAATTTGGATGGAAAATCACTTGGTAAGTGACAGTAATTGCAACATTGTAAATCTATAAACCCCCAAAAAATTACAAGGAACGACAAATAATGTTGGGTTAACATGTAGGGTTGGTGACACTATACCGTGGTTTACAATTACTATTGAGCAAGACAATAACGTGTCTATATTACATAATATTGCTCAGCAATAGGCCACTACAACACGGGACCAAGAATTTGGCAAGCATAATGCCCTTTTATGTTGGGCCACCCTCACAAAATGAACACTACTCAATTTGAGTATTGGTTTCTCTCTGCTACACTAAACCGAAAAGTTTGTTATTACTCGACCTGGCTCACCAAAATTGAACCCAATTTTTAAAATAATAAAAATTGGTGCTCAATGTAGGCAAATCCTCACGTGCACCAGCCAACCTGCAGAGCAAGTATGGCCATATTCCAGCTAGCCGCTAGCAGGAATCGCAGCCGAGAATTGCAAGTAAAGCTTTGAATGTTGGACCTTCCCCTCCCCTTTTTAGAAAGGATGCAAAGGGGGTAGTAATATTATGTAAGTTATGTCGTTTGGATCATGTTGCATAACATCACTTAGCAACGTGGGCCCTTTGAACATAACAATGGGATGTTGGGAGTTCAGGCTGAATATGAGTACCCCTGCACAACTTTTTGAGCACCCCATTGTTATATTTTGAGGACCCATGAAACAAGAACTGCACGCTAAGTAATGTTATGTGACATTTTTATTTGGTTAAAATTTAGAGTTTGTCATCTTGATTTAGATTTGTTGACTCACAAAGTTACGACTGTTGTTTTGCAACGATTCTAAACAACCCCAAACAAAGTTATTTTAGTGCGTGTCTTTAAGAAAATGCTTTACCGTCACGCCTGCCTATAAAAGGTAAATTTGGAGTGAATGTACGACCCAATATCTGCACGTAAATTTTGACTTGGACTCAGATTCCTGCAACCTCAAACACACTCAGATGCAACCGTGAAACATGGGATACTCCAGTTCCCATCATCTGGGAAGCCACAAAATAATATAGAATTTTGCACTGTTTTGTGGGTTACCATTTGGAGTTACACAATGCTATAATAGCATTTTATTTTATTGCGAGTATCATTTTAAACCCAAATAACATAAGTAGTTAGTATCCACACGGAATGATAGGATATGACTTTGTTGGTAAAAAGTTGTAGTAACACGTAACTCCATTGGTAACCCACACTAATTAGAAAAAATAGTGTAGTAATTGAAAAGGGGGGGGGGTCAAACTTGAGCTTATAAAAGTATGAAGACTTTGACATTTCGATCGTAACACGTAGTTAAGTAAAATTGGACTAAGTCCAAGTCCAAAATTATAACATGTTGAATTTTATCATAGGATCTTACAATAGGATTGTATGATAAGATCCTCCAATAGAATATGCAGAGTTGACTATGTAAATATTATTTTGAACGGATCTTCACTATTCATCATTTATTTTTATATATGTAACTTTGACTTTTTTCTCATCTTATTTTAATAGCATAAAAAATCAAGTAATCACTAAGGATTCACACATCTCCCATAAAATTTAGGTATATCAAAAGTGTATCGTGAGATCCAAATAATAACATTGTCTAGTTCCAAATAGTAAGTGGCACTAAATACAATATTTAGTGTCTAAGTACGAGTGGTTCCAAAAAACAAGAGCAAAATAAGTCGCCCCTAGTACATTGTTTATAGGATTTTGTGTCACTTACTATTTGTGATCATGCAATGTTATTATTTCTTGCTATAAATTTCATTTTCTACAAATAAAGAGTAAACAAGGCAATTGGACACTATCAAACATAAATGACTTTACTTGGTTAACATTTACATTAGCAGTTAAAAAAAATCTCATGGTGTGATTTCAACTACTAAATTATGACATCATATATCACACTACATTGTTTATGTGTATTTAGTGTCTACTTGTTAGGTACTTGTAGTTACAAGATGCTATAAAACTCTTACTATAAATTTCGAATTTTGTCAACAAAGTACAAATGGGTAGTCTAGATATTATAGAACATCAAAGACTTTTTACTCACAAGGAATTTGCAATCCAAGTAAAAAAATCATAGCACCTCGTAAGTGACACTAAAATACCATAAACAATGTAGGTCGCACCTCAAACTACGGAATCCAAGCCCGGAAGTCCAACATTCACAATTATACAACATAAGCTCAATGAAGGGGGGAGAACCGACCGCTAGTTGCAGATGAACCGGTGGAGCTTGAAAAACAACCGGTTGAAGTTCAAGACTTCATGAAAATTACACCCATCATTTGAGGGGAATCTATGGAATATACCCCAAAGTAATGAAGGAAAACCGAAAGATCACAACATGTAACCGGTTGGACTTGGGAACACTAGGGTTGTGGCCGATTATGCCCAAAAATCTCCCCGGGACACTGCATAAGTTGTGGCCTTTGTACTATTATAGTGTAGGCGGAGATTCCTTGGGCTCGTTTTGGGCCCTTTTGCCAAAAGTTGAACAATCTTGGGATTCATGAGCAGGTGGGAGAATCCGGAGCCACTAGTGGTGGGGTATTGTTTCATATTTTATGTGGTTTCAAGTGTCCGGAAGGATCCAAGCAATTTTGTTGGGATTCAAGCCAATATTTCCACTAGTAGGATTGTGTTGTCTAGAGCACACTTGGCAGTTAGCCACACCAATTTTGTGTTGTATGTAAGGACCGTTTGGGTGGTTACTTTTACGCCCTCGTAATATGGCTCATGGTCATGGTCTTGTTGGTAAAATTTGTGGTATTTTTAGCATGTGGTCACTTTGAGGATATGCCCACTTTGTAAGCCTTGTTGTTTGGGCCCGTGACCTTTGGTAAATTTGTAGAGCCCAATATAGTAATGAAAACAAAAGCCTGAGATAAATTGTAAAGCAAATGAAATCGTTTAAAAATTCAAAACAATTCCATAGATATGGAAACCTATGAAGATTTTTCAGTTTTTTTCAAAATATAATAATCTCATATGCAACCTGCAGAAATTCCCATAGTTGTTCTAGTAAAGGTGTGTTTTGGGCAGGTTAAATAGCTTGGAACAATTTCAAAAAACTTCCACATATTCGAACAATTATAAAGAGTTTATAGAATGTTTTTTCATGAAAACTATACATTCATATGCAACCTACATAAATTCCTTAAAAAAATAAATGGGCCTTTTAGGGAGGTTAAATAGCTTGGAATTTTTTCAAAAAAAAATCCATAGATGTAAAAACCTATAAAGATTCTAATAGTTTTTCAAAAAATAAAAAATTCATATGCAACTTACACAAATTGGCAAAGTCGTTTTGAGAAATGGGCCTTTCACTCTCCATTAATATTTACTATTCATTTTATATTTACTATCCATAATTATGTATAATAAGTATGTGTAATAATTGTGTGCAGTAACTCAGTAACTTCCTTGCCTTCTAAATATGTGCACATGTGATGAGAGTGGAGTTGATGGATAAAGACTTGATTTGGAATCCACAAGGTGTTGAGTTCGAACCCCTTTTGCCCATCACCCTAGCTCCCATTGTGTAGGTACTCTAGAAAGATGAAAGGTCCTTTGAAATGTGGAAAGTGAGACATAATTTTTCTTTTATTGTAAAAAATTACATTTTTTTGGGAAGATTATGTTCTAGCAAGTTTGCACATAATCTACTTAAGTTAGCCATGGTGTTGGATCTGATACGCACCCCCGAGAATAGAACTCAAGTAGTATTTAAACATGTCATGTGAATCCTTTGCCAATGGTCTATAGCACTTGACCCCATTCACACATGCAAGTGTTAAATGATACATAGTGTCCACCACCTTTGAGCCTTGTGGAAACGGCGATGATGGGTGATATTTGGCTCAATGGGATGCTAGAAAAGCCCCCACAATCCTACTAGTGTTTGGACAAGGAAGACGTGCTTGCCAATTACACCCTCTCTAGCCACTAGGTTCCAAAGTACACCTCCTCTCTTGGGTTTATGAATTGCTTCCCCAAAAAATTAAAAAAATTAAAATCTCTACACTAAGGTTTGCATGTGTTCTTCATAATTCTTTGCTTTTGTTTTCCTATTTTCTATTTTCTATTGATCAAATTTCCATCTTGAAATATGTGTCATTAGCAAATCTATGTTGAACCATCAACATAGAACGGATTGAGACTCATATCTAAGGTTGAGGGTTCATTCATTCCAGCTAGACTCCACTACACCAATGTGGGGTCTCTAATGCTATTTATGGAATCAACATGTTTAAAAATAGTCATTTACATGCTATAATGTAATTCATTGTGCTTCCACCGACACAATGGGTGAGCTTATGTAGACACCACGAATCTCTAGCCCTCTCCATAGAAGGAGGTTTTAACGGAAATGAGCCTAGTTTTTGCCCACCCGCTTCCCCTTTCTATGACAATGGTGGGTTCTATTGGGCTAACAAATATCATGAATTTGCCTCCTTAGATTTTGGAATATCGTTGCCCAATACCATGGTGAGGCTACTAGGCTCATGCCCCAATCACACCAAAATTTCCGTTCAGTTCCAGTCGTGAAATTCCTGGGGATTATGTTCATAAATAAATGTCAACCCACCATTTTCACATTGTCACAGCTGGAGATGCCGACGATGGTGTCAAAACTGGCCGGTGTGATCAGCCCCTCACTCCAACCACATGCCATTCAATATATGTGTCCAATTAAGAAAAGTAACCGAATAACATGTGCGTGACTCTTATGTTCAATTCTCCATATGACGGGCATAAGACAAACTAAGAGTCCAATTAGTTTCTCCTTCAAAGCATATTTCTCACATCCCAAATTTCTACATGTTAGAACCCGGAAATGTAGCGGTATTTAGAGTCACTTGCTATTTGGAGTTACACAGTACTATATAACATGTTATTGTTACTATACGTTTCCACCAAGTGAAGATGTTACTTTTCTATGATTTCCAAACAACCAACTTGGTCTTTGTAGGCCCTACGGCTAAATTGGTAGCGAGTCCGCATATCTCTTATCCTCCCCCCAAAGGCTTCATAGTGCACTACCGTACCATGGTTTTTGGTTTAGGGTTTTCATTTAACCCCTAAAAACCTTGGGGTTGCGGCTTAGATCGAAGATGTATTACAATACATGAATTAGAGACCTTCGTTGGAGTTGGCTTACAAAAGGAAATCGTACGAAATCCATTTTAGACCATGTTCACATGGTTGCAATAAGGATCAATATCCTCGATCTCCATCACGTCATTTCAAAAGCATTCTCCTTCATAGAATAATCAAAACTCCAAGATGTATCGAAATCGATTTGATCTTTGATGTGTTCGACTAAACGTGCGAGTTTCGTAATTTGGTGGGAAAAGTAAAATAAAATAAAATAAAATAATGTCATTGACTTCGTTACTTTCCCCCATATAGTAAAACTTGTAACAAATGAAATTAAGGGCTCCAACCACTTCAAGGTCTTGATAGAAAAACAAATGTTAAATGACCATTCTGATTGGTTAGGTCTAGATGATATAAACATATATAAGTTCAAAGTGCAAGAAATAACACGGAAAAAGTAAGTCTGCCTTAGAAGATATATTTGTCATTTGGGACGCCCTGCAATATTATGGTAGGATTGAGCGGAAACGGACTCTCAGGATTTGGAAAAGGCCCTAGACGTGGCCTACCAGGACGCTCTCAACGAATTCGACTCGACTTGTGGGGTCAAAGGCCTTATTGTGACCCGAAGCAACTTACTTGTCACTTGGAAGGTTAGACCACAGATGGACACTATTTCTCGATTTCCACTCGGGTCGCGTTGTGTTGGTTATATTTTGGTTCCTTTCTTGCAATTGGATTTTCAAATTGTGCCAATATATATGAAAAATGCTCAACAACCCACTCTCTGGCTTCTTAGGCATTTAGGGGTTAGATGATGTATTTTGATGAATGTTGACACATGTCATCGTCTCATTGGTTGGGACCGCATATAATCCCTTGGGGGGGGGCAAAACGGCGCCAAAAAGGTGCTGGACCAAAAGAGCATGGTACGGCGAGTTATGGCATGGCCAAAATGATCTAAATATCATTGCCACATGATCGATCAAAATGCGACAAGGCTGTTTACGTACGAATTGAAAGGACATCAGGCCTTTTGGGACAAATGATGTTGGGAATCCACAAGATTTTTAAAGAATATTCCACAAAGTTATATACCCTCACACACTATCCATGGTCCAATTCATCCAGATTTTTCTTTTGGAAAAGTGACTTCCAACCGAGTTCCCATAGTTACCAATGTTGGACCGTTATATAGGTGATTGCATGGTATCAATAACCAACACCAATAATGGCATTAAAGACCCTATTCACGTGTATCAAAATTGTAATACCAATCAAATATTGAGATTTGGTGGGTGTGTCGAGGTGAGACCTGAGTTGTTATTTAGGTCAACACCATTCTTAACCATATTGATATTAGGGCGATTTTACTCAGGTTTGGAGGTTCTTGCATGGTATATAGAGACCCAAATCGGATCGAAAACAAAATAATCTCAAATATTCACACCATGCTAGTTGTAAATGTGTAAGCCTGATGAAAATCCGTATATTTTTAATTAATTAATACGTTCTATATATAGTAAACTCTTCCAAAGATTGACCTAATATAATGATGTTGCATTGTTTTTACCAATGTTGGTATCATATCGTCCTTTTTTTTTACCCTTTGGATAATTTTGCTGAGGATTTCAATTTTTTTGGATCGAGTAGGGTTTTTGACAATTTTTTGTTCTCGATACCATTTGGGCCTATACCCATGCAAGCACTTTCATACATAGGTAGAATCACCCTAGTACTGTAAGATTTAGAATGGTATTGGCCCAAATAATAAATTGGGTAAACAAAAAGTCTCTCACCCTAACATACCCACCAAATATACATGTTTGATCGGTATTAGAATATGATACCTACACGTAGGTTCTTTGGTGCATTTATTGATGTTGATTATCGATACCATACATTCACCCATATACAAGTCCAACGTTTATAATCACCTACAGTCTCTAGTCTAGCCTTCTTTGAGGATAGTAAGGCGATCTTGGGGCTCATTCTAGTTTCCTAGTTCCAAATAACGTTGATTGTAAAGCATGGGGATGAACTGGGGTCAACATGCCCTAAAAGGGGCCTTGATTGAGTGACTAGAATGGAGGGCTTCTTTGAGTTTCAAGCATCGACATGTTTATCTTTATATAACTACGATTGTTTTTTTCATTTTCTTTGCCACCTATGTGCACATGCACCTCTTTGCTGCTCTCGCCACTTGTGTACTCCTCAAGTAGAATCGAACTGAAGAAGCAAAAAATCGAACTTCTTGAAAGTTTTGTTGGCCTGAAATAGAGCAAACAACTTCCCTCCCTACTTTTCTTTTTCTTTTTTCCAAAGGTCATTGATACAAGTATTGGAAGTGGCAAAATATGGGAGATTCTTCCAACAAGAACCCAAGTTGGTCCCCACTTTTAGTGTCATTATGGTTAACTCTGATGTGTAAGAATGTTGAAGGACACTTAAGATTCTTGAGAAAGCACCTAATGCAACTTTTGATAAGGTGTGATGTGTCAAAAAGTCATATTGCCACTAAGAGCATTTTAGTGGTTTCTTGGAAGAGTATACCCAATATGGGTACTATCACTTGATGTGCCCTGGGTCTTTTTGGGAGGTTTTTCCCCATGGCAATAACCATGCATTAGCACTTGGGAACCTTTTGCAATTGATTCCTTTCAATTTGCACCAAAAATAAAATGTATTGAAAACCCATCCACTTAGAATTTCAATAAAGATGGAGTAGGTATAGTATGTCTCTTCCCGGAAACACTCCCCTAATAAAGTGATCTTGTACCGTTGTTAGCCGCCATCCCCAACCAAATAGCATAATCCGTACATTATTATTCTACATGGCATTTGTATGGTTACACTCACGGACACGATCGTGTGGAGGCAAGGGTGGGGGAGGCTCTTAAGAGTTCCCCTTTAATTTGTTCATGATTTCATAGTCCACCTTCTTTGACATGGGGAAAAAAAGAAAGATAAGAAGGCACGGGAACTTTTTAAAAAGCTTCGTCATATATATATGGCCATTAGAGTTCTTCATAAAGTCTCTCAAAGAGGGACAAAACCTTGGGATTGATCCATCTTTGAGAAAGCTTCTATTAAGATCTCATGGGCTCGTCGTGTGTTGGAGCTTATTTTAAAAGTTGGCTGAAACTTTTTGGACCTCCTCTTGTCATTTAACAAAACTTTGACATAATTTTAGGATATGGAATAAGGTGTGCTCATGAGACTTGTCGTCCTAAATCTTGGATTTGTCTATGCAAGGCTAGCTTGGACCATCCATCCTAGTTGGACAAGCTAGAAAAATTGATTTTTTGTTAGTCCGGGTCCATTCTTTGAGTATGGTAATATGGTCATTAAGAAAACTTGGGTGATTTTATGCATAAGCTCTCATAAACTCGTATTTTAACCAACTCGATGGGAGTTACATGCCAAGACTTTACAAATAACTCCATTGTCCAAAAAACTTGGAAGCTACTACATTGGGACAATGTCATAAGAAGTTGGAACATTGTGCATGGATGTTGCAAAGGGCCAAATGAAATTGACTATAGGTTTAAGGAGAAGTGTATCAAGTAGTTATGGAGCGAATTAATCCTTCAAGGTCACCAAGTGTTTCTTCAACGGAAGCATTGTCACAAGAACAACAAATTTTCAATTCTCTTGTCACAAAATCATTTTGAGGGCCATTGTGAGGTTTCAAGGTTAAATTAGTATGCAACACTCTTCTCTACATTTTTAAAAAAGAAATTTATATAGTAGAAATTGACGATGAGTTTCACATAATTGTAACATTATTGAGAGAGTGTAATGTTGACTATTGAAAGACGAGATCTTAATCCAAGTTGGTAGATGTGGAGAAAACCAAACCTTGAAAATTCGTTTGTCTATGTTATGGGCCTATTGCATATCAAATTCAACCCTAAGGATGGCTAGAATGACCCCTAATTCTTGCATTTGTGACCAAAAAATTCCTCCTAGTAGGGATCCCTCATGCAAGGGACCACGCACTTGTTGTGGTTTGTTATTAGCTATGACATCCCTAAAAGAAAGTGCATGTGAATATGTAGCATGAAAATATTGGTGGACGGGTATAGGGTGCCTTCTAACTTCTTATTGAAAGGCATCAAGGGGTCTATCACATTGGGAAAACCTATGACAACCTAACAACATCAAAAACCACATTTGATACTATCAAAGGAGCTTTTTCGTACTAAAGAGTGGAACTCTTTTCATCTCTTGGGGAAGAAATTAGATTACCTTCGCCTCAAGGATTTTCTCAAATACAAATGCGAATTGTACTTGAAGCAACCATTGACCACAATACAAGATCATTGTTGCTTACCGTAGCTCAAGTCATAGACTTGCCCATTGAAATTGGATGATGGTCAACTATCCCTACCTATAAAGACAATAAATTATGCCGCTTTTACTCTTATATTGTAGTTGAAAACGAGGCTCACTTTGTGTTGGAGTGCTTCATTGAAGACACGTTTAAATTTTTTTTGAGGACGTAGTATCAGGCAATCTTAGATATCTCTTTCAATTGGACCATCAAGTTGACATTAGCCTATATCTCACGGAGGCAACCACACTCCGTCACTATAGGGAATTAGCCCGGTTTGACACCTTCCTGGTGTACTATTAGTCCAATAAGCCTTTAGTTTGATACTATTAGTATGATGTACTATTAGTCCAAACTTTAAAATCGATTTCATTTTATTGACCTTCCCTGAATTGCGATTCACAACACCTACCAAAGGGGACCCCAGTTTGGGAGTTCATTTGATTTGAAATATTATTCCCCGAGCTCTACACAATAATCACAATTTTCACTCTCCCCCTCGGTAGGTGTCACACGACTTTACCCACTTTTCCTATGTGACCAAGTCCCCAAATTTGACACAAAGAATCTTTTGAGCCAACAAAGGGGAGGGAGGGAAGGGAAGGAGGTTTTGAGATGGGGAATATGGGTGTGTGTGTGCTCCCTCACATGGGTCCGGGGAGGAGCCTTACTTTGAAAACGCTAAAAAATTGATTGGTCCAAACTTTCTCAATAATCCTCCACATGATACCACTCCTTGTGTGCTTGTAAAATTCCTCCCCAATTTGTTTGATGTAACTCAAGGAACGACACCGATCACATGACCATAAATTTGTCTCTTACACTATGATAGATAGGAAAATATTGGGTGGGCCAACGCTACCAAGGGACCCAACATGTTTGGGCTAGGAAACATCCATCTTGCTGAATAATGTTATGGAATGTCCCCCCCCTGGTGGCACAACTAGCTCACTTCTAATAGGATATAAAACATACAATCAATACGAGATGGTTAGCAAGTCCCAATCAAGCCACTTTCCTCATAATTCTCAAAGCTCACATGAATATCTTATTCACTATCAAAGTAAGATTCTTCTGCTCATTAAATGGTCATATAGTTCCCTCCCCCCCCCCTCCCCCATTATACTGACTATTGAGCATGATCCAGTCTTTTTCGTACACGTATTCTTTTGATAGGTATATGTTTTTGGAGTTGCACCAAACCACATACCACTCATATATAGGTGTCATGACAAGAAAATAAAATTGAACAAGGGTTAAATACACTAAATGGAATTTCTCCCGGCAAGGATGCTATGTTAGTGAGCAACCCGTGGAGCCTTGGCACATGTCCTTTTGGGTTTTTTTGCCAACCAAGCATGCCATAATCAACTAGAGTGCTCCATTTTGCTTTGTAAGGGTTCATCCTAAAACAAGTGTTTAATACATTAGTAAATAATAAAATTCATAACCAAGGGAAAAGGAAGGTTTTCAACCATTGCTTCAACATCCACCCCCAAAAATTGTAAGTGGATAATGTCATTCAAAGCGATGTAGAACTTTACTACACTAACTATTGTATTTAGTGTCACCAAATCTATTTTTGTCTTACTCAATACTAATCATAAACCGCCCGTGTAGTGTCACCAACATTAAATGTAAACTTAACATTATTTGTCATTCCCTTGTAACTTTTTTCGTGGCCTTAAAGATTTACAACGGTGCCATTATTGTCGCACACAGAGTTATTTTTCATCCAAACTTTAATCATCCATGACAATATTTCAGTGCATATTTGTTGGGATGCCAAAGATACCAAACTTTGTTTCAATAATTGGCATCTAGATGAAATAAAAACAGGTCGGATGACAGTTCTTGTAGGACAAGAGAAGTGTCATCAGTGACAAAGTTGCCACAATGACATAAAAGACCATATGGCACTAAACACAATATTTAGTGTACTCACTAGATTAGGGGGTAATAAGGAAAGCCAAAACCTAGCATCGTGCAAAAGGAAGAATTTTTTTACTGAATGGTAAACTTATTAGGCGCGTATAGTACTAAGGGATTTGAAGGGTTTTATTTATTTTATTTTTTTGAGACAGAAGGCCGACAAGCCAACGACAAAGCACAGGAGGCAGTTGACCACCTGGCAAGTTTTCCGTCAAGTAGAGAGGAGATTTCACAGCCGGGATTCGAACCGCCAACCTCTTCCTTGAGATTTGGGTATCCCTCCACCATCATCCGGTAGTTTAGGGTCATCTCGGACCGATTTGAAGGGTTTTAACACACGGGTATGTAAACCCTAACCATTGTGTAACCTCATTACGATAACGTGGTTGGTTTACTACCGTCATGTTTAATTGGGAAACTTAATCCTAACCATTATGTGTGTGCTTTTGAAAAGTTGGTCGGTTGATTTCCATTGTCAAAACAATGACTACGGGAATGGCGGTTCCTAATCACTTCATTAAATGTCGTGTTTAGTGTCATATGGCATTTTATATCACTATCGTAACAATCTAATGACACTCTTCATGAATATAGTTTACAGGTGTTGTCACGGATGATTGAACTTTGGATAAAGTCCATGACAATGATTGGAACAAAAGTTTGGTATATTCTGCATCCAACAATTGTGCAATGAAATATTGTCATGGATGATTGAAAGTTGGATGAAAACCCACTTAGTAAGTAACATTTGTACATCTATAATATCCAAATCCTTTTACAAGGAATTGTGTTAGAGTTACGTCTAGTGTTGGTGATACTACACGGGCGGTTTACAAGTAGTATTGAGCAAGACAAGTAGAATTGGTGACACTAAAGACAATAATTAGTGTTGTTCTCTTCTACTGAAAGAGTTGAAATCTATGAATGTGGACACGAAATCTAAGCTCATAGTAGATCATAAAACCAGTGACGAAGAAGCATGTGATTCCTGTAGTGAAATCTAAGGAACACGGCACTCACAACCCAAATTTGACTCCTTGGAGTCCAAAATATTTTCATTTTCATTTTGCATTTTCAGATCTTGTGGGTGAAGGAATGTGGCTTTATATAGGAGAGTTACTGGGCCGTTAAGGGAATCTGAATCTGGATGAATATCTCCACCCAAAAGAAAGGAAAAGGGGTGGCTGCCCCCATTTTTCAAGGAATGGAGGAGTACTACTTTTGTACTTTTGGGGGTTTATTGCGTGAATGAATAAATGAATGCAGTTGAAGAAAATGGCAGCCCGATCGGCCTCTTCCACATTCTCTTCAAACTTTTACAAAATATCCCTCCAGAATAGAACCAGGAAAAAAGCACGCTAAAGGCCACTTCACACACAAGACTGAGAGCCCGTGACCAGTGCACTCTCATTGGTGGAAAAGGTGGAGCCGGTCCTAGTTCGCTTCACACTACGCTTGAGGGACCCCAACGGAGTATGTGAATGTGAGGTGGATGTAAAGTCTACATGGATTCCTACACGGCATCAAATGGATCATGTTTCATGGCCACTTGGACTATTCTCAAAAACCACCTCTTAGAGGTAGGCCTAACACAAAATCGGGAGACCATGGCACTCCGAATGCTCACAACCGTTGGTTTACTCTATTTTATCATGTGTGAGGACCCGCATGAATAGAAACTTATTGAAATAGCATTTGGTTGAGGGCCCAATCACATATGACTTCACACTACACTTGAGGATCTGTGACCACACTACATGATTTTGGGGGTGTGTTGGGACGGCCTTTGGACGCTTTCTTTTGGGCTCTCACAATTTCATGGTCACGGCTCTTGCCTTGTGTATGAAGTGGCCCTAATTCACACCGATTGTTCCTATAATTGTGGAATTGGATTACCATTTGGAGCAATGACCGGGGAGAATTGACCGCTAGGTACAAATAAACCAATTGAAATTCGAGGCTTCAAGAATCTTACTGTTTATTTTAAATAAATCTATGAAATGTGCCTCAAATTAAGAAAGAAAAACTGAAAGATCACACCATGTAACCGGTTGGACTTGGAAACACTAGGATTTTAACCAATTATGCCCAAAAATCTCCCTGGACACTGAGTACCAGACAGAGGGGCTTGAGGTCGGGATTAAGGTTAGGGTGGGAATGACTCCGACCTCAACCTATATATTTGTCATCCAATATTGAGATATTGAGGTTGAGGTCAGGGGTGGCCTAGTTCTTATACCATGCCTACACTAGGGCCAGATGTTGGTCATGGGCAATAGGAGGAGTCCCCCTTTGAAAGGGAACGTGTATCTCTTCCCGAAATTTACTGCTACTAGTAAGGATTTTTTGTCCTACTCACCAAATGAAACGGACTGTGGTTTCACCAATACACACAAGACAAAAACTCTTGCTCTTATACCATACCCACACTAGGGCCAGTTGTTGCTCATGGGCAACAGGAGGAGTCCCCCTTTGAGAGGGAAAGTGCACCTCTTTCCGAAATTTACTGCTACTAGTAAAGATGTTCCGTCCTACCCACCAAATGAAACATACTATAGTTTCACCAGTATACACACAAGACAAGAACTCCTACCAAGATGGAAACCCTCCCATTGGTGTAGACCCGGCCATTGGTCTTAGCGTGTGCTTCATATTAGGTGCTTGTAGACGCGAGAGATTTTGTAAGTGCACTTTCTTCGTGTTGGCTTCTCAACCGGCTCGCCAGTGAAATCCCGATCTAAAAAGGTAACCCACTTATTATGCTCAAGGCAAAAGCCACCGGCTACGTCCAAAGTGAAGGAATCAGAAGTGAGCATAAGCCACAGGACAAATCGAGGACATCATAATATATACTACCGAAGCCCCGACCGTGGTAGTGATTGGAGGCTTTAAGGCTAGAATTCCAGGGCATTTTTCCCTGTACGGCCAAATCTATCCTCGGTATTGCATTGGCGACAGAGGTGGCGGATGCATGCCCGATCGGTATCAACTACCGATCAACTAATACCGCAGCAGTAGAGAGTCGAGAGTCTCGACTCTTAACTTTTTTGAAAGTTACGGCTACTACATGTTTTACAAGGGGTGAAAGGGGCATCGTACACGGGCAGCAGTAAAAATTTGGTGGTGTTTATGATGATTGGGAGTGAATACTTTGGTCCATGTCGGAAGTGAAGTGGGGTGGGGAAATAACTAACTCTATGTGCCATATGGGCCTATGCCGTATTCATCAACACTATTTATGAGTACGTGCTACTGCCCCAGGTTGGCTGGGGCGAACCAACCCATATATCCGTACCTTACCGGGGAGGGCGAATGGCTGGGGATTCGTGGCACTCACTTAAAATCAACCATCCTACATATCAGGGATGAAGTGGCTCCAATACAAAAAGACCCCCTATGAGGTTGAGGGCCGATTCATTCGAATGTGGCATCACTAGACATCCGGTAAGGTACCAATGTATGGGTCGGTTCGCCCTAGCCCCCCAGGTTGGGCTAGGGAGTCTTCATGGTCTACAAACTGCAACGAACTGTTATATATTCTGACAATAACTGCACCGTTTATGGAATTTAATGTCACGTACACTATTTGCGGAGGGCCTAAACTAGATGCCTAGCTAGAGGTTGCGAAGTGTCATGCTTGCTTATTGTGAATATGATTCTGTTCGTTGACATATGTAACTTCTGTCGGTGAAAAAATTATCTACATTATGAGATTTAGAGTGGCACGTCGGGATACTTTAGATGATAGTCTTGCGTTTTGGTATGCAAGCGGAAGATCTTTTGAGCGTATTGATGGCAAGTGTCATTTGTGTATACTTTAGTCAGCTTGTAGACCACTGTGTAACATAGGCATGCACCTCGTAACACTGTTGAACATACTCTTGCCAAAATATTAGTAAGCGTACTTGAATGTCAAGTGTCATTGTGTGACGCTTATGGTGAAGTTGTTAATCATCACTATAACCTAGCATACCCCTCACAAAGTAGGGTAAGTGACGCTATTACACATGTGACACTAAATTAGAGTATTTGACTTTGAAAATGGCATCAGAGACCCCGAATTGGTGTAGTGGGCTCTAATTGAAACGAATTGGCCCTCGACCTCGTAGGGGACTTGGTTTTGTTAGAATCCCTTCATCCACGATGGATGAGTTATATGGATGCCACGAACCTCAAGCCCCCCAGGTTGGGCTACGGATTTGATGTGTCTACATAAACTCATCCAATATGTAAGTGAATATGTAGTGAACCATTTTATGGTTTGGCAAATACTATTTCTACATTATTAGATTGTGGAATTGGCATCAAAGACTCTAGATTAGTCCGGTGGGGTCTACTTAGAAAGAATTGGTCCTCAATTTTGCAGGGGATTTTATTTCCACCGGAGCCCCTCTAGATGAGTTTGCATGGACGCCACAAGCCCCAAGCCCCCAACTTGGGCCAAGGATTTGTAGTGCCTACATAAACTCATCCATAAAGAAGATGAAAACACAATGAACCATTCCACAATTTGTATATGGTTAATTTATAGACGATTCAACTCCGAATCTAGCATCAAGGACTCCAAGTAATTGCCATGTACGATGAATCAACCTTCAAGTTTATAGGGGGTTTGTTTTCACTTTAACCCTTTCATTCATGTTGAATTAGGTTACATAGACACCATAAGCCCAAGCTCCCACATTGTTTTTGTTCATGTGAATTTCATTATATTATTTTATTCTATTGTAGTGATGTTTGGCTAATGAGTCAATAATTTGATTCACAAGTGTCTTGACTACAACAATATGAACCATTTCTTCATTTAATGGCCCTATTGTGAGCACCCCCTAATTCACTAACAATTTTGGCCATTGGATCAGATTGGATTAGCAATTGTGACGAATGACGGAGATTGTCATTTTAAGTTTCATTGTCAGAGTTGAGGAGTAGAAGTTATGAAAGTTGCAGCTTTGAGAGTCTCCTTGAGTGATTGCATAAGTCCTCTTGCTTTAGTTGTGTTAATTTCTAGTCAACAACCACCAAAACCCCCAAAAATAATAAGATCGAAGATTAAACCCACCCTTTGAAACCATAGGTGATAGTTTCGCATCATCAAACTCTACGTTCAAATTGACATGGCTTAGGTCCTAAGAGAAGGAAAGACTTAGCAAGCTCAATAAATAAAAGAATCTAAGCTCTCAATGGCTCTTTTAAAAGCGAAAGAAAAGGGATAAATACAACCCTCTTATTTACACCCTAAGAACCACATGTTGGCAAGTAAATCTCCTTACAACTATCAGAACATGTGTTAGTGGAGCAATCCATGAACACTCACTTATCATCTAAACCAAATAAAAGTATTAAAACATAAATCAAGAAACTAATGAAACAAATCCATCAAAACCACCATTAAGTATCTAACATACCTACACTAGTCTTGAACAAAAGAAATGTGGATAACAAACAAGCTCCTATGGACCCCCTCACACATTCTATAGCAATGTTAGTTACTAGTACCTTACTAAATGAAAGCCACCTTTTGAATGGAAGGAAGTATCCTTACCCTAATGCTCGGTGAAACATCACTAGTGTAAGATAGAATGGATTCCCATTCACGTTGGTGCAAAATGCACACATGTATATTTTTGATTTCATTCATTATGTTGGTATTATGGCAATTACAACACCAACTCGAATTTTAGAGAAACTGTATCCCAAACTTTAAACTTGACAAGTACGGCTGACAACACCTACCTTGGGGGGGGGGGAGGCAGTAACAAAACATGTCCTTGCCAAGTTTCTTGTTAATTTTGTAACAATGGGGTGCCACCATATTAAATCGGAATCTCTAACCACAGTTTCGGGGCCGATTTGTCTTGATAAAAACATATTCGATGGGCTATTCAAAGTACAATTGTTATGCGGAATCTTTGTGTTTTCACCTCCCCGTGGTACACTATTATGTCCAATCAGGTTGCCTTCACGAATAGGTTACTTCTTTATCCATACAAATCACCTTAGGTGAAAACCAAATCCCAAAAACTTACAACTTCTTTCCAATTATGCGGAGTGCATATAGCAGCCGCAGTGAAAACATAAACTTTGTACTTTGGTATTGTGGTAGTAAATATGCAAAACAGTGTGGAATGTTGATGATTTAGCGTGGGGTAACCTAATTGCACACATTGGGTGGGTGTTATCAAATTTATCTTAAACTCAGTGGCTCCCGAATGATAGGGTTGGGGTGAGACAACATGTACACTGGTTCCTTGGAGGCAAGGGTTTAGGCATCCAACAAGGAACGAGTGTATGGGTTGGTTCGCCCAAATCAAATGATAGGTGTCATGGCAAGTTGGGCAAGTGTGGTGAATCTATATGAGGAAACTTTACCTTTAAGTCATTCATTACATTAACTCTCCTTCACAAAGTTTTAGGGACTTTTTAAGTTTTTTAGGGGGGCTGCCCCCCCCCCCCTTGAAGGAACCGGATTATAAGGAGACGCTGGCCACCCGACCAAAAGATATCAGTGTCGTAAGCTTTCTGTAAGTTACAGGCACATTGAACTTCGGGTTCACAACCAAGTGTTGCATATCTAGCCATCTCGACCTCAACAAGCCAAGGGCTTCGGTTCTAGGTCGCATTTGGGTGCGGCCGCTACGTAACCAACTTCATATGCATCTAATGTTGTTAGTGGGGACCACAAAAATATTTAACATCGACCCCATGTAGTTAATCTTGTAATCATTAGGTGGCAACCATAGAAGGCAGCATGGGACACTTGTTGTTAAATGAAGAGTCATGAAGGTCACTCTACTTAGCATGGGGTACTTGCTGCTAAATGACAAGTACCCACTTTGTTTATTAGCACGGCACATCATTTTTCAAAGTCACACTAAATCAAATGATGTAGCTTGTGAACCTTAGCAATGTTAGGTTTTACTTCTGACTTTTAAAGTTATGTGTGTGATGCTAGACTACTTTCCACCTCTTGAATCGAATCTTCAACCCGTCCGTCAAACATGTTTCAATACTTAAGAAAAACTTTCATGGAAGAAGCTCTACCAAGGTCTATTCAGGATTCTAGAGGACATATCTCATGTTAAAGTGCTAAGCCTTGCCTCCAAAATCCATTTACATCCCAACTTTTTGGCTAATCAACTTTGTCATAGAGGCCCTCTTCCAAAAGCCCTTCTAAAAACAAAGGCATTTGTGGCATAATCGGTGATGCCTGCATGGCCTTGCAGGTGGATGTATCGTTGAAGAACCAATCGTAGAGGCTCGTTTTGAGGTGCCATAAGTGAAGACACCCTTAAAATGCGGAAATAAGCAGGTGGTTTGGGATTGTTTGGGCTTGGGGATAAAGATCCTGTGGTAATGTCGAGGATTAGAATTTGTAGGGCTTGCTTTCTATTGTAGGTATGATGGGAAAATTGTGGGGATTTTTTTATAGTCCATCACTTTTGGTAACCACAACTAATCATGACATGTACCAAATAGTGAGCCCTATGACATATTTCCTACATTGAACATGGTTTGAAAATGAGAGCCTATATTTGGTTTTGGAAACATCTACAATCAACACTTTGAAATTCATCGTTTATTTGCACTATGTGCAAAAAGAACATCCTAAGTTAATTTGTGGAATCTCTCTTTCAATTACCAACAAAAACAAAGAAAAAATAACTGTAACTCAATACTAGTAAATGTTCAAACTCTTGAAAGGGAAATTATACCGTAGTTGCCACGTTTCATGGACTCAATTCAACATTGGCGGACATGACACCTAAACTTCTACAATGTACGCATGCTATCCACAATCCCATCAAGAATCCAACAATCTAACACCACTCGTGCTTAAGTAAAATTGGATGTGATCTCATAATATGGACGGATCCATTGACACAATTTTAAAAAGTTTAAATTTCATGGGAGCTATGTGAAACCTTAGTGATAGTTTGAATGTTATTATAGTGAGATATGATGAAACAATAAAATAATGATTTTAAAATGTCAACTACATAATCAATTGATGATTAGTAACAATCTATTTACATTTTATATTTGAATGATATCATTCTATTAGAGGATCCTACCATATAATTCTATTAAAGAATCTTACAATTTGAAATGAACATTTTCTGATTATGAAATGGGTTGTTGTCCAATTTTACTTATTATATATATTTACATGCCCATCCAATATTACAAATTTATTGGATTTTCATCATTGTTGCATCTTTATTCCTATTTGATACATTTTGTATTCCCAAGAAAAGATCTAACCCCAACACTCTAAAAAAACTTCATGTTATTTCAAAATCCATGAGTTAGTCTAGTGGGACCCACTTGGCATGTATTAACCTCGAAGGTCTATAAGGGGCTCAATGTACGATCTATATGCATTATTTACACGGCTCCTCACCAAGTCTTAAATCACATCAAAATCATGGTTATACTTATTATGGATAATGCATTCAAAAGCACTCGAGTCAAGTATTGGACTTTGACGTATCACTTAATTTTATATATGGCTACTAATAAGGCAATTGGTTATAAAGGAAGCACGTAACTCGAATGCATGTAAGTCATGTGCATATTGAGACCCTTATAGGGCCCCTTGGACCTTAGGGGTTAACAACAAACCTACATAAAAACGACTTTTTAGTTTGGATAAATGAGAGGTAGACTTCTAGGAGCAATCACGTGGGGTTATGCGAGGTGGCTCTACACCCACCATGGTAAAAGCATGCTCACGAGAGGCGAAGACACGTGTGCCAAATGCACATTCTTGTGCAATGGATTCACGTCCGTGAAAATACCGATGTTTATATTTCTTTTCTTTCCTCGTGCATTGGATCTCCATCTCAACTCCACATTGTTGAAGGCTATATTAATTATCCCAATTAGTGTGTGTTATTATTTAGAGTTACGCACTGCTATGACTATTTAGTCATGACATAATCTTTACTAAGCAAAGTCATGTATGTTTTATAATGTCCAAACAACCTATTGAACTTTCATTAGTAAAATTTGAACTCCTGAGTAAGACGTTATTGCATTGTGTAACTCCAAGTAGTAACACACACTAATTGGGATTATTGGTGTAGTTACTTGAAGTGGGGGGATTGAGAGTCTCTCGACAACTTTGTGACTAATGTCATCTTCAAATGTTGGATTACATGACACCCACCGATCTCTATGGGTTTCACGTGCCACTTACCATTCAATATTCTAATTTCTCTTAAATTTTGAAAGGATCGAAGTGAATTCATAGAATCAAAAGGGGGCCGGGGCACCCACTAGTCCGGTTCCCTCACGAGCGAGCTTTCATGGAGGTGGCAAAAGTCACCTTTACAAAACACCTCACCGGTGCACTAGATTTGAGCAAAGTCAACCTCAAGAGTTGCTTCATTTTCTAAGCTTTTAGATTTTGCAAATTTCATTCCTATGTGTATAATATTATTCAGATCCATAACAATGTTATGTGGGACTGACAATATTCTACGGAATATTCCTCACATTCATATTAAATATGAGGAGCATTCCACCGGATATTGTCAATCCCACATAACATTGTTATGGATCTAAATGATGTTATGTTCAACTCCTACGTGCCATACCAACGTAAATAATATCATTCCAAGCTAACGAGAACACTATCCATATCTTCATCCATGTTAAGATTGATATCCCATGTCAATTAGGTCGGCCTTCGTAACTTGTCCTTTTGTGATTGCCACCCAATGATTGAAAGATCCTCTACATGGGTCGATGATAAATAATTTGGGCCACAATAAGCCATTTTGTATTCTAATTCTATTCTTCCCTACTAAATGCTCTCATGATATATGAAAATGGTCAATTCTAGATTTACATTTGCAACTCTATGACCATTTAATGGAAGTGAAGTGCACTTCGTGTGGCGTTAGAATCAATATGCCGCATATTTATTATGGACCACATTCATGATCATACTTCTTAGATTGTTGTTTTGTCTAATTACAAATTATTGAAACCTCTTCTCGTAGTGCCACATGCCATATTGTCTATGTCGCTTGTCATAATTAGTGACATAATTGTCAAAACTATTGCTATTGTTATATTGCATATAACAATAATATTGACCCACATATTATCTATGTTCATAATAGATCATGTGGCCAACGATTATAAACATTAACCCTCAAAGGAGCCCAAAATGGCTTTAGGGCCGGTTCACACTATGGCCAAACTTCGAGAGGAGAAGCGTTTGGACCAATGAAAATGCAGAAATGTCCAAAGGCCGTCCTCTCGGCCTTCACACTAGAGGCCGAAGTCCAAAGGACGTCGCCTCCAAAAGAGCCTAGGTGGCAGCACTTTTAGGAAGTTTTGGCGCCAAGAGTTCGGCCTCTCGAGCAAAGTTTGGGTCAAGCAAAATGCTCAACCCAAACTTCCGTCGAGAGGCCGAACCTTTTTTTCATTAAATATTCAAAATTTGACAAGATCTTCAAAGTGGATTATTTTAATATACTTTTTCAGCCCAAAGGCTTCTCCTCTCGACATAGTTTGGTCCACAAAAGTGATGCTTCTCCTCTCGACTTGGCCATAGTGTGAACCGGCCCTTAGTTATCTTAAATTAGTCTTTATACCTCGTTTTCCGATTGACGTAATACATGTGTTTTGAGTGACAACAAATATATAAACACTAGATACATACAAATATGCTAGTGTTAGTTTTCTTACTATAGGTAGCATATTTGGTCATTGTTGCCACATATAATTGGTCGTATTTAACTTGTTTCTTGTGATGTAGTGTGCTATATATAGTTTGTTCATCTAAAAAACATATAATATAATAAGTGCATATATATACACATATATATACATACATATATATATACATATATATATATATATATATTTTTTTTTTATGAAACACAAACATACATGCAATTACTTCCAAACATGTAGATATTATCTTTTGGTCACTTCCAACAATTTTCACTTTTGACTATATATTTTTATTAAATTATTGGGCCTCCATCTAAAGCCACCATGTATTTCGAAACACACCGTGGTTCCTCAACCCCCAAAGGTTGAGGCAGATGTTTTTTGTCCAAGTAGTCACCGTTGCCTAACTATACCAACATACACGTTTATGATGTAATATTCTAATATTAGACACTCGGAGAGTTGAAACCTTGTGTGGAAAAATCCCTGACCCAAGAAAGTTTCCCTTCGTACGGTCAATTCAACCACAAGAGATGTCAATTTGCTTCGGTGAACTTTTGAATAGGATTGAACTATTTTAGGTGATTTTGGAACGATTTTACTTTAGCCTTTAAGGGTTAGAGGTCAATGACGAGTTGTTACTTGAAATAGTAATTTGGCCCACGGCAATTGGAGTATTGCTCATGCTTACGGGTCGATGATGAATAGTGTGGCAACAATTAAATGAGATATATAATATAGTGGCAAGGACACGTAAGTACCATTGTGGATTGATACATGACTAAAAAAAAAAGTTAGTTAGGAATTGTCCAAGGATTGGGGGCTCAACAAAAAGTGTGCCTAGATGATGAACATGGACGGACCTCATATGACAACTTCAAAATCAACAAGCGAGAAAGATATGCAACCTTACGCCCACATTGACCCTTAAAGTTTCCTCTCTTTGACAATGTAGCTAGCTAGTGTACCTCAATCACATTACATTCTATGAACAAGTTTTTGGGTCCTACATAAAGTCCATCCCCGAAAAAGGGATGATAGTCTATGCGCAAAGAGTGTTTGTAAATCACACGGCATTCTTCAATGCACAAGTCCTACATAAGCTTATAAATATGTTTGGAAAAGCTTTGGACGTTGTTTACTAAGATGTTCATAACGAATTTGATTCGATGTGGGGGGTCAAAGGTCTTATTGTGTGACCTGTAGTAACTTAGTGGTCACGTGGAAGGTTAGGCCCTAGATGGCCATTATTTCCTGATTTCCCCTCGGTTTGCGTTGGTCTCCCTCAGGTGGTTGTATTTGGTTCCTCTTTTGCAATTGATTCCTTTTTTTCAATTTGCGTCAAAAAAGAGAGAGATTATAAATAAGTATATATTACAACCAGGCATACCTCACCGCCAATTTTTCTTGGATTGCCTTACATTACAATCAAATTCGGATGCATAAGATGGGTTATGTTTGTATAAGGTAGGCGGGTCTAGCCCACTTATGATAGGTCATGAAACAAGCAATGAATACGAGATGGTGAACAAATCCAAATCGAGGCCATAGCCACTTTTCTTGTGATTTTCAGAGCTTGTATGAACATCTTCTTCATTGTCAAACTGAATGTTCTGATGCTCCTTAAATGGTCATATAGGCCTCCTCAATTATGTTGACTATTGTGCCTAGAATGGTTATCGTGTTTGAAGCATGCAATCCAACCTCTTTAAACACTTTTGTTTTGTTGTGTGTTTGTTCCTAGAGCCACATCAAACCACATACCACTTATATATGGAGGTGTTTGATTAAGTTAAACGATTGAATTACGCACATATACTTTAGGTAGAATTTTCATTGTACTTTATCAAATTGCAAATTACAAGTTTGCAATTTTTGCTCATTTGGTTGCCAAGTTTAAGCCAAGCCAAGTTATTGCGAATGAACGGAATGACCGATTCTTGTCCGACTAATTTAGAAGCATTTTCTTACATAAATTGATTGTAATTTGAATGTTTATTGAGATCACCTGCATTTTTACTTGATTGGTCAGAAATGTTAGTTACATAAGATGTTTAAAAGCGGACAAAATATGTCGTTTCAAAGAACATCATCGATTTCTCCACATAGTGAATCTTGTGATAAAGGAATAAAATTAGAGTTGTCAAAGGAGATCGAGTTTGAAAAACATGTGCACATATCAATGTAGTCTTTCAAATTGGACCAAGATTGTGTAAAATTTGTTAGGCATGAAGAAGAAGAACATCCCAAATCAAAGTCAATTTGAGGAGGTTGTACATGAGTTTGAAATAGCACCTATTGAGGTCCGCTTTGGGTTCTTGGTAAGTCAAGGCTAGTAAACAAGAATATTCATATGAGCAATTAGGAATTATTGCATATGAGCCTACCTTCATTCATCCCACCACACATTAGGAAATAGTATGTAAAGTAGCATGATATTGGTAACTTTTAATTTAACATCAACTAAGTTTCAACTTAGTTCAAATCATATATGTTGCCCCGGAATAGAGCAAAACAAATTTCATCCCTAGTTCTTTTTCTTCCTATAGTTATTCATGCAGATGAAACCATGTGTTTAGTCTCAAACCACGAGCTCTTGAGCAATTAACACAACGTCACCCAAGTTTTCTTCATCCTTCAATTATTGTACACAAAGAGTGGTGTCATACTATGAAACCCCGGCTTTCTAGCTTGCCCCAGTAAGGATAGGTGGGTCAAGCTAACCTTGCATGGGTTGGTCCACAATTAAGGACAGCGAGTCCCATGCACATACTCTCTTTTTTGGATTATAAAATCCTCTTAAAATTTGAGAGGTGGAAACAAGAGGTCCCAAAAGTTTCACCCAACTTTGAAAATAGGCTCCTATACACGTCGAACTAACAAGCGTTTAATAGAAAGTTTTCTTAAAGAAGGATCAATCCCATGGTTTCATCCCTCTTTGAAGGACTTAAAGGGATAACTTTATGGAGTCTTTCATCTTGGCCCATGTGCATCAACTTTCGAAAACCACCACAAGTTACATACAACCTTTTAAGGGTCAAGTGATGCCAAATGGTTATGGGTGTTTTCCAATGAATAACTCATCATCACCGTGACGACACCTTCAAGCTAAGGAGTAAATGTAGCCAAAGTATTTGGGCTCTTAGGGCCACTTCACACATGAGACTAAAGGCCCGTGACCATTGCAGTCTAAGATCTCTCATTGGTCAAAAAGGCCGAGACCATGCAAGTCTACTTCACACTAGAAGTCGAAGGTCTAAGAGCCCAATTTTTTTTTTATCATGGATGAAAAGTCTACATGGCCTCTTACATGGCAAACTATGCATGGTATGTTGGAGTTTGCGACAAACCCACCTCCAAGAGTTAAGCATGATGCAAAATCGGTAGACCATGTCAGTTAAACAACTAGTATGGTCTTTGGATGAGAATCATGGGTCCTCGTAATTACATGGTCACGGCCCTTGGCTCCCGTGTGGAGTGGCCCTTAGTGAGGGTTAAATAATATGTAAGGGCCAAAATCCCGAAGGCGTCACACCGAAAAGGCTCATTTCAAGCTCCAACAGCCTGGGCCTAATTTAGGCTTCCAAGCAACAATCAGTGGATAAGGCAAAAGTTTGTTTGGAGCTCCCGCTTTCAATCTCAGCCTTTGAATTTGTTTAGTCCGATTCCATTTCAAGCCTACCGGAAATGGAAATGCCAACAAAAGGAAACTCATCTGCTTATTTTTGACGCGTTCTTTGGAAAAGGAGAGACAAGCACCTGAAAGTGAAAGTGGGCTTCAGGTTGTGCTAGAAATTTGTGTTTGTCAGTGAAATATGTAGGGCGACCGAGAGAACGAAGGAATTATTGCATATGAGCGTATCTCTCATCCATCCAACATAAAAACTTGAACCCCTACAAGTTTGTGGTAAACATGACTTCGATTAGACTAATTTAGGGGTTTTAAAGCTAATTCTAGTGTCAAATCACCTAAATTAAGTGACTTCTGGATGCACATTATTTTAGGGTTTTTATGTTGGATGAAATGAGTGGTACGCTGGAATGCGACAATTCTCTCACTCCGGGCAACCATACATGTTGTGGACTTTGCCTTACATGTTACAGCCATTTGTCATGTTAATGCGGGTTAGAATTTGGAGTTACATGTTGATATACTTTTTTTCCAATAATATAATTTCCACCCTCATCACATAACTACACTATTTTGTGGTCAAATGTTGTGGGCCACACTGTAGAGGAGGAAAGCAACACTAAAATTTATATATAATATAATATATGTTTATAGTATAATATAGTATATATTATTAAAGAAAATCAAAGATCTTGCAGTTTTCATGAAAGAACCGGCAAAGAAATGGTAGTTTTTAAAAACGTTATTTGAATGGGTTTTGATATTTTGAGAACCATGATTATGAATCAAGTATGGTTATTTGAGGTTTTGAGAATCACGATAATAGACTTGTCCAAAAATAACAATGCATTTGAGAGTATGTTTTTGCGTTGTCGAGACTTGCACATTGCAAATCAAATTATATGAGGAAAGAGTCTAGAAAAAATATAACAAAAACCATTATCATACAAACTCTTACAAAAACTTCTACATGAGAAGCAAAGAGTGTTGTCTCATGAAAACATTTTGAGGAAGAAGGTTTGGGCCGATTGGTATCATCAAAAATTGTGTGACCACAATTTAGGGCGATCCTTAATTAAAAATTGATTCAAAACAATCACATCTTTTGGTGGAACATTGTTGGAACGTGTAACCCTAACGCTATTTGCTATGAAGAAAGAGAAGAAGTTATTTAGGTTTTTAGTTTCTCCGGCTATAGTTTCTCTCCATTCTTTGGCTCTCCTTGTAAGTACATTTAGTGGTCACTACTTATAGATTCACTATAGGAAGACCAAAAGTTCGAATTTGGATTTCTTAAGCACGTGGATGTAATCCTTTGACGATGCTCACAACTTCTCTTTTGCAACAATCCAAAAGATAACCATCACAAAATGCTACTTTATTGTGTATTTTAGGACACATTTTGCCCTTCATGCCTTCAAAACCAAATTTTGAGTAAAATTGCACCGAATATAGTATATAATTATAACATGATGAGTTGTAAGGTAGGATTTTACAACAGACTATGAGGTATTTTGGTTATAATATTATCAAAACAAATGCTTCGATTAAATTCTCATTGTTCTTCACTAAATTTATGTAATTTAAACATAATTGTTTTTGTATATTGCATTTTTTCCCCCATTGCACTCCCATGAACACCATAACATTCAAATATTCATTTCGCATATCTTCCATGAACTTTAATATATGGATAGTGTATTAACAAAACTTCTCATTAGAACCCTAGAATTCATATTTTGAGAAATTGTCCAATTTACCTAAACGTGAGTTTTAAAGCGTGAGGGCATATTATAAGCACATAACATGGTACCCATTGGAAGACAAGTTTTTACGAAGGCAAGTAGATCTAATTTATTGCCTTGAATGGGCCTCGAATGGGCACCTACATGTGAGTGGTGTGCTCTTATGCTTGGGTCTAAGAACAAACACCGAAATGACATGTGTTCAAAAGAGACTGAGTTTATATGTGCTCAAATTTTGTGAACCATTCTAAGTTCAATTGGAAATGAACATAATTAGATGGACCTTTATGATCAGTCAAAGAGGAAGAGAATCTTCAATTTGATAATAAATAAGACACCTATTCATACAAGTTCGAGAATTTATGAGGATATTGGCTATGGGCAAAGTATGGATTTGCTAAGTGTCTTACACTAATTGCGTGTCTTGTAGCCTACGAGAAAGTGGGTGCAAAGAAAAATGTGCCCGTTTAAGGCCCACCTAGAGCCACTTAACACTAGAGCTTGAGGGCCCTTAACCTTTGTTTACAAATTATGTGATTGGTCAAGAAGTCAAAGACGGTCCAAGTTCATTTTACATTGGACCTTGATGGCATGAGGGACCAAAAAATTGCAAATGGGTGAGAAATCTACATGGTGTTTTATACAACCAAAAGTGAATAATGTTTGATGGTTTAACATATATTACGTTAGTCCAATTAAAATGAGGTGGGCCTAATGCAACACTAAGGGGCGTGGCAAATCAAATATATTGCCATGATGTGGATCCGAACCTGAACATACATTATGGTCCCTCAACATGGTCCACGTTTACTTTATAGTAAGCTTGAGGGCCCATCAATGACAAATTGGATTATTATTTCCATGATACGGCCTTTGTATGATGTTCAAGGGCCTTTAGAATTTTATGGGCACAACTCTTGGGTTGTGTGTAAAGCGGCCTAGAGAGAGGGAATTATCATACTATATGAGTGTACGTCTCACCCATCCAACATAAAGACCTGACCCCCTATAAATTTGTTGCCAATTCATCTCAAATGACCTCTAGTAGACTAATTCGGGGCCTTTAAAACTAATTCCAGTGTCAAATCTACTAGAAAAAAGTAACCGTTGGGTTGCATATTATTTCATGGCTTTTATGTTGGATGAATGAGAGGTGCTCTCGTAGTATACAATAATTCCCTCCCTCCAAGTGGCGCTTAGGGCCAGATTAGACTACGGTGAAGAAGTGCACTAGTTGGTCAAGAATTTCAACTTAGGACAAGGTCATTTGAGGCAACAATTTGTATGATAGACGAGATTACTTATATATATATAATCCTTAAGTTGGAGTTCCTTGAAGGCCAAGTTTCTTGTCCGGTGGTTTGAGGTTGCCCAAGAAACTTGACCTCCGGAAAACTCCCCCAGCAAAAAGTGTTGCCATATTGACAACCGCGTCATTTTTTTCATTCATGCTTGAAATTCTTCCCTTGAGAAGTCTTGGCCGTAGTGTAAACCCCAGCCGGTGGAGAGCCCATTTCGTAGCCAATCATATTGCTCCAGTCCCCTAAAATCCTTGACTTGTGCACTTCTTCACTATAGTCTAAACCGGCCCTTAGAGTCTAGACCCCTTCACCTTAGTAGAATTGGTGGGCCCCAGCTCTAAGGGCATCTGGACATCTAAATTTTGTAGAGAGGTATCCAATTCTTGAGACGGCAGTTTTTTTTATAGTTTTTTTTTGGGTTTGTTTGTTTGGAAGGGTCTGATACGTCCTCAAATAGCTCGTGAAGCAACGTGAGAGACATGAGCCAAACATGTGGGGCCCATACCCGCTCAGGAAATTGTATACTAAAGGCATGGGCCCCATGGAGGCGGCTGAACTCATCCTCCATCCATCTAATCCTTATCTCCACTTATGCTTACAATGGCTCCGAATGCCATTTGTTTCGTATAGGTATATCTTACATGGGGAATCAACATCTTGCTTCCTAAATGCTGCCTAAAATGATGTACCTATAATAATAGCCCTAGTAGCATTTCCCACCGAGGCTTTATGCTCCGACTTGAACCTCCTAGGGCCACTTCACACATGAGCCTGAGAGCCCGTGACCGTTACACTTCAAGCAGCGAGAAAATTTGAAGGGTTACTCGTATTTCATGGGGAAGGGTTACTTAAAATTTTGCCTTTCAAAATGAAGGGTTACTTCAAAAATTGCCCTTTACATATTTACAATTTTTTTCTTTCAAAAATGCACAATGTAATGTTTGAATCTTAGGTTATATTGTAAACTGAAGTGAAATGTAATTTACATGGAACAAAATCCGAAAAGAAATATGATTAGAACATATATTTATTTCATGTATAGAGCTCACATAACAAAAGCAATTTTGTGTCGAAAAACATTCTCCCGTCGCCCAGGCCCCAAGGATAAGAGCGGCCTGTAGTTCTCACCGGGTGTGGGAGGGTATCTACGGTTCTCCCGAGGGTATGAGCGTATCTGCAAGACTACATCAGCCACAAGCCGGAGCCTCCAGGGAAATGAGCTAGCCGGATCTCCCGAGGGTATGAAGGCCCAAGGGACCGGTTGTTTTAAAATGCCCTTCCCTTTGAAGGTTTCCTGGAATTTTTGCCGGTCCCTTTTGAAGGGTTGGCCCAGCTGTTGAAGAGAAAGTGAAGGGCTGCACCCTAGAATAAGGGCTATAGCCCTTCAATTTTATTCGCTGACTTCAAGCACTCTCATTGGTGGAAAAGGCGGAGCCGGTCCAAGTTCGTTCCACACTATGCTTGAGGGACCAACGGAGTATGTGAATGCAAGATGGATGTAAAGTCTAGATGGATTCCTACATGACATCAAATGGATCATGTTTCATGGTCACTTGGACTCTTTTCAAAAACCACCTCTTGGAGGTAGGCCTAACACAAAACCGGGAGACCATGGCACTCCGAATGCTCACAACCGTTGATTTATTCTATTTTATCATGTGTGAGGACCCACATGAATAGAAATTCATTGAAATGGCATTTGGTTGAGGGTCCGATCACATATGACTTCACACTACACTTGAGGGTCCGTGACCACACTACATGATTTTGGAGGTGTGTTGGGACGGCCTTTGGACACTTTCTTTTGGGCTCTCACAATTTCATGGTCACGGCTCTTGGCTCGTGTGTGAAGTGGCCTTACACCAATTTTGCTCAATGTGCCATGGCACCTTACTAATTGCTTGTTGCATGTGCCCTTTCTATCTAAGGTAGATGGGGTCTTAAATGAACATACTTTCGAACCAACAGTGGGGACCAGGGTAGAGAAAACCCCAAGTGTTCTTCTTCACAACGGAAGGCCCGACCACAATGGATTGCAAAACTATATAGCAGATAATTTTGTGGGGGAAACAGGTAGAATAGATATATAATATGCTTGCACTAAACATAACTTGTATTCCTAAATTTACCCCCAACTTGATTCACCTCAAGTGCGTCAAATTGACATTTAGGGGTTGTTTACGCCATGGACCATGAAGTCGTCCCACGGCCCTGTAAAATATGTGATTGGTTGTTGAGCTCGTCCCGGGACCACTTCGGTCTACACCAAGAATAAAAAAATGTTAGAGTGACCATGGAGTTCGAGGTCTCCAAAAGACTTATTTCAAGGCTTACATCATCCATAGACATGGTCCAACGGGTTTTGCGGTGGGAGACGCAAAATAGGTGCTCTGGTAGAAAAAGGCAAGGGCCCATGGCAAACAAATAGTGTTATAATAAAAATTTAATGAGGGAAGAGAAGATGAAGACAAGAGAGGACAAAAGAATGGTCAAACTTGATTATTTTTTCAAAACTTCCCCTTTTGAGTATATATTAAAAAAGTCAACACATTCATTTTTTGGGTGCATGGTCATTCCTCTTGGTCCACATTTGGTTTACACCTAATGAGAAGCCCAAAGACTTTGTGAATTGATTTATGTTTTTAAATCGGACCATGGAAGTCGGGCCATAGAAAAAGACCATCTTCCACGGTCCAATTTCATGGTCCATGGTGTAAACCGGCCCTTAATTTAGTAACCCACACGCCAATCTACCATTTAGCGGCCTCTTTGTTTTGGCCCCTCCATTTTTTGTGTGCTTTGATGGGAGACGATTCCTATAGAGGTTACACCTCTATAGAGGCAGGCGTGCTCCGGGGTCAAACCTGCCGAGGCTATAGTATTGTCAACTATTGGTTCCTTATACACACAACCTTTTTGAAGTCAAGACCCCGGACGTTGTTTTGAGACCCCAAACGTTTCTAAGGAGGCCATGACGATTGTTAAACCCTTTGCATGGGGAACCGCCCCTCGACGCGGCGGAATCAAAAGTCATTGCACCAAGAAACATTGGTCCAAATCCATAAGCGTTAAGAACCCAATATTCATTAAAATGAGAGTTTTCCAGTGAATTGGGAGTACATAAAGCAAACTATTAATCCAAGAACGAAGTGAAAACCACTGGAGAGTTGTAGAGGTCAATTTGCATGTGATTGATCAATGTTTTCTGGCGTTGTTGAATAACGCAGTGAAACTCTGAAATTATGCATTATCCAAATTTTTTTACTCGACCTCTACAACTCTCCAGTGGTTTTCACTTCATTCTTGGATTGATAGTTTGCTTTATGTACTCCTAATTCATTGGAAAACTCTCATTTTAATGAATATTGGGTCCTCATCTAGGTTGACTCAACCTAAATGTATAAATTGCAAGTTTTGATAATGTGAATGTTTTAAGCGCATAGTAGTATTTCAATATATTGTCAATCGAAATGGTCTCATCAAACTAATGATCATTCATACTCATCTGACGACTGCTAAATAACTATGTTCATTTAGGTCGACTCAACCTAAACAAGTCGATTCCCCCAACTCAACATACTCTCATTTTAATGGAAACTACACGTCTGTAGTATAATCTAGTATTTATCAACCTAAATTGGCTACAAATATAACATGACTTTTAGGTGTCCAAATGGACAATATTATTATGAGAGGATCCCACTCTCTCAAAATATTGAATATAAGGTTTAAGGTTGAATTTGATTCATATCAATATGAAATACACTAGCTTGCTTAAGTTATCCATTTCGATAAAAAGGTTTAGCAAACTCAGTCGTAAACATAACATTATTCAGCCATGTGGGTCGGTTCCATGACACTGGAATATGCCAATCACATTACGTGGGCCTTGAACAAAGTGAGAATATTCATTCAATATTCATGCATTCATACTGACACTTGGAAACTTGGGTGGAGTTATACTCCCGGCAATATTCACAGGAGTCAAGGTTCATCCCGGTATCATTCACTCATAATAGTATTCATATCAACACTACCACTGAAAATACCGACACTATTCACAATATACTTACTATTCATACTGACACTATTCATCGTTCACAGTGGCGTCAATTTCTTCCTATTTTCTAAGTTTCTTCCCATGAAAGTAAGATAGTGGAGGCCCGTGTCATATCCTAAACATAAAATGAAACACAACCATGCATCTGAATAATGTTATGAACAAAGTTGGTTGAATAAAGGAGTGAGAAATGGAGTTACAACTTGGGGACGATTGAGTGCCGTCTCAACTTTGAAGGCCTTGATGGTTGGGTCACAAAACCACCCGATCGGACAAGAACCATCATACCAATTTCGCAAGCCCCGTTGTTCCCGCAAAATTTTGGGCCTTTCCTTTGGCCACTACTTCTCACCCCGAGTCCTTGACGCTTTCAAAACCCCATCGTCCACACATTGTGTCTAAACGAGTTAAAGACTTGAATAAATGGGATTCCAATGCTATTCAATGCCGAAATTGCCTTCAATGCCCTATTGAATGGCATGAGAAACAAAATTCTACCGAGTAAACCACGTAAGTAGCCAAAAAGAAAGTATGTGGCCACCGAGATTCTCCATTGAAGGGTTTGTCCGAATTTGACCGAGTTTGACCACGTATGGTAGGCTACGGTAATGTGTGGAAATAATGAGTCACTAAAGCATGTGGTGCTAGAAACGGCATCCCACCCAAAGCGGACACCCCAAAATCTTGCACAATGAACACATGTTCGTTTGGAGAATGTCACCACTTTAACATCACGTTTTCATGTCGGTTTCATGTCACCGATCCACAAAACTATGAACCCATAATATTACATGGCTCCTTGGTTGCATCCCGTGGGACTAGGTATCCTATGTGCATAACTTTCCTTTTATTCCGGGATCTCCCCATTCACGGGGAACACTCAAACTGCGTATTGTGAACTTTTCGACCAACAATCGTAAACTATCATAGTTTTCTAATTGTATCCTTCTCTTCTCTTTCTTCGAAACGAAACCATCATGTAGTTGCTTAGTAATGCCACGCCCTTTTACAACTTTTGCATATGGAATTCAAGTAAAGCATACTTTGACGTGTTGGAAGCCCGTGTCGTGTCAATATAATATCTAGCGAGAGTCGATTAAGTCATTTTAAATCTTATAGTTCTATATATGATGCTCTAACATGAAAATGCCCGCGGGTTTAGCACCATCATTTACCTTAAGCAAATTTCTCACATGACCCCACGGCAGTGTTCAAGATTGAAGTCTTCAATGCCCTTCAAACGCGATTTGGCCCTTCAAAATATACCTCTCTCAAAACAACCCTTCATAACGCAACCCCAAATTGAAATGAAGACGTCACTTGAAGTCCTCAATATAATTTGCCTGCTACAAGAACCAACTAGCGTAGGGCATTGTCACTACAAGAAGTGGAGTTAGATGGTTGATTCTTAATTCTTCACATTGTACTGGAAACATGTATCATATAATTCATGCACAAATTTAATATGAATTTTGTATTTCATTTCTATATTCTTGGATTGACGTCTTGGATTTGAACCAGCCCATCAGCTGAAGGGCTGAAATTTGAGAGCCCTTCAAAATGAAACTCATATGAAGGCTTCAATCTTGAACACTGCCCCATGGGCCCACTTTCCAAATTCCAACCGAAAAGGGCATCCGCATTGCCCAACTTTGACTACCCAAAAGACTTTCCACCGAGCACCATTGTAACTTTTTGGGGGTGAAATTAAAGAGCCCCATGCTCGAATGTTGTGCTTCAACCAATCCCCGACACCCCACTTGTAAGAAGAAGCAAGCCCCACTTTTTGCCAATTGAACATATGTAGGCACCAACCTAGTAGCTACTACGACATTATATACTATTACAACGGCCACCGGATCCGCGTTGAAGTTACAATCGAAGATCAAAATCGTGCCGCTCAAGTCATGCTCACATCATAAGGAATTTCACATGCAATGCACTCGTGGTTGTTATTATTTTTATTTTTATTATTATGCAACATGTTTGTGGTTATTGTTGCATTATGGGCAATTTCCATGACGTAATTTTACATATTTGGGTTAATGTTGTGTGAGTATCGTTTCATTTGTATACTACATTGATTATCCCAATTAGTGCGTGTTGCCATTCAGAGTTACGCGGTGCTATAACTATTTTATGAGAATTTAAGATTTTACCAAGAAACTTCATTTATGTTCTAAAATGTCCACAAAGTGTCGACCTTTCATTAGTAAAAATAGAAACCCCTGAGCAAGAAATTATTGCGCTGCATAACTCTGTACTAATTGGGATGATTAGTGTAGTGTGGTAAGGTGTATTGAAAGAAAACTTAGGAATTGATATCAAACGGTCCATGACATTGAGAAAACGCTTGTAAAATGTACAAGCATATTTAGGTGGTACTGTAAAATGTGGCACTACAGTAGTAACCAGTGTTGGGCAGGTGTTCGATTTTGTTACTAACCTCTAGTTCCCATTCTTGAAGACAAATTAGAAGCAAAGGACCTCGATTCCGGGGTTTTGAGAGTTTTTATAATAAAAGAACTCAAATGCCTATCCCCGCAAAATTGGTTCTAACTTATACTCAAGCTTTCCTCTGGTGTCCCACATTAACCTTGACGCATCTCATGCACATAGAAGGGCTTGGGGTTCATGGCATCTAGATATACCCACTCATTGTGGATGAAATTTTTTTAGAAGAAGAAATCAAGGTCCTTGCATGTTGAGGGCCCATTCATCCCAAATGCCCTCTACTAGACTAAGTTGGGATCTTTGATGCTATTCTTGGAGTTGTGTAATGATCATAGAATAAATCATTGCATTTTTAGCTTCCTAATGGAACGGTCTACGTAAGGTAGAGGGTGTCTAAACCAACCCTTTTGTTCGATTTAGCCTAATTTCAAACTTCATTTGGATTTGTGGTATGTATGATTGATATAGTCGAATTGGCTTGGACACGGTAGAAACAAAGTAAAGTGTAATGCACATCATATGAATATGCTACAATTCTTTTAAGTCACTTACCCCTAGCTACTTAAATCCCTTCCTACACCCAATTTTTTTCCATTGCAAACAACTCCCCTAACCACACCTTCCTTTCACCCATACTTGCCCCTGCACTAAACCGACCTCCCACCCAATTATCAAAGTTGAGCTCTTATAACTCGTGCATATCGAATATTGGTAAAACATATGAGTAACCCACTTCTAGTTGCATCTTGAGGCTTGCCCAAATCTAATCCCACAGTTGCCCAAAACCAACCTAACATTCTCTCGAAGTTGTCCCCACTTTGTGTAGAATACATGCAAACAATGTAAAGTGTGCTCCGGTTATGGGATTAGAAGACGCGCATAGGACGCGCTGTTGGGAGGGTGTCGGGATTAGCACCCTCTACAAATTCTTGGCCATTTAAAAATTTGTGAAAACAAGCATAACCATCCATGATTACCCATAGTTGTAGTTGGTATTACTTGTTTACTAAGTTGACTATTTAACACGGCGGTCACCATTCTTCTTTATGTTGATGATCTTGTTTTGCTCTCTAAATAAGAAGCATGCTTTAATGAGTTTTGCACTTCTTCTAGCCTTGATGACAAGTTATCTAAGTCCAAACTCATGATCTTTGCCGAACAAGAATTGACACTTGGCACAAAATCAACAACTGGCACAAATCAACAACCGTGTGGAAGGCATCACGGGGTCTTTCTCATTGGGAAACGAGAGACAACCCAACAACATTAATTGTCAAGGAGGCTTTTCTTGCTAAGAGTGGAACTCTTTCCATCTCATTGGGAAGAAACTAGATTACATTCACCTTAAAGATTTTCTCAAATACGAATGAGAACCAAACTCGAAGCAACCATGACACCACAATAACACAAGTCCGTTGTTGCTTACCACACCTTGAATCATAGACTTGCCATTCAAACTAGACAGTGATTGACTAGGTGTCCATATCTCTAGAAGTAACACATTATACTGCTTTTGCTCTCATAATGTAGTTAAAGATGAGGCACACATTGTGCTGAAGTGTTCCCTATATAGCTCCATTAGAGATAAGTTTTAATGATTATTTGAGAATGTAGTATTAGCGAGTCTCGAGTCTTTCTTTTAATTAGACCATCAAGTCTATATTAGCCTCTATCTCACAGAGGCTACCGCACTCTGTCATTTTACAAGTTTGACACCATCTCGATGTACTTTTAGTCTCATAAGCCTTTTGGCTTTTCAGATTTAAAAATCATTTTCATTTCATTGCACTCCATCTAATGGACAAAAATAGAGAGGTGGCCCAAATGCCCTTCAAAGTGTATGTTCCCTTCGACGGTTCCAATTGGCCCCACATTATG